>VWZL01000159.1:367998-390134 GCA_013396915.1 Stercorarius parasiticus
GGGGGTGGGACCGAGCCGGGCCGTTGGGCGGGAGGCAGGGACGGGGGGACCAGGGGCCGGGCTGGGGCAGCGGGCGACTCGGGGCCGCGTGTGCCGCCTCCCGGGGACGGGCTGGGGGGCAACGGCCTCTGCTGTGGGCAGCCCCCGAGGTAGCGCGGGGCTGTGCCCGGACGCGGCTCCGGCCTGGCGGTTAACTCCCTATCAGCGCGGTGGGGCACACGGGCCTTAGCGGCCCGGCGCTGCCGCTCCCCTAGCCGATCTACACTGTCCTGCCCCCCTGCCCTCCCAGGGCTGCTTTCCAGGACCTCTGCCCCCAAGCTGGCCGGAGGCTTTTAAAAATGGATGTTGGTCCAGGCAACAGCCCTCCCAGGGAAATGATATCTGCAGAGGATTTGTTTCTGCTCTTCCTGTAAAGTCGTTTTCTGCATGGAAAAGATGTGGTGTTTCAGCAGCTTGTTGTAGTTTTATGGCTTAATTCTTTCCAGGGGTTGAACCAAAATACTTCAAAGATGCATTATCAAGAGCGCCCAATGGCGTGCCGTGCAGCAGAAGTTTGGCCTTGTGGTTAGGCTGCAAAAGAGAGCACGCAGCATCTGTGACGAGACCTGGAGACAAAGGGCATGCTCTGAAATAGCTGTCTTGGACAATTGTATACTGCTATACCTGAAGCTAGCTGCACGAAGACACGGTGTTTTGTGTTCGCGTTGGCCAGTCCTACTTAAAAATTGGCAGTGCCTGCAGTGCTCTCCAAGTTCTCCAAGTGTATTGCAGAGCACGTAGGTTACAGTAAGCCAGCACAGACAACTCGTAAGCATGTCTGAAAGGAATGATTAATCACCTGCGATTCCAAGGCCAAGTGCTGGTTTCCTAGTGCCCCGTGGGATATTCCATTTTTCCCCTTTATAAATGAAGAAAAAAATATTTCTTACTGTAACAATTCCAAAATATTTGGATCAAAAATAAGATCAGTAGACAATATGCATTGGCCCATGTGTGATACTGTTGTCCTCCTCCAAATTAGAGGAAGCACTGGGGAAATAAAACATTCTCAATTGAGTTTGCCAGGGAAGCCAGAGTGAGTCACAGCTTCTTTCTAAAGTTACTGTATTGACTAGCATCCTGTCCTAAAGTATTTGAGGAGCGCCTCTGGCAAGCCAAACATTCTCTGATCATTAACAAAGGCACCTCGTGCATGCAGGGGTATCAAAGGTATGTCTCGAATACCCAAAGTGGCAGCTGTTAGGAAAAAGGAGGAAGTCATGGCTCAGCAGGCAGAGGAAGGACCATATCTGCATTCTAAAGCTAAGAGCGATGTGTGCTGTTCATCTCAGCAGCATTCTTTTCCGTTACGGTAAATGTAGGCACCAGATCAAAGCACCTGTGAAATGATCTGGAAGATGTGATTATACCCCATGTGAAGTGGCCAAGCAAGCAAGAAATAAGTACATTGGTGGAGGAAATACAGTCTCTTTCTGTTAAGTATTTAGAAACAAATTTTCCATAGATGAATGTAAGCAGCAGTCCAATTTTGCCTTTAGTAATGCATGAAAAAAAAATAAAAACAATGAAGATGCAACAATGTATCTCCAGGCTTAAGAAAATTAAACATGGATTCAAAATTTATCATCAGCCAAAGGATCAGAGTGTATTTCAGGTACATTGCTGTAGAGGCCAAGGTCTTTGAAGCAGTATTGGCCTGGCTGTTGTCAGGTAGCAGAGGGGCAAGCCAGTATGATTTAAAGCAGAAACTGGGTAAATGTGACCTGGCTGAGAACTAGTCTGAAAATCACTTGGCTACAATCAAGTTTCTGATAGGCCTCTTTTCATGTAGCAGAAAAGCTGTGCCATCAGCTCTCAAGAGCTATTATATTTTGCCAAAATTGTGCCATTACAGAAAAAGCTGGAAGGAAATAGCGATTTTTCAAAATCACATTATCAAGGAGCACTGAGTATCCTTCATAGGAACTTCTGTATTGGGGGACATGCATAACTTGTCAGTATAAAAGGCAGGCTTTTTGGATGGTGGTGAATTGTTCTTAAGGGTGCTTAAATGAAATACATCACTGATTTCTACCCGATAAACAAGCAAAAAATTCAAATTACATTCTTAAATGCCTAAATTGCCTTCTGAGCAGGGCTTGCGGTGCAGTGTACTCTTCATCACTAATCAGAAGTGGGTTAGGCAGTGCCCAATCAGCCTGACCTGGGGTTGATTCCCACACTTTAAAAAGGTGCCAAGTTTGCAGCAACTGAAAGAACTACTGGGGAGTGTCTCTGAAAAAGAAAACGAGCTGTCTGGAGAGAACGGAACTGGTGCCAAGGACATGGCCCCTCAGCACCTGAGGATCCCATTGCTATCATGGAAACTGCACACGTGAGAGGCCTAGTTAACCTTACCAACAGTTCCGTTCGAAGTAGCAGTTACTCAGCTGACAAGCTGGATTCTTACATTTTATAGAGCCAAAGCTTTTTGAGAGCCACAAGCATCCTGTCGCTAGTGAGCTGATATGTAACGTTAGGAATTAAATTGATGTCCTACATTTTTTTTGTAAGAACTGGGTCAAGTGCCAGAACTTTTAAAGCAGGTAGTACTTTGAGTCATTGCTATCCCTGGGCAGTCTCCAAGCAGTGATATTTAATAAGATCTTGAATTAATAAGCCAGCAAAGAGTAGGTTTGCAAACTTCCAGGAGTTACTCTGTGCTTTGTCTAATTTGCAGTATCATTTCCCTGAGCCTGTATCTGCTGGTTCTCAGAACGTGATCTCAGTTCAGGTCAGTGTTGGGAGAACAAGGAAACTACAGAATCCAAATTCAGCACAAAAGGTAGCCTGCCTAGGCAGATGTGTACATAATAAATGCAGAATCGGGCTGGTGATGGGATGAAACCTTATGGAACTGCACGTATGCCCTTGCTTGTACATGTGTGGGGTGGATTAGCAATTGCCGGGTGTAAAAGGTTGGGTCCTCTGCGGATTGAATAACCTGAACCACTGCGAAGTGATCTCACCCAGTGCTGCCTAAATTTTCTTTTGCATGCTGATGTTGTGAACAAGAACAGAAATACTCCTCTAAGTGTTTGAACAAACATTCCAGCATCTTGTGTGACTCCTACAGTGTGCTGCGGGCTGAACTGTAATTATACCCTTCTGGATCCGAATCTTTGAATGCCTTGGATAAACTAGCTTTAGTACAAAGCATTTTTGAGAAAACCAGGTCTCATCTGGGAAGCCTGATTAAAGTTTGGCCAATTCCCAACAAATGCTGTTGCAAGATTATTTCTGTCCAAAGGCTATTGTATTCTCAGTTAACCTACTCCTTACAGTAGTCGAGATGAAAGGGGGAGGATATTAAATAGCATACCTCAAAGTACTGTAGCATCGCCAGTATTTTTAGGTGTCCTGAAATTGCTATTAAGTATTGTGCTTAACACTGCTATGCTGGACAAGCGTTTTTAATAGGTTTCTGTTGATAGCATTATTCAAATTTTAATGTGGGCAAGCCAAATAGCAGCGTCTGTTTGTTGTTAGTGGGAGTCTTCTTTCTGGCACAAGTTTTAAGTGTGTGAAGTGAGACAAGAAGCTGGCTGCATGAAAGCACTGTTGACTTTGTGATGGCTTAGTAGCAATGAAATATCCACCCAAAAGCATACTTTCTAGTAATAGTTGTATCTGCACTTGAAATTCTGGAAATGCCTACCCATAACAGTTTTGATGTAAGGGATTTAGGGTAGTTTCCAAGGACAAGGAATTGCATTGTGCAGCAGAACCAGTATAGCTGCGGTGCATGTGATAGCCCATCGTTTTATGGAGGAAAACTGTATACTTTGGATATTTATGCTGGCTCTAAACTGAAGAATTTTCTGCAACTAAATATTATTGCAGTTGTAGAACATGTGGAGTATTACTGTGTGCTAAGCTTTATGAATGTGTGATAAACTGAACATGTAATGTAATCTCTTGATTACTGCTGAGAGGACCCAGTAGTTTAAGTATAAATCAATCTTTCCTTGAAAGGCATCATTCATAAAAGATAATCTTCTCCCTTTTAGCCCAACAAGTACACTAGCAAAGTTATTTTGTCTGTTTAAGTGAAAGGCAGCATGAACTTAATGGAGTAAAAAGTATGTTGGTAATACTGAAGAATCCCTCTTTGAGAGCTCAGATGATACAAAACCCTAAGTTTCCAATTTAAACTTGCCATTGTAGTGGGAAAATTCTAAGTTTAACTACTAAGAATTTTACTAAATTGCATGAAAGTCATCAGTAGTCTCTCTGGTAGATAAAAAACAGTTTGCAAAAAGAGAGAGAATTGGAGCAGTCCTGTCTTGCAGGCTGGATGAGTTGGGAGTGATGATGCTTGCAGCTCTCTTTAGTGGTTGACAAAGCAATTCGTCAACTTGTTTGTTTACAGAAACCATATTCTTATGCGCTCCACCCAAGTGCATGGGGATAGGGAAAATGATCCTGATGACAGAAAGAACAATTTGTAGCTTTGAGAAATATAAAGCTTTTTAAAACTACTTAATTTTTGTCTTAAGTGCAAAAATGCAGGAAATATTTCTAACATTAAAAAAAACCCTCTTTGTCATGCTTAATAGCTCATAATTAAACAAAGGTAATTTTATAAAACAGTTCCCCAAAACTCATATTTTCTTTGAGGACAAGAGTGAAAAACCCCAGTCATTATATTTTGAGATTCCTGAAAATATTGATCTATAAAGAAAATGCCTACTTGGCTCTGAATCCAGTGTACTGAGCTGTGTCAAGACCGTAGTGGAACATTGGAAGCTATTATTCAAGGAAAGAGGAAGCAATAAGTTTAGCCACATCCACAGTTCAACTCAATCAAGAACATTTGTAACTAGGCAGGGAAGCCACAAACCACAGAACAAGCATTGAGTTATAACAGATGAAATACCTACATGAATCTAAAAAAGTGAAATTATGGTTCCTGTATTAGTGAATATAGCCTGCCTTCTGTTTAGTCACTGGAACAAGAAAACAGTTTAGATGTTTTTCAGTAGTTTTAGAGGTTCCATCCTCTCTGTCCCTGATGTAGTGATGGAGAGATCGATAGCCTGACAGTCCTGGTCTGTCTGCAAGATCACAGCAGGCCTACCCTAAAATAATTTGAATGCATGGAAGAAGATTTATCTGAAGAAATCTGGACTGCCTTTTGGGTGAAAAGAGTGGGTTGAAGACCACTTTGCTTTTGACCACTGTATTGGGTTTACGTGGGTTTTGATAGCAGGGGGGCTGCAGGGGTGGCGTATGTGAGAAGATGCCAGAAGCTTGCCCCATGTCTGATAGAGCCGGTTCCAGTCAGCTCCAAGAAGGACCCACCAATTGTCAAAGCTGAGCCCATCAGCAACAGTGGTAGCACCTCTGTGATAATGTATTTAAGCAGGGGGAAAAAAACTGCGCAACGGCAACTGCAGTGAGAGAGAGGAGTGAGAATAAGTGGGAGAAACAACCCGGCAAACACCAAAGTCAGTGAAGAAGGAAGGGGAGGAGGTGTTCCAGGTGCCAGAGCAGAGATTGCCCTGCAGCCTGTGGCGAAGACCATGGTGAAGCAAGTTGTCCCACTGCAGGGGAAAAGTGTGAGAGGAACGAGGGGCAGAGACAACGTGTGATGAACTGACCTCAACCTCCATTCCCCATCCCCCTGCTCTGCTGAGGGGAAAAGAGGTAGAGAAAATTGGGATTGAAGTTGAGCCTGGGAAGAAAGGAGGGGTCGGTGGAAGGTGCCTTTAGACTGGTTCTTTTTTCTCACTATCCTACTCTGATTTGATTAGCAATAAATTCATTTAATTTCCCCAAGTTGAATCTGTTTGCATGTGATGGTAATTGCTTGTCCTTATCTCGACCGATGATCCTTTTGTCATATTTTCCTCTTGTCCAGATGAGCAGGTGAAGGGATATTGCTGCTTAGTGAGCAACCGGCAGCCAAGATCATCCCACAGCAACCACTTATCTTTTTAGTGTGTGATTCTGGCATCTCCCATAAATATATAAAGCTGTTCCTTTGGTCCGAGGGAGGAAAACTTTGAACGCTGGATGAGTCATTCATATTTCCAGTACGTTTCCAGGCCATCTGACCCCTGCAAGATTCTGCAGGGCTTATGTCACTGCATTATATGCTGTCTGAGATGAACACAACAGACTACTGTAAGCATGGCCAATGCTGTCCTTGGGTCACAATTTGGATGGTAAAATTTCTAAATACATTTTCTAAAAGGCTAAGAATAGATTGAGTAATGGACCTAAATTACTCAATTATGTGATTAAAAGGTAAGTGTGCCATTTCTAGACAATATTCAAGAGGTCTTAGCTTGAATCTGATAAATTTAATCTATTAAGGTGACAAAAATCTGCACTCAGCCAAGAAAGCATCAGGATTTCTTTGCATTGTTCCTGACTTTCAAAGCTGTCCTACCAGGCAGGGAATGTGCTCTCCAATCAAGGCAACACCTTCAGGGAGTGACAGGAAATTTGGCTTTTGCTGTCCAATTAATCCTCATTGCTTTCTCTGTATTGCTTAAGATACTAAGCATGATCAATTATCAAATTAAGCATCTGTGATTTATAAAATCACAAGAACACTGGCATGATTTTTTTTTTCACCAAAATATTTCAGTGTTTATCATTCATACAGGTCAGGGAAGCCCATGTATACTTACTATTTTCTCTATTATTCGCCCCCTGTCTCAAGGATGCCCACTGTGTTTTGAGTCACTTGCTAGCCTCACCACAAAAACCAGTGTATCTCCAGCCTGTATGTAATCTCCCTGCTATTTCAGCTATACTCTTCTAAATACCCAACCTGCTTATGTTAAAGCTGCCTTGAATACATTTCTGCAGGATTCAGTCACAGCTCTGGCTGCATTGTAGACAAACCTAAAGCCTTTGAAGAGCAACACCTTAGAATATTCATTTTTGGTTGGCACAACAGCAATAAAGTACGCTAAGACAGAGGCAGAGTTGGGGCAGAAGCTAAAACACAAGGCAGACTAACACCAGTATTAACAGACTTTGGAACATAAAAAATACTAGACTTGTATGATGTTTACTAAGCATGGAGTATTTTCCTAGGCATTTTGAAATTCTGGCTCCTAGTAAAGCACAAGTCAGTAGGCTAGAGCGAAGTTTAAGTCTTACCAGCTTTTTAGCAGAAATAGCTACTGACAGCAGCGATAGTTTAGCAGGTACATGTTCCAGCATTTTGGGATCTAATGAGGTTGGAGACAGTTCAAGATGGAGGACAGCCTGCTGGGCAAAGAAATGCACACTAGTGAGAAAGTCTTGCAACAAAATTCTCCAGAGTACTATGGGAACACTCCACACAACGGCACAAAATCAGCTTATGGAATGAAAGCTCACCATAACGCTACTGATGGCACAGGCAAGCCTTCAACCTGAGCGTTCATATCAAAGCATGTCAAGAGACCCCTGCATCTAGGAGATCTGAGGTATTCTCCTCTACACATCGGTAGAAGACCTGACATTTAGCTTCACTTACGAAAGACATTTTCATCCTGATTAAAGTGTTCTGGAGAAATACCGGATAGCATCAGCTGCTGTCTGTAGACATAGCTACACCCGAAGCTGCTACATACTTGAGTCTGATCCAGTTACTCAGTACAGGAGAAACAGATGGTATCTTCATCTGGTTACATCTTCAGCTGAATCGCCATGTGATCCCACTGCCAGCACCAAGGAAGGGAAACAGTCCTGGTAAAAAGAAGTCCAAATCTTCTGTTGAGGAGCCTCCATTCTTCCCAGTGGATGGATAAAATCCCTCCTTAAGTCCAGATGGTCAGATTTTGAAGAGTGGCAAAGTCCAAGAGAGATCATACGGAGCTATAATTTGTAGTTTAAATGAGAGTGATGAAGAGCAGATGAGTTTTGTTTCTGTTTGTAATGTCACTGGGTATTATTCTTTGGCAAGCCTCTAAGTAGGCCTTCTGCAGCGAAGCAGTGAAGTTCAAGGATGTGGCAGGGGAGAGGGCATAGTGTTAGAAATAATGCACGTTTCTGTATCCAAATGATGTTCAGCATTTGTAAAAAGTGGTTGTTTCTCTGAGTCTTTATTACTATTATGTGGTTGCTGATGAATAGCTGGGCTGAAAGAAAATCAGGCTTGTAAAAAAGAACAGCTTTTATTTTAGATATTTTTCCTCTCAGGCAGTGTCTCAAACCCTTTGCACAAAAATTTGCCTTCTGATTGCGGGCCCTTCAGAATAGAAAAAACATCCACATCATTACTTTATGAAGTTGTTTGTAGGTAGAAATGAAATATGGCCTTTTAAACTGAAATTAGAAGGTTATTTGTGTCAGATTTTATGCTATGATTCCCTAGCCCATTTAATGAGTCTTGCTGTTTTCAGTTCTTACATTTACGCCTTAGGCAAACAATTTATTCTACGAGCAATAGAATATTCAAAACTATTTTCTTACAGATTTATGTTCTATATCCTCAATTCAATGTCCTAACTCACCCTGCACCCCCCCTCAAGGTGCCACCCATCTGTGTAAGCATCAGTATGTGCTATGACTCATCTAAAGCTACGTTAATACAGGTACGTGTGTCTTAGTTGGTCAGTCAGCTGATACAAAGCATAAGCTGTGTGTATATGCATATGTTAATGGCAGATTTTTTTGAAACTTGTAAAAAATGCATTTAGCAATTGACACTTCACCAGATGACCTCTTGAGGTCTCGTCCAATCTGAATCATTTTGTGATTCAACATTGTTAAAATTAATTTAGCTTTGGATACTTCAGGAGTTGGACTCATCCAACCTGAATTATTTTGCAATTCAGTGCTAAAATTGGCCATCACATTCAAATATTATTAGGTGTGGAGTGTCAGGGACATGGACTGATGGGTGGTGATTGTGTAAGCCTTGTTTTCTCAGAAGATCAGGCTAGCATAGCATACCCAGCAGTGGGCTCTGAGACCGCCAATTCAGTGTTGCTAGCTCAGGCTCTGCGTCTCATATTCAAAGGTTACTTTCAGCATCTGTTCAATACATTTGCTCCGCACCTGACATTACTGAAATGAAACCTAATGACACCATAAGCTATTATCATATATTTTAACAATCAACAATTTGGTTTGAGCATAATATAGTATACGTAAAACAAACCAATTTTTATTATGGTATTGTATTTGCTTTAAGGCTCTAGTCTTGTTTTCTTTTGCAGAGAAGCTAGTCATCCATAGGAATAGTTTTTATTAATGATTTCTCATGTGCTTGTCATTAATTACCGCTGACACCTTTTCCAGCCAGTCTTTATTCCTAGAATTGCATCATATGACAAGCCCATCTTAACATCCTTTGCCGTTGATGCAAGATCTAAAGAATTCTTAGTTATTATTCAAGTTCCTGTTGGTAATTCCTTGTCATCATACTGTGGCAAATCCTTTCTGTTTAATTGTATCAAAGCTATATTCTGTATGTTTACTCCTTTTGGAGATATTCAGGGTGTCATAATCATAGCTATAAAAAATATAAGACTAACTGTTTAAAATAAGGGAGAGATGTCTTTTATTATACAAACATAGTTAGGGAAAGATGTGCTCTTCTTTAAGTATTGTTAATTGAGACTATCAATAGCTGTTAAATTTTAGTCTTTTTCCTTTACACTGTTTACAGAATCCTTTTTGGTAGTATAAGGTTTGTTTTCTTAATGGTTAAGTCATTTTCTATTTGTTGGACACTGAAAGATAGCCCTGTTTCTTTTGCTTGGTAATTCCTTGTTTGTTTATCAACACAGAAGACTAATTTATGCATTAATCACTCTGCTTCTGCTCATTTAAAATATCACTAGTTCTTCTCTAATTGACAACTGCGTTCTTTTTAGCATCTTCCTGCTTTCTATAAGGTTTAATAGACCTTATCTATTCTGTCTTTTGATCATTTTTAGCCAAAGTTTTGAATATGTTTGCTGACAGAAACAGATCTACTGAAGATCTTCACCTGTTGCAACTAATTCAAGTCAGCTTCAATGCACTCTGATTTTATTGGATATTCCAGGAGTTCAATGTCTTGAATCAAAAATTTCTATCGCCTCATCTCTTATTTACCTTTGCTCCAGTGAGATACTGGTCATTCCCTTCTGGGAATGGGGACTTCACTGGTGACCTCATTAACAACAAGACTTCCCATCTGCTGCCTTTGTTTAGCACCCTTTCATTTTAATTTCATAAATCACATTTGAAATTTTCCTGAGGATTCTGAGTGTTACCAAATGTATTTTATATGACAATGAAAATTATTTTTTACTGTGGGACCGTATTTTTAATTTGTAGAACTGCAAAAGCTTCAATTTCAGTCATTGAAAGTATAACTTCAGTGTAGTTCATTTGTAATTCCTTATTACAGCTCTCTGAATGTGAGTGTCCACAGTCCCTCAAATCTGCATTATTACACTAATATTTTACAGACGAGTATGTGCTTAATTTTACTACCCTGAATTGTCTCACTGACTTGAAAGGAACGTCTTCCATTCCAAGTAGTACGGCAAATATTTCACATAAGGTATTTCTCTTGAAGGCACTAAGAAGCAGGCACTAAGAAGCAGGAGAAGGGATCTGGGAAAAGGCTGGTATAAAAAGGGCAACCTGCAACGGGGCCATAAGTGGTGGCAACAGACTTCTTTTGTTAAACAATTACCAAGAGCCCGGCTTCAGTGTAATTTGACCGCAGCTTTTAAGTGGCTGCTTGGACAGAATTCAGGGTAGGCTTACCTGGTTTAGGTGCAGTCAGATATTGCTACTTTCATTACAGAATCAGGAGCTATGTCTGGGAAGGACCTCAACAGATCAGGCAGAACATCCGTTCTACCAGAACGTAATCCATTGCAGGTAACCCATTCCTACCAGATTTCCATGCCATCTCTTTTCTGATGTGTCCAACAACAGGTATTCCTCAGTTTTGTTACACAAACTATTAGACTGCCAAGTTTTCTTTGTGATGGGAAGATGTTTCCTTGTTTCTAACTTATTTGCCTTCTGCAGTTTCAATATTGGTGAAGCCCTTTGGCTCTGTATTGGCTAGAATCTGTGATATTAGCAGGGCATAATAGATTGGGAGAGGATGGATGCCTAGGAGCCTGGCATGCATATAGAGTCTTTCCAAGGAAAGTGGCTACACAGAAGACAGTGCAGAATGATGCTGTGGGAAGTAATGGAGATGCTGCAGTGGCTGCAGAGGCCAGAAGAGAGGGGTAAGCTGCAACGCGGTAACAGACTATACTGCTGTTGTAGGCCAGAATCTTGAAGGCAAGGATATGAATGATCTGAATTGTAAAAAGGCACATCATCATTGGAAGAACTGCATTTTCTTAGGTTTATATAACCAAAAGTAAAGACTCCGAGTCTTAGCATAAAGGACTGCCTTTCATTTCAGTAAAGGATATCAGGGTAAGAACAGCTCTTTCCTGAGGAGAGCAGAGATGGTTGGGGCTCCTAAGTCAGTAAGGAATGGCAGCTAAGCAGTGAGAGGAAGAGCACTGGGAAGAAGAACATAATGAAGAAACAATGGCACAGTGTTTATAGAGTCATCTGTGGGGGATGGAGAGACAATAGTGGCATCCTGTATTAATTAGAAGCTTTAAGCCTGTTTTACTGGAACAAATGAGTCAGGAGGGTCAAAGGTATTTATTTATATGACCCACTCTACAATACTGAATAGTTAAAGTCTGGCCATTCAGAGACACACAAATGTCCTTCTACAAACACCCACATCTTAAAAAAAAAAAACACCACCAGAAGTTTAAAACTTTATTAGCCACAAAGAAAAGAAAAAATTGGGGAAAGTGGTCGAGGGACATTTTAACCACATCTTTTACTTCCTTTCTTCATAGCTGCAGTAGTGGTTGTTGGTTTTGTTTTGTATCTTATAATAAGGGAAACTGTTGTATTTGGCAGACTTTTAGGTGGTAATAAAGATGGTAATAACTGTTCTTTTTGGATGAAGAAGTTAAGATGATGAGCCAGAGCTGCTGTTATTACTGTTGTGGTAAAGGCCTGAATCTGCGTCCTAAATGATAAATTAAGACAAGTACACACAAAAGGGGAAAGGAAAAAAAAGCCAAGCTAGAAAATGCACCTTCTGTTTCTGCTCCTGACTTTAGTTTACAGCATTGTTGCTAGAGGAGACTGAGCATAGCACATGGTGACTCCAAGATTTGGCTTTTATGAGCATTGAGCTGTTCAAAGGCATTGCTTTACTCTGCCTCCCTGTTTTAGGCTGGGCATCGGTGCTGCCAAAAAGAGTGATCTAGCCAGCTAAGACATAAAATGAAGGCATAGGAAGAGGAGCAGAAAGAAGATGTTGGGGAAGAAAAGGGGCTCAAGTGAAAAGACATGACGGCAGGAATGCAAGTTGTCTTCCAGCAGCCACATTTGCTTAATGTGGAGGAAGAGGCGGCGTCATGCACACAGCCCTCTGGCACTGCTCCAGTCAGGGTGTTTCCTTGGACTGAGGAGGAGACCCAGAGAGGTCACAGTGCATCTACTTGTTTGCCACGCAACCTTTTCATGGTCCTTGGGTGGGTACCTTGACACTTTTCTAGCTTTAATCTTTTCAGCCTTTTATAGGTAATATTGTTTTACAGACTGCTACCTCTGCTCAACACTGATGTTTTCTGGCTGTCTTTTCCCTGTCTGAGCTTCTCTCAGGGCATGTGCCTTTGAATATCAGAAAATCAGATAATCTGAGCCACTATTATAGTTTGAGCGCTATACATAACTCTTCAAATACCATGATTTACCATGTTACCGCCTGTGTTTTCTTTAAAGAACTATTACATTTTTATTTGAGCTGTAATGGATACAGGGTAAACATTGACTAGCCCCCATTAACCATTTTCTTCCTTACCTTGGGAGGAAAACCTAATTTTATAAGACAACCATAGAATGGTTTGGGTTGGAGGTGACCTCTAAAGATCATCTAGTCCAACCCCTCCCCCTCCCTGCCATGCTTTTCAGTAGGCCAGGTTGCTCAAAGCCCCATCCAACCTGACTTTGAACACATCCAATGATGAGGCATCCACAACTTCTTTTGGCAACCTGTTCCAGTGCCACCACCCTCATCATAAAAAATTTCATGAAAGTTTATCATGTTTATTTTGCCGTGTCTCTTTTAGGACTGGATGACCTCTCTGCCTTTCTGGTGTTTAAAACAGTTGGCCTGTCTGGGATTCCACACAGGAGCCCAAGCCCTGTGTTTCTCTTCAGCCAGCAGCAAATGTTCTCTTAGGCTACATTTAATGATATTTCCCATGCTACAGTCTACTTAGTAGTTCCCATCTTTACCTCACAATTTTGTATTAACTACGTATCTTCTTCATACCAACTGAGCTGGACTTTTGTACTTTGGCCAGCTTGGGACATGAGTTTCTGCCCCTCAGGCCGGGGCCTTGGTGGGAGGCCAAGCCCCTTCACTCTTTTGGGCTTGTAGGTAATGATTTTGTATGAAAAGATTCGAAGAAAGCCAAAGACTTTTTTCAATTTTGTTCAAATTTCTTCTTCACTTTGACTGGAAATAAAAAGTGTTTCAGTGACATTAGATATAAATACAAAGCAAATTTTTTGGGTTTTTTTTTGTTTTCCCTCTAAAGATCAGAGGGAAAGATTTTTATTTCGTTATGAAAACGAAACTTTGGGAACCTTTTAAATAATATGAGCATTTATTTTCCTTGTGAAATACTGAGCAGTTTCAAATTTATTTTGCTGGAATACTGTGGCTCGCAAAGGTCAAAGAAGAACGGGAGTTATTGTGCCATCAATCTACAAGACAAAAGGGTTTTGGGGCCCAGGAGGAATTAATTGGTGCCGGAATAAGGGCTAAGGACTGTTTTGTAATTAGATCATCCACTGCCCTGAAAGAAGCAGTTTCTCCAATTTAGCTACATGAATACATTTTACCATCTACGAACTCTGTCCACAAGAGGAGCTGCAGCCTGGAGGGAAGTGAAGGGTGCAACTGTAGAGGGGCAGGAAACTGCTGGATGGGAATCTGCAGTGATGAGTTTGTTGGAGACAGGCTGATGGCTCAGAAATGTACTCCTAAGTAATTTTAATGGACTGTAGTCAGTGATGGAGGTGCAAAACAAGTCAAGAAAAAGGAAGGTTGAGAAGATGCAGGATATGCTGTGATGCGAATGCATTTTCGTGATGATGGATCTCTACAGTTGTGAAACACTGAGATCCTTGGGGAAGACACGGTGAGTGTGAAAGAGACATGAAACAGAAAAGCTTTCAGAGCACTGCAGCAAGATGTAAGCAGTATGTTTCACTCTTTCCTCCTGTTCTACTTTCCCTGCTTTTGTTTTCTTCCTAATTTGGCTGTTGCTTGTCTCTTTCCTCTCTAATTCCACCACTTGTATTCTTGTTGCTTGGCCTTCTTTGGGTGCCCCAATTAAAATCTAACTACACTTTTGTATTAAAAAAGTTTTTTTTCTCTAGTACATTTTTCTTTGAAAACATAACTTAAAATTTTTTTGGTGTATGACAAAACCGAATTGAAATTTTGACCCTATAATATTTTTTAAAGTTCCAGGTTGTTTTCTCCCTTGCTAATGAGTATATACATTACTTGGGTAAAGTTATTTCGTTTTCTTATACTCTTCCTTTAAAAATCACTAAAATTAAATCAATAGTCTTTGTGCCTTCATCTTTGAAAAGCGCTTCTCTACACACTTTTTACTTCCATTTTCCTTCATTTTGTAATTGGCACTGCCAATTGCAGAGGTTATTTCTGATCTCTAGCTACAACTCCCAGTTCCTGTGAGGCATTTTGTGGCCTTTTAATTCCAGTGCGTAGCCATCTCTATAAATAGGACATCATTTACAACCTCTTGTAATCTCTTGCAGTAACAACAAGGAGGAAAATAATATTCTGAGTATATTCCAGTGTTCAGCAAGTACATAGGTCTGTACCTCAACCAAAGCAGCGTCTGGAGCAGCACAGGTACCCTGAAATACAATGTAATATATGGGTCTGCTTAAATGGCTGCATTGTTTATTCTTTTTAACTTTTGGGGGGGTGTTAAATGAAATCAAGCAAATTGTGTAAATTAATTTGTAGTATATGTGTGGTGTACTTTCTTTTCCAATATAGTGATTTGGGTCGTAACAACTTCTGCTGTTCTCACTGACGCTGTTGGTATGTGCATTCAGTTTGCTTCCTGCTAGACAGGCGAGACAAGGAAGGAGCAAGAGCAGGCGAGATTCAGACAGACGGCAGCCTGCAGTCTGGAGGTAGCAGTTTGGCTGCCAGAGAAGGCACTAAGGAGCTCCGTTTGCATCAAAATTGAATGCCAACCTAGCTTTTTTTTTTTGGTCAACGGTTTTACATAGACAGAAAGTACAGACATAGCTTTGTGCAACTTTCATAATCAAATAGTGGAAGACATTGCTTATTTCAATTTCAAAAGCATACACCCAAACCCTAGAAATTAAACTAGTTGCAGATACATTCCAGGTAATCTTCTGGTTTTAGATTTTAGTTCCAGTTCCTGTATTTTCCCAATTTTCTACCTTAATATTGTTTCTCAATTTTGGCATGAATAATTCATCAGCTTGGAAGGAATTGCAGGGTATTTCCAGTAAAAGAAGAAAATGAAGATGCAGCTAGGTATTTTATAATGCAATCCAGGGCTTTTCGAGAGGCTAAGCACATTTCTTTGAGTATTTTTGAACTCAAGTAACAGGAACAAGTTTCTCTGTACTCAGTTCTAAGTCTTTTTCAGCATAGACAGCCCAGAAGCTGCGTTAGTTTTGTTCACGGTCGTGTTCCTGCTGCTGTTTCAGTGGTTGTCTCTTGCCTTTTTTGCCGACTTGTTTGCATCTGCGGAGCTTCACTGCTCTGTTTGTTAAAAACATGCATACGTAGAAATGCCCACCCCACCCCCCTCCATTGTTCTGGATTCAAATCAATCCCAGCCGTCTGTGCTGTTTCCCACACTCGAGGAGAAGCCACGGGACCCCATAGCCCGGCTGTTGGCCCCCCCTCAGCGTGCCTTAGTCCTTGTGTGACTGATTTGCCGCGATTTTAGCCAACGCTGAGCAAAGGGGTCCCTTGAAATTGTTTCCGGAAATTGGCTGAGTGGAAGATCGTTATCACGCCAGCGAAGTGCTGCCATTGCCCACAGATCAAAGACTCATTCACTGGGAATTTAGCTGATGGAGGACTGCAGAATATTCTTGATGTCTCTATAGTAGGAAACCCAGTAAAAGACAGGGGTGGAGTTCTCCTGGAATTGCTCTTCAGTGAGCAACTGAGTTGTATAAATGCCACATATTACAATGACAATTTTTAGTAAAAATTTGAGGTCAACTTCTCTAGTTTTTCTTTTCCCATAGAGTGTCTAGTGAATTTGATCATTACTTTCATTATTTAAGTGTGAAGTTTTTATTGAAGTGCAGGCAGATAGTGCCTAAAGATAGAATTTAGGGCCCAGACTGCCAGTGTGTTTATGGTGTGTTGAAACTGAAGCGCAGCCTTACCTTGAAGTTTGCTACAGGTAGTCCAGACTCTTCCCGTTGTTTAAAGTTGCTAGAGTCTAAAATGCCTATGTTAATTTTTTAATTTTGTTTTCTGCTGCAATTTTAAATTTAAAAGGGATGTCTTTTTAGGTTCTTCTTTGCTCAGTCCCGTATCTGCCATCCTTTGTTTGTGACACTTCTGAATTGTATATAGAGTTTTCCTTCCCTAGCACAGACTACTGCTCATGGCTGTGTTTACCTTTTCCTCTGGCTCTCAGATGAAGAAGTATTTTTGTCAGTGCAACTTATCGGCTTGCTCGAAACTGCTTAGACAAGCAGTCGTTGAAATTATTCTATTTTCAGAGGTTTACCAATAAATATAAAATGCATATCGATCCTTGGAGCAAGTCTTACTTCTTTTTGATGAAGAGCTCTATTTAATGTATACCAGTGAAATCATCTGTTCCTTCGTGATGTTCGTTACCATGAAACAGGCAAAGTTATAATTCCCATGCAGTGGTATTATCTATCATGGTTAGGGACGGTGTATGTTATGTACTTATTCACTTATTTTTATAGAATTCACATTTTAGCTTTCTGCAAAGTAACGAACAGGCAATTTTTAGATTTTAGGTTGGATGTGCCTTTGTAATATATGTTCTTTTACCTTATTTCTTTCCAGGTTCTGTGTTTGAATGCTACTGAAAAAGGTATTCCAGAGTTTTGCTTAGTCCTATCAAAGACAGCAGCCTGTGAGCCAGCATTGGATTTGTTTCATGCCCTGTGTCACAATTTTATGTTGTCATTGTTAATATGACAACATGACAATATGAGGTTTATATTGGATACTAGGAAAAATGTCTTCACCGAAAGGGTTGTGAAGCATTGGAACAGGCTGCCCAGGGAAGTGGTTGAGTCACTGTCCCTGGAGGTATTTAAAAGACCTGTAGACATGGCGCTCAGGGACGTGGTTTAGTGGTGGACTTGGCAGCATTAGGTTTATGGTTGAACTCAATCATCTTAAAGGTCTTTTCCAACCTAAATGATTCTATGATTCCCAGGCTGTGTTTATATAGATTGTGATTTAGGACAGGACTGGTCTGGCCTACTTGTGTGTGTGGGAAATGCAAAAGGGTTTTTGATGCATTACTTGTTCCCAGTTGTTGCTACCAGTAGAGTGAGTAGAGCATGGAGCATAAGCAGATGCAGATGGTAGTAGTGGAGGGAAAAAAACTACTACTATAACCTACTGCAGAGCTCTTGGATAGTCACTGCTTTCTAGTACAAGCTGCTCTTGTGACAGAGGTGGGCCAGGTGGTGTTAGGTGGGCCAGGTAGGTGTTAGCTCTACCCTGGTTGGGTGCCAGACTACATCATAGCAGTAAAGTGGCATACTTGCAAGGTACTTTTTCTTCCTAAGAGTAGTGCAAGGAAGTGAAAAGGAGGAATCAGAGGGCTATGGATCTCTGATGATGTGGTTCCCAACCTGTTGTTGGGAATAATAGCTACATACTGCTCCAATTGCGTAGGTTGTGTCAGGGTCAGAACTGTCTTTTGCTTCTTGGAAAAAAAAAGTATCAGAAACTGAGATGAAAAGGGACTTTTCCCAGCAGTAAGAGAAAATTTCCAATCTGATTCATGCTTTCTTAGCAAAGTAGACTGTGTTCTGCACAAATCTTGGCTATTTTGATCTGAGGCCTCCAGGGATTTGACCCGTCCCCAACAGAGATGGGCAGCATTTATATATTTCTGAAGTCCGGTCTGTTCCACCTCTGTTCGGTCTGTTCCACCTCTCACTGTGGCATAGCCATCGCATCCATTCTATCTTTTCAATAGGAGTAAGGATGAGGATGAGAAGGGTCACTTTACAGACTATAGATTTCTAGACAGGGAAAATTATTACTGTAAAAGGTGATTCTTCAGTGCAAACCTAAATGTTGTAATGGCAGAGAAACATAAACTACTGAGGAATGAGATGGCACTGTAGATTATCAACATTTGCTTTCCCATTATTGCTCTCAAAAAGAAAGATATTAAATGCTGAAATAAAAGAGAACACAATAGAGGATTGGGATATTATCAGTATCTGTCTCTACAGTCACTATACTGTGGAATAGAAGGATACAGGGATCTGAAGACAAATGACTATGGAACAAAATTTCATAGCTGAATTATGGTACTTTCTTGTAGGGAGTATTATTTTATTCTCCCACCAACATTGGGGGATCCCAAATTGTTTCCATCATTTCAGTGCAGAATGATTATTTAATTGTTGAGAAGTCTCCAAATAGATCATCCTGACAGGATGCTTCAGCTGATGAGATGGCTGAGGATATATTCAGTTTCCTAAAATAAAATCTTAGGCATCTAAGCTTTCACTGGAAAGTTTGAATACATCCTCCTGTTCTTGGCACACCCAATATAAAAAAATAAAATAAAATAATCTTAAGTCTTTATTTTCAGTCTTTTCTGCAGTATTTGAAAATATATTTGCTACATTTTCTGCAGATTTTTAAGCCTCCAGTCACGGTCAGTAACAGGCACTATCCCAAAAGATATCGAAACAGTCCTGAACTCACTGACTGAACTCCCGATGCTGCAAGACCATTTGTACAGGCAGACATTTCTGCCAGCAGTAAGATTCTTGCAGGACTGTGTCCTTAGACAAGAAGTAATGTATCAAATAGAATAAAAGAAAGGAACCAGTGAAATATAAATGGTCTTACCATACGTTTGTTTCTATTGTTAATATAGACAGATGAAGACGTTAATGGAATCTAAAGGACTACATTTTTGGCTACAGCACAAGCTGTTTTATGTATGAGCTGTATGTAATTATATTGAAAACAAACTTTGCTTAGAGAACATTTTTGGCTCCACTGTGCAATAACACAAAGGGCTTTTGTTATGTTCTCAGCAGAGTTATTTATGGATTGCAAAGGACTTACTAAAGGACAGTTTCATCTGATGGTATTCATCCACTAACTCAAATTTAAATGTAGTGACTTCTGTTCATACAAATCATAATTGCTAAACTGATCAACCAGACAAAGATTTCTGAAACTAGAAATGGGATTGCTCTACAGATTCAGACCTGGAACAGCAGTAAAGAGTGGGGTTTCAGATCCAGGGCTTTGAACGAGCCAGAATGGAAAATGCGACAAAAGGCTTTGAATAATTCACTTCAATTATAATCATCTTCAGTTGAATTGGAAATGAGGTTCTTGGTCTCTTGAATGGAAAAAAAAAGTCACAGAGAGCAGAGGGAGCTAGCTGTCTGTTGGGAAGAAAGGAATCCCAGGGCAAAGTGGGTTTGTGAACATCTGCCAGAAGCTCCTACAGGACCTTATGAAGCTAGGTGAGGGAACGGTGCTTTCGTCTGGCTCACCTAAAACTGCCATTACATTAAAGGATTACTTTCAGAAATCCTGCCTTCCCCAGATTTTTTATGCCTGACCTGTGGGACTTGGGAAGCATCCAACATCAACTTTCTGTTCTACTTCAAACTCAGCATGACCACAGACAAACTCTTTAGGGCCATATTCAGACCACTTGCTATCAGTACAAACTTTTGTCTTCACAACAAAAAGTGTGGCATTTAGGTTTGAGAGCGTGCCACTCAGCAATTCAGAGCACTCTTTGTACAAGACTGGAAGACCCAACTTCTCCACCCAAAATAGCCTCCACCCAGTGGAGGAGGTATTCATGATAGTGAAGTTAACTTGAATTGGTCTGAATGTAGGCCCTGTTCATTCTTTTGCTTTGGCTTCCCAGCTGTAAAATAGATGGTCAGTAGGTATTTACCTCACTGGGTTCCTGTAAAATTAAACACTTTAAAAGACTATGAAGCTGAGATATTGCAAGAAGGGTGGTTATATAAATGTAATCCGATTATATAAGCTTCTTCAGATGAATTGCACTTTCATTACCATAACCTTCTGCTACGTCCTTGTTTATTCGTGCTATTAGTGGTTGCAGAGACTAAATGCTATTTCAGATGAGGAATCCCAGTCTTATTTTCTTTACTCAGTGAAGAATTTTGTTTTGGTCATGCAAACTGCTTGCAGGTCACATTGGCTCCATCCATAGTTGCAAGCACTGAATGCTTCTAACAGTCAGGGCCAGTTTTCTGAAGAATTTCAGAATTTCTTTTCTATAGCATGTCCCTCCTTGCCATTTCCAGGATCCACTATGACCTATACCTACCATCTAACTTGAAGTTCATTGTGACCCTACAGTGTTTGGTCAGAAGGAGGTACAGGTAGTAGGCTCAGGAAATAAGTAGATCAACTTGGCATCGTCATCAGTTCACTGTTTGCAAGCTATTAACCAAATATTATTAACCCAATTATTAACCAAATAAGTAACTGTAATAATTAAGAATTTAGTTATTAACCAAAAGCCAAACCGAATTCTAAGCATGTCCTTATTGTTCTGGGTGATTGATGGCACTATTCTTTTGTTTCCTTTAGAAACCACTGAGGGGCAGCAGGTTTTCACATGGAAAATATTACTGTCTTTCATGTATAAGGAAATCTTGAGCTGTGAGTATCACACATTTTATTATTTCAATGAATTCCATGTGTCATGTCACTGAAAATTATAACAAAAATGTCACAGTGTGCTCCTGTAAATGAATGTGATTTTTGCTGGTTTATGGAAGCTTGATGTATATGTTCTTTATGAGTAGAAAAAAAACTGAAGAATGTCCTACCAAATATGTCTGCAAAGCACCTTTTATAGCTGTAGGGTGCCCGTAGGATTGGATTCATAAGTAAGTCTATGACATGCACAACACACATTTAGGCACTACTTTTAGAAATGAGGCCAGGATATTAGGACAAAAGAATGAGAAGAGCTTTGATGTACAGCAACAACTAGCTGGCCTCAGGAAAAAAAGGAAGGTTTATGATCTTTGGAAAAGGGGTTTGGCTAGTTATGAAAAATACCAAGATGTAGTGAAGCTATGCAGGGCGAAAATTAGAAGGGCCAAAGCTCAAGCAGAACTCATTTTGGCCGCCATGGTTAAAGATAACAAGAAGAGGTTCTTTCAGTATATTAATAGAAAAAGGAAGACTAGGGAAAATGTATGCCCACTAACGAATGAGATGGGCGCCCTAGTGGTGGAAGACACAGAGAAGGAAGAGCTACTGAATGCCTTCTTTGCTTCAGTCTTCACTGCTAAAGCTCTCCCTCATGAATACCAGGCCCTGGAGGCAAGGGGGAAGGTCTGGAGAGAGGAAGAGTTTTCCCCAGTAGAGGAAGGTCAGGTTAGAGACCACTTGGCCAAACTGGACATCCATAAGTCCATGGACCCTGATGAGATGCACCCGCAAGTGCTGAGAGAGCTGGCAGATGTTATTGCTTGGCCACTCTCCATCATCTTTGAAAGGTCATGGAGAACAGGAGAGGTGCCTGAGGACTGGAGGAAGGCCAATATCACTCCAGTCTTCAAAAAGGGCAAGAAGGAGGACCCAGGGAACTAGAGACTGGTTAGTCTCACCTCCGTCCCTGGGAAGGTAATGGAGTGACTCATTCTGGATGTCATATCCAAGCACATTCAAGAGCAGGAAGTTATTGGAAGTGGTCAACATGGATTTACCAAGGGTAAATCATGCTTGACCAATCTCATAGCCTTCT
>VWZL01000159.1:390366-416031 GCA_013396915.1 Stercorarius parasiticus
TCTGCACTGGTGAGGCCACAACTGGAATACTGTGTCCAGTTCTGGGCTCCCCAGTTCAAGAGAGAGACGGAACTACTGGAGAGAGTCCAGCGTAGGGCAACAAAAATGACTGAGGGATTGGAGCATCTTCCTTATGAGGAAGGGCTGAGAGAGCTGGGACTCTTCAGCCTGGAGAAGAGAAGGCTGAGGCGAGACTGTACTAATGTTTACAAGTATCTAAAGGGTGGGTTTAAGGAGGATGGAGCCAGACTCTTTTCAGTGATTCCCAGTAACAGGACAAGGGGTAACGGGCACAAACTGGAACACAAGAAGTTCCGATCAAATGTGAGAAAAAACTTCTTTACGGTGAGGGTGACAGAGCACTGGAACAGGCTGCCCAGGGAGGTTGTGGAGTCCCCTTCTCTGGAGACTTTCAAGACCCGCCTGGATGCAGTCCTGGGTAATGTGCTCTAGGCAATCCTGCTTTAGCAGGGCAGTTGGACTAGATGATCTCCAGGGTCCCTTCCAACTCTGAAAAAAAATTCCGTAAATTCCATAATTCCGTAATGGAATAGGCTATGTTACTCAGAAATCTCTTCATGCTTCAGAGAAATAACTGTTTGTTAACCAAACACCCTATTAAAACAGATCCTGTTCCAGCCAGACTATTAAACTGAGCCATGAACAGTAAAGACACACCTCATAGTGAACGCAGTTTATCTTTACTTTTAGTGCCTCTGCTGTAGTTAGCTACACTGTGTGACCATCTATTGGCCTTGATCCTGGCTACTCGGCTACACCACAGGGACGCACACAGGCCCAGGGGTCTGGAGTGAAGTGCTTTGGTCTGTCAGTGTTGAATGCTTACCTGTGTGATATTCCCGACTATTAATAACCCAAGGGAATACCGATTTAGATCCATGATTTTCTGCGTATATTAGTGAGAAGAGAATAACTAATCAGGTTTGCAGAGGATTTTGGCGTGGTTTATACATGAAGCTTTGAACCAAGGACCAAATCCTTGTTTGGACAAACAATTTTCTGATTACAATTTGAAAAGTGCTGGCAGTTACCATTTGGATATACTCCTGTCTCCTTTCTGTCTTCAGCTGAGGACAACTTCCTGACACAGCTTTTCAGTGACACCTCAGCATACTTTAAGTTAAATATTCTGGTAAAAATCACAAGTAAAAATCAAAGTTCTGGGTTGCTACATTGTTACACCTTGGGCAGTTCATAACAATTGTGTCTAGCATAAATGTGAAGCATGAACAGATCATAATTCTTTACTTTCATACTCCTATGCAGCCTTCCTTCCACAGGCTTACACGACAAAACTGATGAACTATTTTAATTTTCTAGCCACAGGCAACCGGAGCGTGAGCTGCCCTGGCCACACTACTACACCTTTGCAATGTTCCACATTGTCACATGTGGGAAGAAGCTAGTAGGTAAGAGTCACCTTTATGCCACCCAAGGATTGCTTCATTTCCAGGCAAACACAGCTAATCCAGTGTCTGTCCCTTTATGCTGCTGTATCAGTGTGAATAGAATGGAGCACATATGACTTCAGGTCCAAAAAAACCAAAGCAAATCGTCTTTCAGGTCAGTGGTGCAAATACTAATTATCTTTAAGAGTCCTGTCTGCCTAGCAGAACCAGCAGAACCAGTCACATTAGACATAGGTGTAGCAGTATGAAAGTAGGGTGGAATAACAATGATCTGTCTGAGACAAGAATATGAATAAATATGAATAAAGCATCAGGAAAGGCAGTAGAAGGTTTAAAGAATGTAGCCTTAATTTGCTGTTTAGTTATGGGGCAGTCCTGCCAAGGATGTCAGACAGAAACCTGGCAAGGTCTAGCCCTGCAGAAAGCAGTGGCTACAGTGGATGCAGCACTGCATGCCTGTCAAATCAGCTAAATTCTGCCCTATTGTGTGGTAGATGCAGCATTGTATGACATTTAATATTACACACAGTGTCTCTTTGCCTCTGTATTACTCACTGTATAGGACAAACACGCAAACAGGCGGATCTAAGGACGTCTGGTTGAATTTCTTAACTACTAAAAAATAAACTTCGGAAGTTTGCATTCTAATAATGGTGGGACTTTGGAGTAGTGTTAGAGGGGAGGCAAGGAGAAGGTAGTGTTTAGATGCAAGTTTTACATTTGTTCCAACTTTTTCTCCACTGTCCTGTGCCTTGTAATTTAAAATTTGTTTGTCTACATTGTATGCCATGTGATTTTTTTAAAATAAGAGCTGACCTGTCCATATTCAAAGAAAACTTCAGTCCAACCCTTTCATTCTGGCAGTAAAATAAGACTGAAACGTTGCATAATTGAAGACTTAATTAGCTTTGAAAATTCTTGTAAAGAAAACACTTCCTTGTTAAGTAACAAATACAGGTGTAACTAAGTCTGTTCTGAAATTAAATAAAAATTAATTGCTCTTCTGATTTCTGTCTGTGTATACAAAGCTGAGAAGCCATTTGGGGTTCCACCTTCCCCCGTCCCATAGCCATACAAAGAGTCGCCAGGAGGCAGTACTTGCACAGGTTGCTACCAGCCTACACATTTGAAGTGCAATTTGATGAGATTTCATTGTACAGAAAAAGTCTGAGCAGAAATTGTATAGTAAAACACGAGATCTTTATAAAGCTTTTGCCTTAATAGGACACATCTTTGATTTTCCATGAAACTGTAGTACTGTGATACTACTGAGAAACACAAACTTTCCTGCATACAAGCCTTTCCTTTTACAGCAAAAGACTTCCCTTTCAAATGTGGCAGAAGAACAATGCTGTTTTACCCAAAGAATACTACAGTCTTTTTATTCTTGTTTGTTTCTTGGGTGTAATTGCCCTAATTTTTTTTTTATTAGAAATAAAAATTGATCAGGAGATTTTGCGTAACACCTACTGTAAAGCTTGCTACCCTGTCTGCCAAAAGGCAAAGACTAGACTACTGGGCTGAACAAGTTCGGTCTGTTTCTAGCACTTTTCTGATTTGCAGTCAGGTTTGCAAAGCAGGGCTTATTTGCTTTTGACCATTTCCCTCACATGTTTCAGTTGTCACTTGATCTCTTTCTTCAATTGCACTGAAATGATGACATGCAAATGTTTGCAAATGAATGTTACAAAATGCCCTTGAACCACCTGTTGATAACTGGTAATGCTTGTAAAGCATTTTTGATCAATGCATGTTTGCTGTTGCTTTGTTAGTCATGATACAGAATCATGCTGCTTCTCCCTATTCCAGACATATGTTTCTTCAATATGCTTTGAAATTCATTTCTTAGCAACTACTCTCCACTCTGAATGCATCAAGACCTGTTAGTCAAATTTGCTTTTGTTTTCTGATTTACGACTTTTCTGGACACAGAAGCTCTAAGGTGAAGTTGACCAAAATATATGGAACGTCCATCTACAGATTCCTAAAGATGGGATGTAATTGATTGCTGTCTATTTCAGGAGTTGTGTCTATACAGAGGTATACATAGTTGACCAAATTTAGTATCATAATTCCATGAAATTCTGTGTTGTGGAGGTTGATATCTCATATAAAACTTAGACCAGATAAGTAAGTGAAGAGTAAGAGTTCCACTCTCAATAAACTGGAACATAAAGAAAAGGTAATGAAGAATTTTTGTAATAAAGCAAGATGCTGAAATAATACATTTTTTGATAATATTCTGCCCATCCTATTTCAATGGCGTCTATACTTCAAATAATTTAACACATTGCAGGATGAAATGAGATTAGTCTATGTTCCATATTTATCAAGTCAATAGAGTAGAACAAGACAGACATATGAATCCACTTCTTTTAATGCTTAGGTTAAAAAATGTCACTGAACCTGCCACTGCATTTGTGTGTAGAGTTGAAAAAGAAGGCACAAGTTACAAACTGCTTTAGGAAGAAATTTGTGGTACATGGAGATTTCAGATTTGCTAGGATTCCCAGAAAACTCTTTTCAAAAGAGCAGGGGGGAAAATGGCTTTTCTGTGATTTTGTACCTTACTCCAAAATTTCCTTCTTTATAAAACAATCCTCCTTGCTTTCCTGCAGTTTACAGATAAACCAGGACAACACCTGATCATGAAACAGCATGTTTTTAGGCCTTTTTTTGCATGGGGTTCTGGAAATCTTCAGAGCTGACTAAAAATGTAGCCATCTTCTCATGTGCAGCACAGAGGGTTGTAGTTTCTGAAGCTTATGGTTTGTTTAGATCCCTCCTGTACTGACATTCAGCGTTGTGAGTAAAGTCTTATTATTTAGATAGCAAAGACACTGGATTTTCTCTTCTGGATCTGAACTTCCAAGGTTGAGGTCACTTCTCTTCTGCTTCCAGGTAAAAAAACCAAAACAACATAGAGTAGGAGACTCTAGGAGAAGATCTGATGGGGTGATCTCTGGGTTTATGATGAATCACAGACTCAGAGACCACAGGGAAAAAATGAATGAACACGGTGTATTCAATTGAGAGAGAAACATGGAATGTATGTAAATCTTCAAATGTATAAAGGACTTCAGCAAAGACAAAGGGAATACATTCTTCAAGTCTGTAATGAGCTGGAAAGAAAGAATTGATTTAAATTCCATCAAGGAATATTCAAATTAGGAAAAAAATTTTAAGAAGAGCGAAGTAACCAGGCAGACTGGGGCTGGCGCGGAATCTCCATCATTAGATGTGTTTCCAAACAGGTTAAAAAAATGTCTTCCCCTATGAATAGCCAATCCTGCCTTAGGGTACTAAATACAGGAGTTGACTTTCTAAAGCCCCTTTTACTTCCTAGCTAAATTTTTAGGGAGGCTTTCTAAGGAAACAAATTTCCTAGGATTGTGCTTTCAGCCTGTCTTATTTTCTTAACAAGTGTCCTGGTTTGAGGTAAAACAGAACAAATTTTCTGATTTGTAATTTTACTTTTTAGCTAGGCCTCTTTCTAACTGACTAAAGTCTGAAATTAACAGCATGTTGTTCAGAAACTGTTCGCTCTCAGAGTGATAAGACCTGATTATACCAAGGAATGGTATGCACAGAGGCTCTTGCTTATACTTATTGCTATAACAACCAAGGTCAGCTAACTTCGCTTTTTGCCCGTCAGAGGGTCGGAAGCGAAGAAGCGTAGAGGAGTCCCATCTGCAGGGAGGAGCGGACGGGACAGGTGACCCAAAACTGACCAACAGGGTATTCCATCCCATCTGCATCACGCTCAGTATAAAAGCTAAGGGATCAAAGGGGCAGCGCGGCTGTGGCTCGGGTTCTTCTTCAATGGCCGACGTCTGAGGAGGACCTTGTCTGTTCGTCTGCCTCTGATCCCGATCTGAGCGTTCCTGACTCTAGTTCTGGAATTCAGCTCCTGTCCATCGCTGACTCCAGTCTGGGACTTTTCCTGTGTCTGCTGGTGACGCGATCGTCATCCTGGGAGCTGGATACGGTTTTGTATATATTGTATACTTCTTTATTTTATTTTATTTTATTCTATTATTATTATTTACTATTTTCTTATTTATTTTCATTAAAGTAGTTTAGTTCTTTTTCTAAACTCGTAAATCTCCTTATCTCTTCCTCTCCTCTCTGAGGAGAGAGGGGGGGGAGGGCCATCTGTCGTTACGATTGGCCAATACGGCCAAAACCACGACAACAAGTAATGTAATAAACCATTAGAAAGCTTTAACAAATCCAACAGTTCCCTTACCCCTGACTAAGATGTTACACAGAAAGAAATGGGAAATAAAGATTTGTTGGCTTTGCTGCTTGGGGGTGGGGAGGTGTGTGGGGTTTTTTTGAGCAGGGTGTGTGTTGGGCATTTTTTTGATAGTTTGGGTTTCTGTAGTGATCAGTAAAGCATCCTGTCAACTTGTTTTTATCCCACTGTCAATTCCTTTCTAAGCCCAGCCTGTGATATGAATCA
This sequence comes from Stercorarius parasiticus, assembly GCA_013396915.1. NCBI lineage: Eukaryota > Metazoa > Chordata > Aves > Charadriiformes > Stercorariidae > Stercorarius > Stercorarius parasiticus. The sequence goes on from VWZL01000159.1 coordinate 396,262, forward strand.
AACAAGGATTGTATAGCTTCCCCCTTGGGTCAGCTCTCATTTTGAATGGCTTCAGAGTCTTTCAAATATTTCTTGTCATTGTTAGTTTCTGTTAAAATTCATTCTTTTTAAACTGAGTATCTAAAAGTAAATGCTTAAATTATATATGAGCATCTTCTTAAATACCATGGTTCTTCAATATTCTGTGTTGTGAACTCATTCACTTCAATACAAATGTTGGCATGTTTGGACAGCTTCAAAAAAATCAGTCCAGATGCTTATGCACACTATGGTGGTCAAGCTGCATCCTTTGCTACAGGAAGTCCCTGAACTGGTAATCTTTGTTCAAAACACTTGTTTATCAATTGTAGCTTGTATTTTAAGCCATTTTATCATGCGTATGTCTTTAATGCTGCGTGCATTTTGGTGGTGATCAGAGATCTGGCCTTTACGATTTACAGATTTTGTATTATTCCACTTTCTGCAGAGGCAACGTCCAGAAGGGTTTAGGAAGGCAAGCAGTTTAATGTAGTGTGTATACACTTATATGGATGCTTAATAATCTACATTTTAAAATCTCTGCTTTCTTGATTTGTCTACTTTTGGCTTTCAGGCAAAATTTCCAGCTAGTAACTATTTCAGTCTGTTATAAGCTTGGTGAAGGCAGATGGCTTTTTCTAAAAACTTTCTGCCAATAACAGTCTGAAGAGGATACCTGAAATTTCCCATTAAAGTGTTGCATATTTAAATGTTTCCTGAACCGCAGAATATCAGCATGGATAGAAATTATGAAATAAGCTTACACATAAAAAGTAGTCCAACAAAAGCTTTCTACTCTAACTTTGAGAATGATACCTTCATAAAGGTAGTGGCTTTAATGCAGAATGGGTGGGAATGAGATTCTAGAGAGAAATCTGAATTGTGTGGTATTTCACAAAAATAAACTATGGAAACGTGTCCTTTATGGGTTCCAAGTGTAGTGATACCCTTCCTAAGAAAAGTCTTCTCAACAAATTCAGTGTACAAATGTTCATGGGTTTTCTTAATTTCATAGAATACCAGGATGGAAGGGACCTCAAGGATCATCTGGTCCAACCTTTCTTGGTAAAAGCATGGTCTAGACAAGATGGCCCAGCACCCTGTCCAGCTGAAACTTAACAGTGTCCAATGTTGGGGAATCCACCACTTCCCTGGGGAGATTCTTCCAATGGCTGGTTGTTCTCATTGTGGAAAATTTTTCTCTCATGTCCAATCAGAATCTCCCCAGGAGTAGCTTGTACTCATTACCCCTCATCTTTTCCATGGGACTCCTTGTAAAAAGGAAGTCTCCATTGTCTTTGTAGCCACCCTTTAAAAACTGGAACATGGTGATAAAGCCTCCCCTAAGCCTTCTTTTCTCAAGGCTGAACAAAGCCAGTTCTCTCAGCCTTTCCTCTTATGGCAGGCTTCCCAGTCCTTTGAGCATCTTTGTGGCCCTTCTCTGGGCCCTCTCCAGCCTGTCCTCATCTTTTTTGCATAGCGAGGACCAAAACTGAACACAATATTCCAGGTGTGGCCTGACAAGCACTGAGTAGAGATAATGACTCCTTTATCTCTGCTGGTGATGCCCTTGTTGATGCAACCCAGCATCCTGTTGGCTTTCTTTGCTGCAGAAGCACACTGTTCACTCAGTGAGCTTCTGGAGATCAATCCAGCTTGGTGGATTGATCTATTTCGTAACAGGGTTTTTCATGTCTTCTTATAGCTAAGATTCTAGAGTGAATCAGTCACCTTAAAAAAAAATCATGGAATGTTCTACTACCCTTATAAGCAGGAGTTATATTTTAGGAAGCTTCAGTTTTTAAGTGATATTTTGAGATAACCAAGTGTTTCCAATAAGATATCGAGAAATCAGCTGGATCATTTGAAAATTAGTTGTTTACTGGAGGTATGTTATTCTGTTTAAGCTCCTATGATTTAAGGTGTGAAGATAATCCAATACTATTCCATCATATTACTTTTGATTTATTTGATTTTTTTTCAAATTTCGGAATAATCTTTCAAGCCTTTTAGTCTCCAGAGAACTAAACCTTGTGTACATGGTACCTTGAGATAAAAACAGTGCATTATTTACCTGTCATTTTTCTTTCCTAAAAGTTCTCTGAACCTTTTTCCTCCATGTAAGAAATTTCTGCAAGATTTCATTCTCCTTATCTTTTGATTCCAATTAAAAGATGTGTTTTCCAGTTTACTTTTTTCTCTTAGAGTCAAGGAAGTGACTATAGGTAACTCTGTCTGAAGCAGTGGCAGCTTGTGTGTCCCTGAACAAGTCCTCAAAAACTCTTGAGATCTGAGGAAGCTCCTACATAATCCCAAACTGAAAACGGACTCAGGAGTAGAAGTCAATTGGTAACTGTATTTATACATGTCTTTTTTTCTTTTCACAGGTAATTTGAGCCAATTATTGCTTTCCATGTATTTCTGTGTCCACCCAATTAATGGCACCTAGCTGACAGAAGCTCAGTTATTATGAGAATCCAAACCCGATTCTGACTGTGTATTGTCTAAACTATTTGTCCAGAGAAAAATTTCAGTATCAGTTTGACATATTTAATCTGTAATCACATTCGCTCTGCATTTTGCCTCTTTCATTTTATGTTAACTGATAAATCAACACGGTACTCATCTTCATAGATTTGCTTGTGAAGCACAAGATGGCCTATAGATAAATCATTCTAACATTTACACAACTGCAGTGAGTTAGAACTTCCGTTTCTGGAAGAGTTCCTTCAGTTGTTGTTCGGTTGTTGCTTCTTTCTGTTGCATCAGCTCCCTGGCTCCTTTGGTCACTCCCCAGCCATCTGGCTTTGACATTGAAGGACAATATGGCCTGCCTGAAGCAGGCTTCAGATTCTCCCAGTATTCTTTTCTTGCCCTAAAGAAAGAAAAGGAAATTTAGAGGGTTTTTTTAAGCACCTCACAATACTAAAGGAAATGTGGCTTCAATGACAATTGCAAAGGGTCATCTAACTTCCACAGACAGACTTTATATTTAGATACATAAGTATGAATGAAAGCATGCAATGAAATGCTACATGTTTAAAAAGTATCTTTTCATCCTTGAAAGGGACACCGTTAGGAGCCGTTTGACAACAGTTTGTCAGGTTTTGATCTTAACTTTCATTAATTACTTTCACATTAATTCAGACCAAATCTTTATTTTAAAGAGAGACGAGAATTTCTGGAGCTCTCCTACTGCCCCTTCGCCTCTTTTTCTGCTCCCAGATCAGATTTAATGCTTCAAAATTATTAACACACAGAATGTTTACAGTGACATTTAGACCTCCATGTCAGTTAAGCCAGTCTGCTGCATGGACCAATATAAGCCTTTGCAATGAGTACGCTGGTGTGCTTTTCAGGTCAGATATACATACCTTGCTCTGACCCAGGGTTTGGTATGCATGCTTAGGTTATCACCCCAGCTACCATGTTTCTCAGAAGCTTCTGGCAAAAATCCTCTTTCAGGAGCCAGCTCCTCAGCTATTGCTCGGATGTGATATGGCTCAAATCCACAGCAACCTCCAATGAAACGAATTCCTAAGTCATAGGCCTTTCTTGCATATTTTTGAATATCCCATCTGGTTACAATTCTTGGCTCTAGACCTGCAAAGACATTAATGTATTAAGCTTCCACCATGCTCCATTTCAGCACAATTTTTGGTAAGAAATCACATTGTTGAAACACTTGCACACTGTTTGCAAAACTGGTTGTAGATGTAAATGTTTGAACTGTCTGAGCTAGAATTAATGATGCAAGCTTTCAGAAGTCTACCTTTCAGATTCTGCTGTGCTCTGCCAAGCTATGCTTGTTTTAAGTTTTTTTGGCCTTGCAAAACAGCACCTAATATCTTCTGAGACTGATCAAGCCCTAAGTCACATGCTTGCCATTCTACCAGAGTTCTTAGCTAGAGTATTGGAGTACTTTCAATGTTATGTCCACGTTTCCACAGAGATCCTAATAAACAGTATCTGGAAAATCAGATTACAGTCCTCTAATCCATGAAAGGAGAAGATAGTGGCCTACCTGCAATAGGAATAAGCCTGCTCATTATTCATTGACAATGCTTACTACACTTACTCCCGTGATCAGCTAGTGGCAGCCAGTTGTTTCACTGAGATCTGTAGCTATTTCTTAGCCCATCCCTTATTTAGTTATAATGCCAGCCATAACCAGCTTGCTGCCTCCAACTACTTCATTCCTTGTGGAAAGTTCTGTGTGTAGATAAGTTAGGATGCAATCTTTATTTTGAACTCTACTCCCTGTTGCAGGTTGTGGTGAGCAGAGTGAAGGGATAAAAGAGCTGAGAGGAAGGACTTGTGGAAGGAAAAGAACAGAAAGTGAAAAGAACAAGAAAAAGAGCACCTCAAAGAGAAGGAGGCACAAGAGTGGCAGAACTGAAAGACCAGGGACTGAAGAAGAAACTTTAAGGAATAAAAATACAGGAATAAAGCAATAAAATTTCTCCCACTTCTTTATGCACATATGCAGGAGATGAACCAGCATGGTTATCAGGCGAATTCGGCATGATGTCTGTGCACTGAACACTCTGCTGGGCAAAGAAGCTGTCATGAGGTAGTACGGCTCCAGTAACACAGGAGAGAGGTAGGATTCTTTTCCCTACACCCTTTCCCAAAGACGCTTAACATGAAAGAAGGTGATACAAAGCAGATCTACTGTAAGTACAATGGGTAGTTAAGAGACAGGTTCAGAAAATAAAAAGCAGAAGGAAAAAAATGAAATGTTCTTAAACAGGAAGTTATTGGTCTCAGAGGGAAAGACTGGACAAAGGAAAAGTAAATGGTCTAATACCAGAAGGAAAACCATATAAAGCTATCTTAGAAAGCTGTTTAAATGAAAGTAAGCTTGCGAACACTGATGCAGATGTGAGAGAAAGAACCAGAAGCACAAATTCATTATTTCCTTGTCTCTCCTATACCATTAAAAAGCTAATGCAGAATTGATACAAAATGATCAACAGTAAGAATGCAGCATCTTGCACTCAATTTATACCTGTATAAGCAACTAAACTCCAGGGGAACAGTATAGAGTGTTTCCCTGTCTTCTCCATCACCCACCCTGTCACAATATATGGGACCTGATGAGATGCATCCAAGAGTCCTGAGGGAACTGGCAGATGAAGTTGCTAAACCACTGTCCATCATATTTGAAAAGTTGTGGCAGACTGGTGAAGTTCCCACTGACTGGAAAAGGGAAAATATAACACCCATTTTTAAAAAGGGAAAAAAGGAAGACCCAGAGGACTGCAGGCCAGTCAGACTCGCCTGTGTGTCTGGCAAGATCATGGAGCATTTCCTCTGGAAACTATGCTAAGGCACGTGGAAAAGAAATGTGATTGGTGACAGTCATCATGGCTTTGCTAAGGGCAAATCATGCCTGACAAATTTGGTGGCCTTCTACAATGGGGTTCCAGCATTGGTGGATAACGAGAGAGCAACTGATGTCATCTACCTGGACTAGCGCAAGGCGTTTGATACAGTCCCACCCAACATCCTTGGATATAAAATGGAGAGACCTGCACTAGGTGGATAAGGAATTGGCTGGATGGTCGCACTGAAAGAGTTGCCGTCAATGGCTCAATGTTTGGGTGGAGACCAGTGACAAGTGGTGTCCCTCAGGGGTCTGTATTGGGACCAGTCAGTATTATTTAACATCTTTGTTGGGGACATGGACAGTGGGACTGAGTGCACTCTCAGCAAATTTGTGGATGAACCAAGCTGAGTGGCCTGGTTGATACTCTAAAGGGACAGGATGCCATCCAGAGGGACCTTGACAGACTAGAGAGGTTTGAACTTCATGTGCAAACCTCATGAAGTTCAACAAGGCCAAGTGCAAAGGTCAGGGCGATCCCAAACTTGGATACAGGCTGGGGGATGAGTGGATTGAGAGCAGCCCTGTGGACAGGGATGGGGGTGTATCGGTGGATGAAAAACTGAATATTTACCAGAAATGTGCACTCACAGCCCAGAAAGATAATTGCATCCTGTGCTGCATCAAAAGAAGTATGGCCAGCAGGTTGAGAGAGGTGATTCTGCCCCTTTACTCTGCTCTGGTGAGACCCCACCTGGAGTACTGCATCCAGCTCTGGAGCTCTCAGCATAGGAAAGACATGGACCTGTTGGAGCAGGTCCAGAGGAGGGCAATGAAGATGATCATAGGGCTGGAGCACCTCTCCTATGAAGACAGGCTGAGAGAGTTGGGGTTGTTCAGCCCGGAGAAGTGAAAGCAGCTCCGGGGAGACCTTATAGCAGCCTTACAGTACTTGAAAGGGGCCTACAGGAAAGATAGGGAAGGAGTCTATCAGCGAGTGTAGTGATAGGAGAAGGGGTAACAGTTTTAAACTGAAAGAGGGTAGGTTTAGATTAGATATTAGGAAGAAATTTTTTATGATGAGGGTGGTGAGACACTGGAACATGTTGCCCAGAGAAGTTGTGGATGCCCCATCCCTGGCGGTGTTCAAGGCCAGGCTGGATGAGGCTTTGAGCAATCTGATCTAGTGGAAGGTATCCCTGCGTGACTCATGAAATTTCTGAAAGCTGACATCTCATATAGATTGCTTATAACATACAAGCCAAGAACCATAACAAATCAAAGAGTCAATCCCTCAATTCACTTGGATTACTTACTGCATCTGTTCTGTCTTTTTTTGCTTGCAATCAGAGGAGTTATATGAAGGAATGAATAGGATAAATGAGTTCCTAACACTTTTAAACATCCAAGAATATTTTCAGAACTCAGACATGTTATTATCATTTAATGAATGCCTCAGGCTCATGCTTTATTCACTTTCCTTCGTTTATGTAAAGAACATAAAGAGAGGAATTTAAAAAAAATCTTTCTGAAAGTTACATCAATCTCCATTTTTTCTTGCTACAAATTCAAGTTTCAAATGTTTTAATACCTTATTTTATAGTCTAATCTTGAAGAGTGTGTGATACTTGAAAACGAAAGCATTTTTCTAATAATTTTTAAAATTATTAATCTGATTTTGTCGTTTTATCTTAAAGGGATGTGATCTTCTACATCCCAGGTGGAAATAAGCCCTAAATACACAAGCCTTACATACACATAAAGTGGCTGAATCTTTCAGTCTTTGTAGAATTTCTCCTGAACACACATGTGATGAATCCATCTCCAAGCTGCTAATCCATTTGTTAGCAACATCAAAGAACTTATTCCCTCTTCTGGTTTCTCTCTAATCTCACTTGTATTAGACAGTTACACTTGCAAGACTGAACCATTATGAGTGCAATAATCATGCACCTATATCCAGTTCTGCATATGCATTGTACATTAAATTCCTACACAGGTAAACATTATAGGCATTGTTGGATCGATGTCTCAATGCTGGGGAGCTCCAATGCAAAAGCATTTAAATCTGGGGTTTTTTTAGTGTATTTGCTCTTGTTAATTTCTTTGGACTGTTTTTAGTTGTCCTGAACAAGATTGTACAGCATGAGGAAGTGCTGCATTTTTTAACTGAGTTTAGGTTGTGGCACTTTAACTGTTTTCATCATAATTTCACTTTCAGTTACATGCTGTTATACTACTGAAGTACTCTCACTGTTTGGATGATCTTCGATCCAATATTACACTGCAATCCCTCTAAGGAAAATGCCAGTCAGGATAATTTGGACACATCCTACTATATAGAAGGACACCTTGCAGCTTCAGCTTTACTAAAAGCTAGGGAAAAGAATAAAAGGAACAGGCAATAAAAATAATAAGAAAAAAAGATTTAAAAAAAAAGATAGCCTTATCTTACCAAATGGAAATTCTGGAAGGTCAATAAAACCCTGCTTTCCACAATCAGGTGTATGGAAAGCAAGTGGTTGGGACATCAGGTGGGCTTTCAGTTTAGCAGCCTGCAAGCCCTCTTTCATCAGTTTCACAGTTTCCAGGGAAGTATCCGGATCAAAATGGCAGTTGACTCCAACAATAGAAGCACCTAGGAGGAGGAGAATAACTTCAAGTCACATCTCTCTAGGAAGTGGGAGATGAAAGTTCTTAGCCACAGCACTCCAAAAGCAGAGCAGTCCATCTTTACACGAGCATTATGAAAACAAGGCAGTTGGGTTAGAGCCAGCCTCAACTGTCCTGAGGCTGATCATTCCATTTACATCTCAGTTGCACTTCTCTTTACCTTCCTCATGAAGAATCACATCTCCCACCCTCACGCAGTTGCTTTTCTTATCACTGCTTAATCAGTGAAAACTGACTATACACAGGTTCTGCCTTTGGATTTCAACTCTAACTCCAAAGGAAAAAAGTATTTCAGAATGGATATAATAAACCCCTGTATCATCATTCATTATGCCCCTGATTAATTTCTTCTGCCCTTCCCCTTGTCCTGCAGAAAACACAGCCTTTGATAAGCAAAAAGATTAATTTTTTCATCCTCTTACTATCTCATCCTGGGTTTGAACTGTGCCACATACATGTCTAAAAACATAAGCACAGAATCAAAGGTGGCTTTGGATTCTGCTTATGTTTCCAGAATTTGAGGTTGTCTCTGTAACCAGATTTGAGTAGGTTTAGGATTTTGCTCTATTCAGTATCAGCTGCCTGTGGCTATTGCTCCCAATACCATCCTGGTTAAGAAGGATTTCATAGCTGCATTTTTGTATGTTTTTTACAAGACTGCTCTAGTAAAGTACACATAAAAACCTTTCTATAGGGTCAAAACTTTTATCAGATACAATTGGAAAGCTACCCACTTGAGACACACATCCATTTGTCTCAATACTTAAGGACTTTACTGTGTTCCATACTTTTAAATGGCATATTAAAATAGATTCTTACCAGCCTTTACCAGTTGGACAGCACATTGTCCAGGGGGTACACCATGCATGTCTCCTTCTGGACCAATGCACATTGTAGCTGCAACTGGCTTTCCAGATTCTTTTAGAACTTCAACTGCCCAAACAGCCTCTTCAACATGTTCAAAATACTGAAAGAAATTTAAACTGGACTACTTCTGTTTCTTGGAGATGAAGCATAAACACCTTAATCTAGACCTCAAATTCACCATCAGTGCAGTGACTTGATTCTTTTCTGATTTACACTAACAGAATTCAATTAAGTTCACTGACCACACAGTTAGAAAAGGATTATAAAAAGTCAGTAAGTAAAACTAGATAAAAAATAACGGTTTCAGAATAAGAATGCCCATACAGGAGGTTAATCAGGGATTTATCCCCAAAGAACTATTTTCATCTAGAAAAGTCACCTTAGGTTGATTGCTTACAGGGTGTGGGAGGAAATAAAAACTTGTCAAGAGCACATTAATCCATCCTCTTTGTACTAGTACAGAATTTGACTTGACTGAGGTAGAAATTTAGGTTTCAAGGTCCTATTCTAGGATGCTTGCAGATGCTGCTGTGCCTTTAGAAAAACACCTAATACTACTGGAATAAAGGCATAGCAGAAATTTTTAAAGGAGGAAGCAATATATACTTGTATTCCCTAAAGTAGACCAGACATCCTCAAGTTAGCACTGTGGCAGTTGAAGACATATACTTTACAGATTTACCTCTGCAATTAGGAAGTCCACATTCTTCTTCATAAAGACTTCTAATTGCTTTCGAAAGGCTGCTTTAACCTCTGCTTTATCCTTGCAGCTTAAGTATGATGGTGTTTGACTGACTCCTCCAGCTACTAAAGCATCGCCTTCATTAGCCACTTCTCTTGCAATGTCACAAGCAGCTTCATTCACTTTCTGGCACTGTATGGATATAGATTATGTCAGTTTTACCTGGTCAGAGATAAGCATGTAATTTCAGAGTACAAAAAGGACAAAAAAGTTAAAAGCCATAATGGCCTATTCATATTCTTTTATAATTCAAACGTATTTTTAAATAATATTGATTAGAAAGATCAGTGTCTTTCAAAAAAATAGTAAACATTAGGAAGCACATTTCTTGACACCTCTAAGTTATCACATTATCAAATACTACAAAACACATTACCTTTAATACATCTTACACAGATAGTCTATAAAAAGGAAGTATTTGGTGTGAAATGGAATTTTCTTTGCCCCTTAGAAAATAAGTTAGTTACACTTAAGTGTGTGCTTTTATTCTGACATACAAAATATGTAGTAATTTCAATTGATTTTTTTAGTATTTATTTTAGTATTTTGATAATTTTCAAAATTTAAGATACAATATTCACATAGAGTTATTTAAGGCATTTTAAAATATGTATCATTAATTATCTGATGTTAAAGTTAACAATTGAAGAATAGTAGTCAAGGGAAAGTTATCACTATATATGATTAATTAATCACCTGGACTGAAAGACACGTTCCCTCCATACCTAAATCAGAATGACTAGAACAGCTTGTGAAAAAAGAGGTTAAGCTGGGAAAAAAAGATTTCGGAAAAAGAATCATTATTTGGGATAGATAATAGGTACAGATTAGAGCATGTTTCTCTGCAACTCATGGACTACTCAGAATGCACAAAGGTTTTTCTCAGCTGAAGTTTCCATGGCTGCCTCAAAAGACCCAGATGATTTTTAATTGCTGACAGACTGTCTTACATTTGCATTTGTGCTCAGGTACATGTTTGGGAACTCCAGGAGGTGGAGCCATAAACCAGTTAAAGCCTGGAGGAACCTGCTTCTAGAACTGGCAGCAAATCAATCTTCAAAGCTTTGTTGCAATGAATTCCAAATACCAAGTGCTCTTCCAGCCCTTCTTATAATTTTGCATGGCAACAAGCATTGCAGCATGGCTTGTTGCGGAGGCCCTGTGATTCTGGGACTACCAATTCAGACATTTCAATGTTGCATCTATTGAATAGAAAGGTACGGCATTTCAGGTAAATTTGGTCATGTGACATTTTGGTATGACCTCTTAATTAAGCCTCAAGTGTTTCCCTAGTGTCCAGATTGTTCTAATTTCTGACTTGGAATATCTTCACAGATACAAAGATATTCCTTCCTCCCTGTCCCCTGGAGAATCTTCTCTACTTCGCAGAGGTTGAAATAGACAATAGGACCAAAGGGGAAAGGATCAGAGAAAACACCCAATGGCAAACCTTCTACTCTCAAAGGAACTATCTAGAACTGTTTGTGCCAGAAGTTAGTTGTTACTTTATTGAAGACATGGTTCTAAGAAACATTCCATTCTCATTAGCCAGTCATTATTCTCTAGGATTCTTCACCATTTTTGCCATTGATTTGTTTCTCTGAATGTTAAAGCATTTCTTTTTTTCACTGATTCTGCTCTCTGTGCATTTAGTCCTGCCTATACTCTTTGTATCAAAATTCCAGTAAACTAATCGCCTCAGATGGAAAAAATACGATGTAGGCATCCTCTTTCTTCTCTTCATCCTTGCCCCATTTTGTTTTTTGGTTTGTTTTTTTTTGTCCTTTAACCTTGTCTTTCTTGCTATTCCAAACTCTGGAAATGCATCATCTCATTCTTTGGTCCTCAAATGTAGCCAAAACCTGTTATGACAAAGTGTGAAAGTACTCGATAATCTCTCTATTAAACCTTTTGAAATCACTCCTTTTATTTCATATCTCCATCAAAACAGAGCTTTACTCACACTTATTTTCTCAGCTACATAATTGCCCCTGTTCTCTAGTTTGTCCTCACTGGCATAAAAGGTGAATGTCTGCAGAACATTGGATCCAGCTCTGAGGAATTCACGGTGAAGCTGACGAACTGCAAAGAATTGAAAGAGACAAATAATAGATTTTTCGCACTGTTATTACTGTTGTTATCTCAAAATTAAATGTTTATTGAAGTAATGTTAGTGTAAAATAAGTGATACTGTGTTTATTAGAAGAGCCACTATGAGAGAGTAGAATCAGTACCCCAATCTGTGTAGAATTTGTTTCTTCTCACTCTCAGGCCATTAGATAGGAAACTTCTTCCTTCGTTATTCTCTGCTAAGAATGACTGAAGATTTCTATTTAGTTTATCAGTAGATTCAGTTTTGCATGCACCTTGCCTATCTTCTACTTTCTGCAGTCCTTCAGACCTCCCAATTTTATTTTATAGAACCATACAGTCGTTCAGGAAGGGAAAGCCGACATCTGATGTAAGAACATGAAAGCATAACAAGGAATACCAGACAAAAAGCTCATCAAATGAAGAAGCCGTATTTTCTTAGCTTCTAGACTATGAAGAAGGAAATAGAAGAAAGTATCATGGCAACAAATTAAGGGCCAAGATTATACTTATATGGAAGAATATAGTGTTCCATTCTCTATTGTGTATTTTCTGTTCTGTGCCCCCCCCAACAAAACTCTAGCTGTCTCTAGTCAGCTAAATCCAATGCTCTATTTTGCTAAATACATCCTTAATTTAAAGATGATGCTCCATAAAAGTGACTTGCAACACAGACTTAATTCTTCCCGTAAGTCAACACATGATGATTTTACTACAGAGCCAACACTTCTTTTGAACGAAGGGTTGGTATTACTTTTAATGGACAAATTGCCTACATTAAGACTTCGGGACCAGGCTCTGTAATGCTAGTTCTGCCTTCATCATTGTAAGCAGTATACGGCAATTACCACAGCAGGAACAGAACAGGAGCTGTTAATTGATTTTATATGTATACCCACAGAACAATAATAATAATAATAATAATTTCTAGAACGCTACTGATTATGTAAAACAGAGTTTAAATGCTCAACAGCTTATGGCAAATACAGGAATAATTTATTCCTTAGATACCGTACACAGACACACAAACTCTACAGTTTCTGTGGCAGATGTCTGTAAAAGTTTTTCTGAAGTCCTGGTTTATCATACCTCATTGTCTACACACAATCTGTGTCATTATGGAAATGTGTTAATGTGTAATGAGAATAAAATTATTCCCTTCAGATGCAACAAACACAGCCTTTTATGCCCGCAAAGCTCAAACAGCAGTTTGAGTTGCTAGAGTCAATCTGCATATATGCAAGCACGTCTGCTTTCATTGAAGGAACAGTGTAGCATCTCTTGCTTTTCTCTACTAGTACAGTATTTAATTTCTAATTACAGCCTTGGGTAACCACACTGTGACTTAACACAATGCTTCTTTTCCCAGCAGTTACAATGACCTAGCCAGGAACATAGATTATAGGAGAGCTACAGTTCAAACAGTCCCTGGAATGTGCCTGAACTACCAGGAACAATTTTCAGTCTTACCAACTTTACACAGTTTGTAAGGGTCAAAACATTCCTAGTGCAGGGAGTATTCTTTTTCCTACAGCATTAAAATAGGCTTCTGACCCCAACTAAAAGGGCTGTCTTGTATGTTTTCAGTGGTCTGTACTTTGTTTTTTTCTAGTGTCTCCCATGAAAAATCATTGATGAAAACTAGACAGGAAATGGGAAAAGGTGAAAAAATTCATAGATTCTTTTTTCAAATGCTCTATGACATTTCCATAATAAACCAGATTTGTTTACCCCCATGGTTAGTGCTCTTTAGGTAAGTTTCTTGCATTCCTAGAACAATGTCTGGAATTTTTGTGAGTAAGGATAGTGCCATAGGTAGGCAAATGAAACATAACCTAACACATATCATTAAGGAACATCATATCCCAAACTATCAGGTATATGAACAGGAGACTCTTGAATGGGTCTACATTTTGAGGGAAAGAATAGTGTTGTATCAGCCTGAATCCCATTCAACCCTAGGCAAATTGTTTTTACCAGTAGAACACACTGCTACAATTATCAAGCCCACAGCAGCCTGCACTATCAAAAACCAGAACCACTGTGCACTTTGCTTCTTGTGTGACTTCCAGCATGTTACTGAAGCTATGTTTTCCTCCAGCATTTGAGAAATGGGGATAACAGCCACATATGAGGCTAAACAGTTATTAACAATTTGATGCATTTTAGGAGTCAGATGTATAACACTGAGTTTTCATTTCAATCTGCCATGAGTTGGACATTTCACAAAAGACACAGGCTTAAGCTAACAGGAGATGGGGGCAATAAGTGATAATGCCTATTGCTCACTGCAGAGCAATACCTGATCTGGCTCAGAAAAAAAATATTTATATGTCATTTCTAAATTTGTCAGTCTGGCAAAACTTCTCCTCTCTTGTAATGGAGATAAGGGACTTGAACTCACTCTTCCCCTCCCTCCTTTTCCTTGGTACATTCTTAGAAACTCCCTCCTTTTCCCTCCTTCCTTACAAAGACAAGAAGATCTGGTGGTCATATGGTTTTTACACAAGCAGCTGGCTCAGACAGTTGCTCCTTCTGTTCTATACACCTGCTTTCAAAGTAACATGACCCTTGAGCACGCAGGAGCAAAAAGCAGTAATGGAGGGAGGCAGCACACTGCACAAAAAGAAATGAATACATACCCAGTGATGGGTGTATTTGTGTATTTATAAATAGCCTATAAGGAGCTTACAAAAATGTTATAACTACATTACAGATGAGCAGTATGTTCTAGCAAATCAGGAGCAATTCTTCAAAGAATGGATTCTAACCTATGACTACTGATCACTTATTTAAAGCAAATCTGTGTGCCAGTTTAGCCAGTTTAAGCCATCTGCCTCTGTGTAAGTCAGTGTCTTACATTTCCCATGGACTGAGACCTGCACTTCCTGAAAGGACGTGTGGAGAGGGTCAAGGGCGTCTGAGATGCAAAATAAGTAAGCAAAGGACAAATAAAGAGCATGGGATAAGTGCTATGGATAAGATGGAATGTGTAGGGACAGACAAAGGGAGAGGTGGAGAGAAACAGAGAAGTGATGGGATGTCTTTTTGGGAGATGAGAGACAGCAGATTAGGTCATCACCCTTTAAACCTTTGCTGGAGCTCTGCATTATCTAAGGCTAAGGGTCTGTGACCCTAAATTAGGCATGCTACACAAAAAGTGACACTTTAAGGCTGAGAAGGATTAGGGTGAATAAATAGGCAAGGTATATAAAGCAATGTAATGCAGAGGGCTAAGATCTACTCCTTCCCCTCCTCTTCCTTCTATATAGAGGAAAAAAGACTAATTTTTTTCCCCCCAGGATATTCTGAATTGGCTTGTAGGATTAACTGCACATCATATTACTGAGGGAAATGCTTTTTTATAATGAACCATACGTAAACAGATGATAGTATCTGCTTTTGCACTATTTATGCTAAACACTATAATCTTTATGCTGGAAGGCATGGAATGATTGCTTATTTTGACTCCATCCACTTTAAGAGAGTTACTCTATTAAATGTTTATTGCAATTCTTAGGTTCTTATGAGGTTTATCATTCCCCATATCACAGTGGAGCCAGATACATTAAATACTCCAATTCCATTGTTTATTAAAAGCTGCTATTTTCATGAAAGAATTAATAAACAAGCTATATTAATTTATAATAATATAAAAGTCCTAGCATGACTAGAACACAACAAAACTGCAAAATTCTTTTTCATAAGATGTTTTAAATGATAACATTTATATCAGCTCAAGGACAGGCTGGACAAATCCATGAGAGAGAAATCAGTGAATATTATTAAATACAAAGACACCACATCTGAGTCAAAAAGCCCCTGGGCTGCAAATTATTAAAGACTGGGAGAGTATTCTGGAGAGGTATCACTGTATGTTTGCACTACTCATATTCTTACCCAGCCAACTGCTTTTGGCCAGTGTTAGAGCAAGAAAAAGGGGTAAGATGAGCATTCAGTTTATAGATTCTTAGGCTGTTCTTAACAGTGTAATTCTACAGTGTCAAGGAACACTTCTATTTAAAAATCTACTACACATTCCTATATATTTATTATTTAGCCAATCATTTACATTGTTTTACAGTGTTACATTTACATCATTCACATTTCCCACTAAAACTGACCTGCTTCCGGGTGTTCTACCGTCGCTTCAGGAGTCCAAGGTCCAGCTTTAACATATCCCCTCTTTTCAAGAGCAAAGACAAATCCTCCATCTCCAATGACAATTTCTCCAGCGTCTAGGCGCTCTAGAATACCCTGAAGAAAGCAGAAGGAAAGCTTAACAATTACAGTTCTTCAGTTTTGTGGACTTCTTCGTCTTTGTTGCCATTTCCTCTACTTGCAAAGCAGACACAAGTATTTGTGGGCTACCGGAAACATCTTTGCCATAATAATAAAAAGTAATTAATTTCATTCTTGAAATACTCTTTAAAGAACGAGAGACGGTCCATTTTGCAACATAAGGCTTTAATATGTGCATATATATTACATAAGACTTTTCATTAGTCAGTTTTATTGTATTCCAGAGAATGTTTTACGATGCCAGATTGCAAACCTTACAGCGCCCTCCGATTAACCTTGCTTCCACCTTGAACTCCATGCTAATGCAAGGAAAGTAGTAATTATTTCTTTTGTAAAATTGAAAAACATGAGAACAACATATATTGGTTGCACCTAATATATATTATTTTTTGTATTCCTTTCATTGCTTCATTGTCATGTTCAAATTTTCCAAAAAGTACCTTGCTATTACTCTAAAAAGGGCTAATTTCTGCAATTGGATTACAACCATAATTCTATTTACTTTTAAAAGTGGATGAATGCAGACCCATTATATTAACAATGCTAGTGGGTACAGGAAAAGAATTAATCAAAGGTAAGACTGAAATTTCTCACCATAGTTATTTTTTCTTGATAGCACACTAGCTTTTCAGTAGATGAAATTTGAGGGAGTAGAAAAGAAAAGCCTGGTGGACATAGAGTTGAGTGCAGTTTTCACGCTGAGAGAAAGGTTTTTTTAGCAATCGGCTTCCAACCTTTAGCACAATATCTTTCTTGATAATTTCCCCTTCATTAATTCAATTATCTCACACCATATATCCAGGAAAGACAAACATTTATGACATCTCGGCACTACCTTTTAGGCGGGATGAGAGTATGCCTTTCCAACAAGAACGAGCACTGTGCCTACTATGCCAGTTTCACCATGAAGCACAGCAGTGTAAGGCTACTTGGAGCCTACAAAGCCTGGCTGAGAGGATCAGCATTTTTGGGTCAGGCACTCTCATGGCAGCAAGGTGGCAGCACTTATCTGCTGTGCAGATATATGAGCTTGGCCAAGTGTTGGCTTGCAAATCCCTGCATCACATTCCATTGCACATTGTGGACTTGCCAAAATATTGACCCGATTAACTGAATAAATTTAATAAAATGTGCAAGTTCTTATCTTTATTTCAGCAGGACCAGGGCAAAACTCAATCTCCAATACTCAAGTCTCCAAAGCTCAGTAATTTTCAATGAGTCTACCAGTCATGTCTGTCTATCAGGGCAATTGTGTTCTAAATGTAAATGTCAGGAGGCTTTGGAAAGATTGTGTTTGCAATTAACTAATTTGCAGTTGTAATAGAATGCCTCAACTGGAGCAAGAGAAAGGCACCCAAGGGATCACTGGTTGAGCCCCAGCTTCCTCTGCCTGCCAAGGAATCTTTTATAGACAAAGTCTGCTTCAGATGTTTCATATGCAGAGAACAAGAGTGCAGATGAAAAAAATCTTTAACGTACAAGCAGCCTCAGTCATTGCTTGTTAACCAAACATTAAGTAATAGATACATGTTTACATTATATATTGATATTCTATTTAAATGCACTACAACTAACAGAATTTTTTCTTTTAACAAGTCACTTCTAGGATTTAACAACAGTTTTTCTTCACAGTTCTAGCTTTTTAAAACTACACTTAAAATAATCTTCACTTTTGACACCCAGAAGCAACATAAGCCATGACTGAATAGTCCATAGCATCTTAATACATAATATATTGTGTTAAATCAAACCTAGCATCTAATAGCAGGTGACATAACTATAAAGCACAATGTACTTAATACAAACCTACTTAGTCAATTCAGATTGGCTTAAAACAGAAATAACTTTTTTGCAAACATTATAGGTCTGATATCATCTCCTCACATCATTTTTACTTTATCTATACTGAGCAAAATACCATTGGTTCAACCAGTATACAGCTAGCATAAGCTCAGCATCACCATTGGTTTGTTCTCCCTCAGAGACATACAGCTGTGTGCTTGTGCCCAACCCAGATCAAAATTGTACTGTCAGGTGATCTGGCAGTATGCAGATCTGGTATTAAATAACAAGAAATAGTATCTGTAAAAAGCTAACTGAAGCTTTTTTGAGACATCTTTTCACTGCTTTTCTTTTGCTACCATGAATGAAGTTGCACCACGTAGTCCATGCATCTATCCATGGAAAGAGTGCATAAAGTCTGAAGATATTCCCTCAACCACCTTTAGGAATGTAACTGTACCATGTAAATGAAATCCCTGCTTGCTCTGCCTATATCCTACGTTTCCATCAGTAGAGAGAAAAACACATCTCAAAACAACTATTCAGACCTTAAGTGAGCCCTCAAGAGAAGCTCCTCTCTCTCTATTGCCTGTAGGGGGAACTTAGGGCAACTGCCTTCTGCTAGGTATCTGAAATTAGGTGGCATGAGCATGGGCCAAAAAATAAAAAGCAGAACAAGTACCTCCCCACCTCCTTCCTTTATAACTGATCTAGCTGAAAGGCCTAGAGCTCATAGACTTCTTCCCATATCCTTCTGTTCTCCTACTGTAGACTTACAGGCAATAGAGAGAATCATAGAATCATTTAGGTTGGAAAAGACTTTTAAGATCACCAAGTCCAACCATCCAACATAAAAACGAGTAAAACCAGTTCTGAGTAAGAAATATCCTATTAATGATAATAGTGTCCTTCTGAACAGAAGACAGAATACGTGATTCCACTGACCTTTCCAAGCAGCAATGCAGGGTAGCAGTACTGATATATGTAATAGAGTTTGATTTGGACATTGCTCATATGTTTGCATTAATGGCTAGAATGGCTGATGCCTGGATAACTTTTTATACCTGTTTATTTCTTTAGTTAAATGAGCAAAGAGCATGCATATATTGGAGACTGCGCTCATATTAGAAATGCTGTTGGTATTTGGTCATAGAAATCAAGGGAAGAGCAATTTGGGGCTTGTAAACAGAGTTGGCAAGATGCTGGTAAAAGACATCCCATCCAATGACAGTTTATGCCTAAAATATTGACAATTTTAATGTGTTGCAAGCACTGCTTAGTTTGCATATCAAATACTATTACGCAAAATCGTTCTGAACTTTGGTGGCTGCAGTTGATGTGTTCAGAGAAATCAAAATTCTATGAGCCGTTAGAGCATTAAATTCAATCTAATCTATCTGTCTCATAACGGTGTCCAAATGCCTGTAACGGCTCGATGCTGAGTAGGTATTGTTATTACTATGGCTTTACTTTAGCTTTTCACAATCCGACCTTACCTGCAGCAAGACCGAGTACCATACCGCAGGTAAACAAGGGCGGTTCGCGGGTCGTGCCAGTTTAGCAGCAGCTCCCCAGGAGGGTCCCGGGGCAGGACCCTGGGGCGGCGGGAGAGGCGGCCAGGCGCAGGGGGGCCAGGGCCCGGCCCAGAGCCGAGCTCTGCCCGGTGCCGCTGCCAGGCTCCTGCCGCCCGCTCCCGACGGGGCAGGTCCCGAAGGGGACGGCGGCGGGCAGCGGAGCGGGATGGGCCCCCGGGGGAGCGGGGCTGAGCGAGGGGAGGGAGGGAGACGGGAGAATTACCCTTTTGCCCTGTTTCGTGGTCTTCCCGATGGGCAGCATCTTCCTCGCCCCACGCACTCCGGCTTCTCGAGTCAGCCCCGACGGTTCGGCTCGAAGCTGGAGATACCCCGGGGCGCTCCGGCCGCAGCTTTATAGCGCGGGGAGGAGGCGGGCCGCGGTGGGCAGCTCT
>VWZL01000159.1:416211-468524 GCA_013396915.1 Stercorarius parasiticus
ACTGTTAACGGTCGCGGCTGTGGGCCCCTGGCCTCCGCGCCGGGCGCGGGCGGTGAGGGCAAGGTGGTGAGGGGAATGGGGCTCCTGCTGCCGGCCCCCGAGGGGCGGGCAGGGCGTGCATCTCCCCCCCGCGCCCCGCACGTCCGCGGCCCAGCCCGGCGTGAGTGTGCAGGGATCCCTGCCGTTGTGTGCGGGGCCGTATCGGCGAGCTGAAATGGAGCTGTTTCAGCCGCTGGGAGTGAATGTCAGGATGAAGCGTGTAGTTGGCAGGGAAGGTAACCCCCCGGCTCTCACCCGGCTCCTGGGTTTGGAAGAAAAGGTTTGAAAAGAGCTGACAGGTGAGGAAATGTCAAACTCATGGCATTAAAGAGGCACGAGAAGAGCCTCTGTGCTTCACCTTGATTACCATGTGCCTCAAAATTCAGTAGAGGAGCTGGTGTCAGTGTCTCACATCTGGCTGTTCAACAGTTTACGGTTAACTTGCAAAAATTAATATGTAATTTCAAAAAAGAGCATGCGCAAGTGTGTGGTGCACCAAACACAGAAAACCTGTGGTGTCCAGTGCTCCCGTTTATTTTGCTTTTCATTCATTGCCGCACAGCAAATAAGCATGGTGCATGTTCCTCCTGCATTTGCATTTAAAATGTATTATTTTGAGACCTCCATTCATAATACATACAACTAATAGCTTTGATTTCTGAGTGGAGGATGGGTGGAAGACTAGTTACACATTAGAAAGCCTTTTGCCAGAGAAGTTGCAAAAGCAAACGTACAAGGAGCAGGGGGGAGATAAAATTGAGTATTGATTAACTGTCCTGAAGGGAGAGAGCACCGTGATTTCACAGTAGTCTGTGCTGCTACTGTACTAAGAGGCCCTACCCTGTCTCACATCCAAAAAAATGGCTTTTTTTAAATTGGGATACATCTCCTGATCTGGCTTGCTGCTTGGCTGTCTGCGGTTGGGGCAGTAGAGAGGAGGATGAGATGAGATGGAGGAGAATGGGGCTGCCTATGGCAGCAGTTCTGGTTTATGCTGGATTAAAGTGGTTGCAGAAATGCAGTATGGTGTAGTAGCAGGTGTGAGCCATTGACAAAAACCTGTTTCTATAATGTTTTGACTTCATCAAAGTAGAACATGTCAAAATAGACAGAACATGAAAATACTAAGTTTCATTGTTCATGAACACATACACTGATGTAGTCTGCTGACATTGGCTTTAGAAATTTATTAAGGAGCCTTACTAAGTAGGTATTTTTTAAAGACACTCCCTTTGTGATGCCTATACCATAGCACTTTCAAAAACTCTGGTTTTGACACTGTCACTTCGGGGGTGCAGTTTCTTATTGATAAATAGGATCTACATATAAGGATATCTTGGACAAATAGCAAAAATTTAAAGCTGTGAGTGAGCAAACTTGCTTTGTTTTTGGTGTTACTACTGTTGTATGTATATGACCCTTTTAGATCATTTACTTTAAAAGAAGATAACAGTGAACAGGTTAGGTGTCTGTAAACTCCCAAGCAAGCACAAAGTTATATTATGATTGGAGCAGTAAACAAAAGACATGGACAAAAGTGCAGTTGTCTTTTTGTAACTGTCTGTAATTTGTTGTGGCTTTTTTTCCCCCCAGGAAAGAAACCTCATCTCCTTCCTTGGGGAAGGACAGAGCAGACACAGTGATCATTGGAGGTGGTTGCGTTGGTGTGAGTCTAGCCTACCACTTGGCTAAGGCTGGCTTGAAGGATGTTGTTCTGCTAGAAAAATCTGAGCTCACTGCAGGATCTACTTGGCATGCAGTAAGAAAAATTTTGTTAATCTCTCAGATTAACAGCCGTTTGTGTATCTAATGGTAAAGGGAGTTTCATTACCTTTATATTCCCTGGCTTTCCAGAGAGTAACTATCTTGGTTATTTTATACATACAAACTTTAACACTGACCTCTTTATAGATTGGCTGTATGAGTTTTAAAAAGTTGGTTCAGCTATCCATAGTACACTTTTCTCATTTGTAAAAATTGGGGCAAATACTGTATTTTTAAATTACTGGAAGCTAACTGTTATTACACATTATTGGCACATTATTACACATTATTACACATTTTTGGCAGTTAACCAGGTTTAGACTTTAAACTTTATTTTAACTTGGGCTTTTTAAATTTAAGGTCTTATTTCTAAGGCAATCTGATTTATACTTCAGACTGTATAACTGGAAGTGGTTGCCCTGGCATGCATAAACCAGAAATGTGAAATTTGGCATTATTGCGTGTGTAATTATTTTTTATATATGTGCCATCCTGAAAAAGAGGATTAGAGACAAGAGCTTTCTTGCCTGCCACCGCTGATATTACACAAAATTTCAGAGGAGCAAAGCTAACAACTGTACACTGTGGGTTTTTTTAAGGCTCGGTGTTTGTCTGTACTCTAAGGAAAAGAACTAAAAAGACATACATGTAATAATGACAGGGTGGGAACACGTCCTTTAATAATGCTAATCACATGGACGTACTCGTGCACAGCATGAATGTATGTAATTACATATTTTCTATGTCAGTGTCTGGAATAGGCAGTGTAATGAAATGAAATAAAGCTTGCCACAATAACAGATGCTCTTTCCATTCATTTCCAGCTATGCTTAACTGAAATTGGGAGAAGGTTATCCCTGTGTGTAGCAATACAAAAGCGTAAAAACCCAACAGGTTGCTGTCTCTAGAACTACTTAATTAATACAATAGAGCTTTATGCAATACTTACAAGTATAGTATCTGAGTGCCTTTCAAGAACAAATTAAGAAGGATGACTCAGATGGATAATATTTGATTTGTATTCTCATACTTCTCCCAGGGGAGGAAGTCTGAAGTTTGAAATGCTCCATCTTAGTGCAGATGTTTTGTGTGTTTTGGGGCCTTATGAGAGAAAAATACTAAGAAAGGAAATTTAAAAAATCACTGCCTGAAACGTGTAAATAGGTTTATACTTCATTTTACTTGCTTTTCAACAAATAAAGCAAAAGAAAACACATCATATAGAGACAGGAAAACCAAAATTCAGTATTACATCTTAGACAGAGTCATGCCACAGCTGATGTAGTTCAGTGAACAGAGCAACACCATGCAAAGTGTCAGATCATGCGTCTTGTGTATTGAATCATAACTATGAAATTCTCAGAGAAATACTTTAAGTACATGAGTGACGCACAGACCTAATTCTGTTTACCCAATGGCATATACAGAACAATATCTGTGTAAGGAAAATTAAAATCCCCTCATTGAATAAGAAACCAAAATCATGAATGGGGGTTGTTACTAAATGTTTTCTTTATTCTTCTTGTTATACTTGCTCACTTTAGCTTATTGTTCGTAACTATGTAAAAGCAACCTCTCCTTCAGTATTTTTGCTCCTACTTCTTGGTGAATGCCACAATGGAACACTCAGTGAAGAGCTCTGTTTCAAAGGTAGCGAGGGACCTGGAACGCCGCAGAGAAAATGCCTGCGCTACCACTACTGAGAGAGCTGCCTTGTGGCACCTGTTGCAACAGAATTTGACGCGATTAACACAGCAAAACACCTAGTTAGTTATGGGAGAGGTTAAAATGGACAACTAGTAGGTAAACTACATGGTATACTGTCTCTTTTCATTGAACTCAGTATTGGAGTGCTCTGTCTGAAGATGAAAAAGTTGATCTTAAGTCTGGTTCAGGTGATGAGAAAGATCAAAACTGTGACTGAGAGTTCTTTGCTATACTAGATACTGTGCATTCATCAGTGGCTTCCTCACTGTGATACAATACTAGATACAGATAAAAATTACACATATAGTTAGCACATGAAATGGCACGTAGTATACTGCCTGCAGCCACAGATGTTGAAAGCCTGGTTCAGATGTTGCTGTACTGTAGCACATTTACCCTCTTTCACAGTCCAGTGAGTCCTGCCAGAGCTCAGGATCGTGTTCCATATAAATCGTATTCCTGCTAATGTTGCTGCCAGAACTTTCTTCCACTTCTCAGATCTGAGATAAATTTCACGTGTGTTATTAAAACAGCACAGAAAGCGTGCACATTTTTATATTATGAGTAATAAGAATATATAAATAACAGAGCAAGTGCTGCTCATTTTTATACCTATCTAACAGCGACAAAGTAGTAGTTATACATGTGTAAATTAGGTCAAGGCTTAGGCTTTAAGAACTCTTGAAGTTGTACTGTTCTTCAGGTCAGATCATTTGCAGTCTCACTGAAGGGACTGAACCCTAGGAACTAAACACGGCATATAAACTCACTCAGCAAATAGATTTTTTGTGTTGTTACTTTTTTAAAAGGTGTTTTCTAAGAAAATGTTTAACCTATCATTCTGTCATGTGATCCTTTTTCTTGCAACATGCAACTGATCTTGCTGCTGACAGTTAATAAAGCACAGCCAAGACAAATAAAAACTTGTTACAACTTGGTCAAACTTGCAAAAAGAGAGAATATAGGGCATAACACTGTTAATACCATTTTCCTTCAGAATGCTAATTTAGTAATGGCATTAATATAAAATCTGAAACAGATTGGAATAGAACAAAACTGGTGCGTAAACATTTTAACATATAAAAATTTCACCTATAAGAATGCTTTAAAATCTCTGTGTCAATTCTCATAGCAAAGTGGCCATTCTTAAAATTATTTTCCCCGATCATGTTCACCTACAATAACAAAATCTCTGGCTTATAAAAATAGAGAAAAAACCTAGAGCAAATCTCCTTCAAATACAAAAGTGGTTCACCGTGAAACTCAGGAAGACAAGCAGACACATTGAGAGGCCAGCTAGGCCAGACAAGGAGCTCTTGACTCACTTCTGGAGCAAAAAGGCTGTATAAAGGAGGTCGAAGCAGGAAAAGGCTACAAAGGGGCAATTTAGAAAAATTGCCTGGGCATGTGAAAGGGATGTTTGGAAAGCCAAAGCTCAACTAAAGTTAAGACTTTTAAGGAACATTAAAGGCAAAAAGAAGAGCTTCTACTGCTGTATTTGTAGTAAAAGGCTGAACAAGGAAAACGCGGGACTGTTGCTGAATGAGGTGGGTAATTTAGTCACGGTGCGCACTGATAACGCTGAAGTACTCAATGCCGCCTTTGCCTGAGTTTTCACTGACAAGGTTTCTCAGGCCTCTGTGCTGAACCCTGAGCAGATTTCAAGAAGAGGAACTACCAGCAGTGGATGACTATCAAGCCAGGGATTACCGGGAGAACTTGACTCATGCATTGGAATAGATGGGCTGCATCCAAGAATGCTGCTGATGGCATTGCAAGGCCGCAGATACATCACCTTTGAAAGACTGGGGAGATCAGTGAAGGTGCCCAACATTTGGAGAAGGGCATATGTATGCACCTTTAGAAAAAGCCAAAGGGATGAGTAGAGGAGCTAAAGGCCAGCTAGCTATACTTTGGTTCTTGGGAGATCATGTAGTGAGTCTCAGATCTGGGCCCATAAAGGAGAAAAAAGATGATTGGAAGCAGTCAGCATAGATTTGCCAAGTGTAAATCATGCCTGATCAACCTGATTGCTTTCTGTGATAAAATGAATGAATTTGTAGACAATGGGAGAGCAGGTGATGTCACTTTTTTAGGTTTTAGCAAGACTGTAGACACTGTCTCCCATAATATTCATGTGTTCAAATGAAGTTGTTATGATCTGTATGGCTGGACAACTAGATAGTTAAAAGACTGTTCAGATGGTTGGGCTCAGAGGGTAGTGGTTAATGTGTCACACTCTACCCAAAGCCTGGAAATAAGAAGAGTGTCACAGTGGTCTGTCCTGGGACCCATCCTGTCTAATATCTTTATCAATGATCTGGAGTATGTGATGAAGTACATGCTCATCAAATTTGCAGTTGCAACCAAACTGGGAGGACCAGTTAATGCACTCAAGGGCAGGGCTGCCATGCTGAGGGACCTAGACAGGATGGAAGGACAGGAACTTTATGAAATTTAATAAGGACAAATGCAAAGTTCTGTACTTGGCCATGGAAGTAGTGTAGTCTCTGACCTTGGAGATTTTCAAGACCAGGTTGGAGAAAATCTTGAGCAACCTGGCCTGATCCCATAGCTGACCCTGCTTTGAGTATGAGGTTGAATAGAGACCTGGAGAGGTCCCATTCAATCTGTTTGTTTTATTCTCATTGTTTTATGAATCTATAATCTTAATTTTTAGATAGTCCAGTCATGTTATAGTTGCCTCCCAGCTGCACTCCTGGAATCAGAAACATTGGTTATCTGAAGCCAAAAGGCATCAAATGTGTTCAAAATTCTTTTCTTCACTTAAAAATGTCAGAGAGAGAAGTTCTGATTTAATTCCTGCAATTAAATGCTCTTGAGTGTATATGGTTTTATAGCTAACTTGCAAGTGATTTGTGGTTCATTTGGTTCAAAATTACTAACAGTAATCACTAAAATGGAATTTCCCTACATCTGGAAAATATATTGCTACATTTGGAAAAATAACAGAAGACCAGAAAATGTTTACATACATAAAAGAAGACAGTAAAAATAATATGAGATGACAAAATTTGCAGGTAAACGTAAATTAATTACTCATAGGTTATTGTACATGGCTAAGAAATGTAAGCCTTTCAGTCGCTAATTTATTTCTTTATTCTATACACACAGAAAAAAGGCCCTTAGGACTTATTTTTTAATAAACAAAAAAGTTTTAATTACAAATTCTGCAGTGAAACAGCCCTGGGTTTTAGTCTGAGGTGATTAAAATAAATGTATTCATAACAACATAAAAGCACATGTATCAAATGAGATAAAAAATGCATTTAGTCAAATATCCAGTCTCCAACAGTGTCCAGTATGATGATGATCCAATATGATAATAAGAAAAGGACAAGCAATATTTTTCCAGACTATTAATTTAGCCCAGGAACTTTCTGAATCCATGAAAACATGCCTGCTTTGCGCTTAATGTGGCCCTTAGTAGATTGATCTCCCTCCTACAGATTTTGTGTGATCACTTTTTAAACTCGGATTGTTGAGGTAACGAACAATACCAAATATACTTAGTGAACTAGAGCCAAATTTATTAAAACGATACAGGCACAACTCAAAAATATAATAATGGTAAATGATTCATTTTGCACTTTTTACCATTGGTTTGGTTTTGCATTGCAGTCATGTGATACACTACAATATCATATATAAAGTTTAAGATATCAGAAAGATAAAATCCTCACAAAGAAAGGTAGGAAAAACTTTTAACACTGTGGCTAGTATAAAGACATGCAACCATTAATGCCAGACAGTTATCATACTCTTGCTCTGAAGGTACTGAGTACCTGTCATCTCAGGCAGTGAGTATGATTTATGTTTTAGACAGAAGTGGCATCTGAGTGTAAGGCATTTGCTAAGAGCAATTTAAGCTAATTGTTTCTGAAGAAAACCAGTCTTCAATGTGAACTTTGCACCAAGCAAGATGGGTCAGAAGGGGCCATAGTTTAAAAAAATTAGGTTCTTAGTGTAATTAAATTAGTTTGAATTAAAATATATCTTTAAAGACCACTAAATCTTGCTTTTGTTATTTATATGTATACAGCTAGTCCACTAGCTTTAAAAGTTAAAGCCTTAAAATATGTAGCACAGACAGTTGACAAGTTAAAATCAAGAGTAGTTAATATATATGCATACTAGGCAACTTAGAAGGAAACTATCAAAACTCTACTGTATGTGTTACTTTTCATTTTTACATTTCCGGCGTTTTTTTACTCAGAATAGCAGAGAAGTCAAAGGTGGACTCTGGTGTCTAGCTCCCTTAATTAAAGCAACCTTAATCTATGAATAAGCTCTATTTTAGTTAGCAAAATGTGCATTATATATATATAAAGTATTTAAATCAGTGTAGTTGCTTATCTTGAAAACCTAAGGTAATTTTGCATTTCTGTTGTCTCACTTGGAAGAAGGGTTTTAGTGAGATGTCAAATTCGGGAGATACAAAGACGTATGCTAAACTTCAGTAACACTTCAATTCTGCTCTTTTTAAGAGCAGAATTAATGTCTGTGTTATGAATGTCATTAGATTGATGCAACTGTCTCTGTTGTAGGCAGGTGAACAGTTTCTGTAAATATAGAAGAGGCTGTAGTAACTTCTTGATTTTACCTTTGCATGAACCCAAAAGGGATTGACAGCTTTCTAAAGTCAGACCTGGTAGAATAATGTGCGAAATACAGATAGTAATTTCTTAACCTACTTCTGAAATGCAGCAATTGGTTTTTAACTGACGTATGAGACAACTGTTGAGAACAGAAGAATTTTGACTTCCACCACCCTGCTGTTCATACCCAGGAGAGTGGTAACTCTTGTTAAATCTGGTCTTTGTGAAGGTTTGGTTTCTCTCCCATGTCCATTTGCAAGAAGGAAAGGATCCTGCTACAGGATATTTAGAGTTGATCAGTTGATATAGTTGATCAGTAATGGAGTTGTGTGTCTTCCAAAAAATTTGAAACAGGCAACTGAATAATTTAAGGAAGAAAGGAAACCATAGGAGAGAACAACTGCAACAGTATCATTGGTTGACAAATTTGACAAGAAAAGACAGGTGGAAAACACGTGTGTAAAGAACAAGAATGCCATAAGCAGGGAAAGGATTTTATTTTTAATTTTGTAGCAGTTGTCTCTATCCATGTGTTGCTTTTCTTTACAGTATCTTGACAGTTCCTTTTTAAATGACAGTTGGAAGAAGGGAAAGAAAACACCGTATTTCTAATCATATCTCTATGTTGTTGTTCCTATTTCTTATTTGAGGCTGGTTTAACTACTTACTTTCATCCTGGAATAAACCTGAAGAAAATCCATTATTACAGCATCAAACTCTATGAAAAACTGGAAGAAGAGACTGGACAGGTAATCTCCTTAACATTTTAAGTATTAATTCAGATCAACACTAACCTTGCTAATAGTCTCACAAAAAAAGTTTGGAGTTGAAAAGTTGTATATGTGTGTGTTCATGACTATCATAAGGCTCCCTTTTTATTGAAATATATGCCTGCATATCTATGCTACAGTCTGGTGCTTAGTCACTAAATATTTCAGATGGTTTCCCAGATCCCTCTGAAGTTTAAGAAAATGGTTTTCATAAAACATCTCAGACACTCAGGAGACTGAGAATCTACAACTTTAGCTTTGTATAGGAACTAAAATAGCATCAGGGACCTGGAATGGATTGATTATGATACGTTCCTGCTTTAAACATGTCCCCTTAAAAATTCATCTGATATGATGCTGTCTCTACTTGAGAAGATTGCTGCAATTCTTCTCATCCCTTTCAGAGTTGTGTTTTTATTTAGTGACTTGAGGAATGGGTATGCAGAGAAACACAAGAGTCATCTTATTTATCTGGCATCACTCAGCTATATCGATTTCATTTACTAAACTCGTGCTTGCTTCAGACTGCAGCAAAAATTGCATGATCCTCACTGTACTCATCTACAAACTCGATAATTGTAATAAAATTTTATTACAATTTTTTCTTCTTTTTACTGCTCAGATAGATAAGATACTACAGCAGATTATCATTGTGAGTTCCACTAAAGACTTATTCAGTCATATTAATGTCCTGTGAGGGAACATAGAAAAGGTGAAGTAAATAGTGTATACCAGAAAGTGAGCATTCGGTGTCCAGCTATATAAGGATTTCTACTTTATTAAAAAGACAAAAAAAAGGCAGGTGGTTTTTCATTGTGTCAATAAAGGTCATTTAAATTTATTCTTCTCAATAGAAAATTATGCAGGGGATAGACTGTAATATAAACTTTTATATCTTTATTTTTGAGATACCTCTGATTCTATTTTTCAAAGTGTATGAGTGCATAAATTCAAATTATAATCAAATTTTTAAAATAATTATGACATTCAATAAAAGCTTTTTACAATTTTATTTTCTCTAGGAATTTACATGTCAGTTGTATTTCTTCAAGGGCACCTAAATTATTTGAAACTCTTTTCAGTGGTGTCAATGGCAAAATTCCTGTAGACTCCTCATAGCATAGGAACATGCATTTATGGAGATAAGTAAAGGTTCTTTCACTATTCACTTCTGCTCTTTGTTTTAGGCTGTGGGGTTTCATCAGCCTGGCAGCATCAGAATTGCTTCAACCCCTACTAGGGTGGATGAATTCAAATACCAAATGACTCGTGCTGGTTGGCACTCAACAGAGCAGTACCTAATCACGCCTGAGAAAGTACAAGAATTATTTCCCTTATTAAACATGGATACGGTAAAGAACCTAATTTTATGGAAAAAAGCTTCAATTGAAATTAAATATTGGTCTATGAGATATGTAGACATAAGGTGTGTTTCCTTTATATAAATTGTACAAGAAATCTTTGGTTTTCAGTGAAAAAGAGATGCATTGTAAACTAACATCAGATTGACATGCATTTTAGCGCATACTATAAGTCAGTGTGCATACTATTATAATATCTCTAATATTATAATATTATAATATTAAAGAATTACAGCCTTTGATTGCATTGGAGAACTGAGCAGCTTTACTTCCTTAGACCGTTAGGTACGTTGGATAGCTGTACCCTGTTGTTATTATATGGTTTGAAAATTTGTTTTGATTTGACTCCTTATGGTTTACTGCATTCAAGAAATAAGTGTTTTTTATAAAATTAGTTAATTTTGATAAATTTTAATTTCTTTCATTTTGTGGGATTTTACGTCCACTTAGGTTTTAGCTGGCCTGTATAACCCTGGAGATGGTCATATTGATCCCTATTCTCTCACTATGGCCTTGGCTGCAGGAGCCAGAAAATATGGTGCCCAATTAAATTACCCTGTCGAAGTGACTAATCTGAAATCCCGATCAGATGGGACATGGGACGTTGAAACTCCACTTGGAATGATTCAAGCAAAGAGAATTGTGAATACTGCAGGTAGGATTTATCATAAGCATTTGAATACTCTTCAGGTTTACAAACTAGCTGACATGGAGCATCTGTGATGAATTGTGTAGATTTCAAGAATAAGTACTATATGTTTTTGAACATTCACTTGGTTTGTGGTAAAATGTAATTTGCAGATATTACTTACAATATTGTGAAAATTTAGCTCTCATGTTAATTGTCCTTAACTAGGCATTAAAAATATTTATTTCTGGTTATTCTCCAGCAGTTACTACTCAGACTGTCTTGAAAGATTTTAGTAGCAGAAGTAACCTTTACTGGTCTACAGTAAGTTGTGTAGAAGAAAGGCTACTGTCTATGCATATTGTTCTCTAAAGTCTTATGAAAGCTACTTAGGAAGGGAGATGGGACGTACAAATGAAGTAGAAATGTCTTCGCTGTTTTTTCAAAGAGACTGAGGATTTGCAGCAGGTAAGATAACCCTGCCTGTTTCAGTATTATCTTTCTCTAAGATTTAACTCTACCCACATATCCTTGAAACAGAAGATTTTTGTTGCCCTTTGAGTAGTATTTTAAACATGCACTTGGCTTAGCAATACATTTTTTCATGTAATAAAAATTTCCTAACTCAAAGGAGCTTGTATTTACATATGCAATTTTTATTTTTCATTGTGTTAAAGAAGCCAAACTGATGTTTCTGCTTCAAAGAGCTTTTGGGCAAGAGTCCTTTGGATTTGTCTTTGTTTTCCTAAATGAGTTGATAGGTCTAAAAACCTGTATTCGATCTAAACTTCACTTATTTTTATGCTGCTTTATACAAGTTATCGAAAAATATATTATTGGTGAAACTGTTGGCTTCTCCTACGTGAAGCGTGCCTTCTGCTTCCTAGTAGGAGAATTTCTGTTTTCAGTTGTTTGAAAACATGCTGAATATTTACTGTTTGTACGAAATTTTTGCAGACTCTGTCTGTCTCAAACTGAATTCTATCTGCATTTTTAGGGCATGAGTCTTTCATACATCCCATCGGTGAATAATGAGGCTTGAGTAGGAAGCTGTGATGGCTCAAGAGGACTTTTTTTTCTTGTTCAGATGGGACAAGTGAACTGAGAGCAAGGATATATCCTTATAATTTCTTTCTATATCTGGGCAGTGGAAAAGAAAAAAGCATCTATTTCTACTGCAAAGCAGATAAAATGGAGAAGTTGAGTGAGACAGGGACTCTTCTTGTTGGTGGGCAGAATAACAATGGCTGACAATTGGAATTATGAGTGAGTTGGACTGGAAGGGGAGTAGTTTGGGAGAGTGAAATGCATGGGAAAGGTTCGGGGAGGTGGTTGGGAGCACTGTCAGCAAGTGGAACATTTAAGTGCTTGAGGAGTTGCTGAATAAGGAAGCTCAAACCAGAAGGGGTTGACACCACTTGGGGATGACACCACAGAGAGAGAGATAGTGAAAACGAATCTGAAATATTGAAAAGGGATATGAAGTGAACTAGAGCTGGAGCTTTTCGGACAAAAAGATCAGGAAGAATACTTGAGGAATGGTTGCACGTGAAACTGATACTGGAAAACTGAGGCTGCCTGAGCTGTCTGAGCATGAAAGACTGGTGGAATAGCGAGGGAGAGGTAGATGTGTGTAGATTGGAAGGAAGAGAAGGCAAGTGGGACAGGATTCGACAAACAAGGGAGACTGGCTTGCACAAGGAGACAAAAGAGTTGAAGAAGGATGTAAGGACTGAAGTAAGAAGAGCAGAGTTTGAGACAGCAGAAAAGAAGAGCAAGTACAGTACAAGCAGGAATGGGGAAGAGAGAAGATTGGGATAGAGAAAAATTTGGAGGTAGTGGGATAAAAGGACCAACCTCTGAGAGGATGACCTTTACTAGGTGACCTGTGTTAGATCATTCCAGGCTTTCAGGAAAGACTAACTGGGAAACCCATTGAAAAGTGTGCTTTCTCATCGTATGCCTCCCATACATAGACAATTGCTATAGCCTCGCTAAAATAGCAGGGATCTGAAAAAGTTCACCTTGAGGTTCTAAGCATGCTCATGAGTGCCAAATAATGACATTTTGGAGAGAAAGAGGACTAAAAGAGTTCAGTGTGCTTTTTAGAAAGCAAAGAACCACACAAACAGGGAAACCAAATTAAAAGAGTTTTACTTGGACTGCAAAGTCAAGCACTTAGAAGATAAGAGGCATCAATATTTGATTGCCTTTGGACTGTCAGTTCATGGCTTTCAGGCATGAATTATGGGTCAGCATTCAGTTACAAAATCACAAGCTCTCTTACTAACAGGATCCTTATGTCATTTGTTACACAGTATGGATATATTTGTCTGGGAGTGATCCAAGATTATGGAATGGAAAGGCAGCTGTTTTGGCAATCAGAGTTCTTATTTAGGCCATGAGCTTCTAGGGGCTCATTATTCCCAACTGTTGGCTCTGCATCATATGGATGAAGTATCACAGATGTAGTAATTTCCTTATATTTTTGTAGTGTACGTATTTTTCTTTGACTTATGTATCAAGTTGACATTAGGCAGACTTTTCTAAGAAATGCTTTTTAAAGTTTATTTGCAAAAATTAGAATGCACTCTTGTGAAATTTTCATGTCTATTATTATTATGTAATAAGTTATTAAACCAATAACATATTTGTTTAATTCTCTTGTATAGTTAGCTTTTCAGCCAAAATGAACATTTGAAGCACATATTGCTTAACATTCTGGCTAAGGATGTGAAATCAATACTGTATAACACACATCTCTTATAAATGTTCTCTCAGCTAACATTCATTCTTCTTCTCAGCCTTGCCTCATTCCATTACAGATCATGACTGGTATAATTCAGAGCTCGTATTTTAGGCTCATGTTGCAATATGAGGAGAGAAAAGCATATCAGAACGTTCTCTACATTCTTTGTCCACCCTCACTCCCCAACTGACATCTGCTGTGGAACTGGAACAAACTAGTTTCAACCAATCTTTAGCTGTTGTTATGTGAGATTTCCATTTAGGAAGAAAGCAGATGCCTATTAAATAATCCCTGACATGAACTAACTGCTACTGAGTCTGCTGAAGTGATTTGCATCCTATTTATAATGGAATGCTTGACTAAAGTCTGCAAAAATAGTGAATTTAGTTTATATATACAGTATGTGTGTGTGTATATAAGCACACATTTGCAGACATGTACACATTGTATATACAACCATTCATATATACGTAGTGAGGAAAGATTTTCTTTTTTAAAATCAAGATAGTCAGATTACATAGTTCAGCAGATATGCTAAGTAATACCACCACTAAATATTTCAGCATCAGATGTTTGCAATCTCTACAATTTAATCTTCACAAATGTCCTGGAGATGTAATTTATGCCTTCATTTATCTCTACTATGTGTGATAGAACTTGACATCTGCTTCCAATTAGAATTTGTTTCAGAGACCATATTCTTCCTTTTGCCATTTTTGTGTTTGCAATAGCTTTTGCACGTTGTTCAAAACCTTTAAACAAAGAAACTGTGGTATTTTCGTTTAGTAAACGTCATCTGTTGTTATTCTAAGCAATTAAATAAGCACTTATCATAAGTATGATTTTTTTAGAAATTCAGAATTTAAGATTTGATTTTGAGCAAACCTGAACTATTTGCCTTTAATTCAAAAGCAATTTAAAGTCAGCTGTGTTTGTAATGTACTTCTGCAAGCTTAATGGCTAAGAAATTTAATATCATTTTGAAAGAAACAAAGTTAAGTTTCAAAGACGTAAAATTAAGTCTACCATTTTTATTTTCTTTGAGGAGCTTCAATGTGCTTGCTGTCTATATTTTCCCACTGATTTCTGTTTTAATGAGTAAGCAAAATAGTGAATTTATTAGAAGCACATTCGCAGAGCATTATTGCTTTTCCAGATATCTCTTTAAGTCCAGAAAATTTTGGCAGGAAAACAGTGCATAATACCAGAAGTACAATTTTCTGCTACTTCACCTTTTCTTTTCCTCTGTCGATAATTACCTGACCTCACCTTAAAATAGTTTTCTTTGTAGGTGACATGGAAATGTCCAAATCAAAAAAGTTCCCTAAAGATTGTCAGCCTCCACTTAAATCCACAATTGTATTTGTCATGCAGATGTACTAGAAATTCAACTTTATTAGAATTTTTTGGTTGTTTTTTGTACAAGGGAGCATAAATTGGGCTTCAGTAGCCTTAAAGGTTGTTTTGGATCACTCACTGTATGACTATGGCATGATCTTCCCTGAGCCAATTTAACTGACTTAGCAAGTGTTTTGTCAATGCGTCCCCTCCAAGTGGTCAGGATGCCATTAAGAAGCAAAAGCCTTATATATGGTAAATGCAGAACAACAGATACTGGTTTTCAGTATTTACTGGGCAGGGTGATTTTAATTGAACAGATCTGTCATGGTCCTGGATTTCCTTCTCCCTTGCTTTAGCTGGCTGTCAGCAATTGTCAAGTGAGTCACCACAGAAAACGTTTTCCTCAGAAACTTTGCATTTTTAAAAACTGTGGGTGTTAGACCCTGTGGCTGGTTTGTAATGTTAAGTAAGAGACTGACAGCCCTCCTGGCATGGGGGAATGGCACAGGGCCAGCAGAGCCCAACTCAACTTTCCTAATTGGCCTGGCTTTAGGCCATGCCCGAGATGAGAGGATGTATTCACAAGTTAATGTCAGCAAGCAGCACGGGCCGGCTGCTCCCCGACGGAGAGGGAGCCAAGCACGATAACAAGGCTGGCAGGGCAGGGGACAAGCCAGCAAGGGCTCTGTCCTACAGGGCAGGACCAGGTCCAGCAGCGGGGGTCAGCCCACCGTCCACCGTCCAGATCTCCAGACAAGCTTGCAGGGATGAGGCACAAGGCAGATCCACGGTGACAATGCCAGGCTGAGGCCAAGCCAGGAGGTTGAGCCACAGGTCAGGAACAGGCCTGGTGACGGTAACCAGGGTCAGCTACTGCCCAGTGATCAACAGGCAGGAGCATAGAGATGAGACTGGGCTGAGGTCAAGCTGGGAAGTAGTCCACGGATCAGGGTCTGGATCAATGAGGTCCATGGCCAGGCACAGGCATGGTTGTGACAGACCTGCGCTGTAAACAGGTACACCTACAATCAATCCAGCTCAGACAGGTTCTGAAGGCTCTGAGCTGGCCTGAAATGGGGCTTCTGGGCCCATGGGCAGGCATGTGGGTGAAAGTCCCAGGTGAGGCTCAGGATCATTAATGCCTCTTAGTGGCCTCAGGGCCGTGAGAGCTAAATTTTGACCAGATCTTGGAGAGTATGAAATTAAAGAGAGAGGTAGGAGCATTTGGGTTAGACAAGTAAGCAGCGACAAGGAAGAAAAGTTATATGTTAAGCTGGGCAACATGAGCCTAAGTCCCAGGAGAAGTGGCAGCTCTGATAGGTAGCAAATCTTGCTGGATTCATAAACAGTTTGGAATCAGGAGGTTACAAAGGAACCAGGCTGACCTGTCTTCTTTCCCTGGGTGCCATATATCACACAGCCTTTTATTTGGAAGCCCTGCTACCTCTTCCTCCTCTTCCATTTTGCCTTCCCCCAACCCTCACTCTCAGACTCCTCTGAAACTCCTGCTTCATTGGATTTTCCCCGTTCATTCCCACTTCTGAACCTCCGCTGCTTGATCAAAAGAGTCAGGAGAGTGGGGCTGAGGAATATTCCAAGCTTCTTAGAGCAGCTGACATCCCAGTCAATTGTATCTGTCTGATTCCCAGATCTGTATGTTCCAGCCTCACAGCAGATGTGAGCCATGATGCAGAGCCCAAACTAATAAGTTTGGCAGTTAAGTGGCTTTCACTTCTTGACTTTTACACAGGTGCCTCACTAAGTGATTGTGTCTTACCACCTTAACCTTAACAGAGAACAATTAGGTCTTCTTTAACTTATGCCTAGTAGTGTACATGAAGGACCTTGAGCAGGCTTCAGGGGCAGGGAAATTGTTGCTTGCATTTTCTGGTTACAGTCTGTATCAGAACTGGAAGCTGGGGATCTACTGGAGACCACACTGACTACTGACTGATACAAACATCATAATGAATTGATTGCTATGTGAGAGACATATTAATATGAGTCACATGATGCATGTGAAAGAGGAGAGAAACCAAAATTCTCAAGGTTAGCTGTCTGAAAGTACTGCCTTGCTGTATTGGGGTGTTAGGACTTGACTACTGTCGGGAAAGCATACTATGTCATTTGGTTGGTAGTAAGAGGTTAGGTTAACACCTGTGGTGTAAGCTAATTTATTCTGATTTTTAAGTGTCTCTGACTTTGATAGGCCTGCATTGCGGGCTTACTTTACTGAAGTAAACCAAGGGGTTTGTGGGACTGTTAATTAAATTATCTTCTGAACTTTTAGAAGCCTAATTTATATTTTACCAATTATATTGTATCTGTATACTAGGATAATATATGGTAGTATAATTAGGAACAAGGACATGGAATTATGGATGGAAAATTATGCTGGATAACATGAAAAATAATTTGAAAATTTAAAGTATGGAGAAAAATTTCTGTGTCACATTCCATAAAGTACAGTGCTTCCTGCAAATGTTTTACTGTTGTTTTCCATTCACTGCAATTAGTGCTTGAATATTTCTATTTTGGTTTTTGTCTTCTCTAGGCTTCTGGGCCCGTGACATAGGCAAGATGATTGGTCTGCAGCACCCTCTCATACCTGTTCATCATCAGTATGTTGTGACATCAACCATCCCTGAAGTGAAAGCCCTAAAAACAGAATTGCCTGTGATTCGTGACTTAGAAGGATCATACTATCTAAGGCAAGAAAGGGATGGTCTTTTATTTGGTCCATACGAAAGCGAGGAGAAGATGAAACTGCAGGACTCATGGGTAACAAATGGAGTCCCACCAGGTAATGAAGAACATTAAATCTTTAAACTTGATAAGCACCAGCACAGATTTTAATGTGTATAAATCCCAGCCTGTTGTGCTGCCTTATGTGTTGGAAAATAGAAAATATTTGCAATGCATGATTGTAATGCAGAAACTTTTTTTCAAAGAATAGTTGTAACTAATGACAAGAGTGAATAGAAATAAAAATGTAACATAAAAAAGCCTATTTGAAATAGGCACAGAATACACATCTACAACCTAGTCTTAGCCTACTCTCTGAACAGGTGCCTATGTGTTGTAATTAGATACAACCACTGAATCTGTGTTATGTAGCATTTTGCAACTGAATAGGGATTTTTCTAAGCTACAGTTCTCTCCAGCATACTGACAGGGGCTCTGGAATTTTGCTGTTCCCCCAGAGATAACGTGGTTGTCAAATTGGAACACAAGTATAGCAAAGGAACGTCTTAGACAAAGTGCTGTGCTCAGATATAAGTGCAAGAAAGCTGTAGATTTGTACAGAAATTTTGTACCAAAAAATCCTTATGTCATGCTGCTGCTTATTAAAAAAAAAAAATATATATATATATAAATTGGTGTGTTATATCTAGGCTCCAGCTTTCCATTCACTTCTAGACAGAAAGTTTTATTAAGTGAACAGTGTTGCTGTTTTAAAAAAACACAATGTGTTTTCTAAGGAGGAGCAATCATCATTGTTGGGTTTTGGGTTACGCTGCCATAGCTTCCTGAACATATTGTCTCCAGTAGTGTCAAGTCCCTCTACAGAGTTATGTTCAATAATGCTTAGACCTCAGGCTGAAGGGTGAAATATATCCAGGAATTCACTAAACACCATGATAATCATAAGCTGACACAGGCAGTATCTTTCTTCCCCTCCTCAAATTGCAGGCATATTGAGAAAAATAAGTGGGTCGTATTAACATAGAAGGAAGCTTCTGTGTTTCTCCATTTCCTTTCTACTTCATTGTTGAATTTGCATGACCTTAGGGTTAAACAAATATGTATAAAGGACAGTATAACTGCAGTGACAATAAACTTGATCCTGCAGGTAACTAGGGATTTATGTATGCCATTTTTCTCATGTAGGATGGCAAAGGCTTGAACGTACTCACTGATTAATTCCACGAACTTTTATATATGTAGGTTGCATAACTGTATTTAAAATGTAAGTATTTTCGGTGTAATTAAGTACTTAATAAGAGTCAAATATTTGTGCAGGTTTTGGAAAAGAACTGTTTGAGTCTGATTTAGACAGAATAATGGAGCATATTGAAGCTGCTATGGAAATGGTACCCGTTCTGAAAAAAGCAGACATCGTAAACACAATTGCAGGTCCTATCACCTATTCTCCAGACATTCTTCCCATGGTGGGACCACATCAGGGTGTCAGAAATTACTGGGTAGCTATTGGTTTTGGGTGAGTAAATTCTTCGTGATAACTTTTGTCTGTCATATTTTTAAAATGGCAGTCAGTTCAAGCTTGCACATTTTTATGAGTTTGGGGGTTGTTTTGCACATATTTTATTTAAAGTGTAATTGGAAATAGTCTAAATTACCACTACCTACGTAATAGAAGCTCATCCTTCTCTCATACTTCTTCATTATAACTCTCATTATTTTTTCAATTTCTTTCCTTCTTTTATTCTGGAGGCCAATATCTGTGACACTTTATGAAGCAGCAAGAAATGGATAGTACTTGGTACTGTGTGTGCAGCAAGTTAAAACCATAAAAGTGCTGGAGTTTATAATAGACTTTCCAGTTCATTTCATGTATTGCTTTGAATTACATGGTGTTCAACAGTTGTTTGGCATATGCAGAAACTGGTGTCACAGAAGTTGGACAAGAATGAGTGGTAAAGGGAGAACTTTTAATAGGAAGTACTAACTTTTGGGTGAAGAGTTAAAGGCATACTAAGCAGAAGGCATTGCTGGCATGCTGGGTGACTGACTGCACTAGGGATACAAACACAGTAATGGTTCTGACTGTTGAAGGTTGAGCTGAAAAATTGTGTTGCTGGGTGTTGTAGGAAAGCAAATGAAGAGGGCAGTGTGACAGCAGGAATCAGTGTTTTACTGGTGTCATTTTCCTGCCCATTATATTTTCTTTGAATGGGATTTACATCTTATATACTATGGCCCCACTAAAGTCAGTGCTAAAACTCTTCTGACTTCTCTTTAATTGTCTTAGTTTGACCATTGATTCAAGATGGATGAATACAATTCCAGGCACATGTTATTGAACACATTCTGTTTACACTGTTTTACCAATTGCCTAACTTGCTGTTCAAAATCCAGCTCAGCTTTTTGCAGTTTTCTTCAGTCCAAACCAAACAAACCCTCAGATCATAAGATAAGGCAGTACCACTAACGTGCTTTCCAAGGCCCTCAAAATAAAAAGGTTTGGTAATTTTGCAATGATTCATTGTGAAAGGTATTCACCTTTGCTGCTTGGATTTTAAAAAAAAAATATTGTTATCTTTTAGTAACATTTGCAGAACTTATAGTTACAAAAGTGGTTTGCCTAGTCCTTGTTCACCAAAAAGACTGTTTAAGTTCATTACTGTGCTGACAGACTTTGAAGCTTGTTTTCTTTCATTGGTGCTGATAGGAGCAGAACCAAAGTTCTGTATAGGAGTAACTGAAAACTGGTAAAGTTTCTTTAAACAAACTTATTTCAGGAATTTGATTATTCTCATAATGTTTAGAGGCAGGTCACAATTGTGTTGCTGTCATTGGATTGCTTTGTCTGCTTTTCAGGGACGTTTGACTCTGTTCTACGCATCTGGGTCACTGCAGTGTTTCTACCAGTGTCGTAATTTTTTGTGTGCATTAGCAAATCCTTATCTCATAGTCAGCTAGCAGGGACATTGTGACAGAGGACTTAGTGCTGTTAGTTTAGAGGATTTTTATTACCTAAAATTGGAAGCTTGCTAGGCATTTTAATGTGCAAAGAAGTTAAGTATATTTAGCAGAGCTTGTAGCGCTATTTATTGCTAAGGTTGCTCAATGCTTCCCATTTAAGACTGTTTTCAGTTACTTATAGCTTTGAAAATGTTAACAAGAGTAGGCTAGAATTTTATTTGGAAAATTTTAAGTGAAAGCAATGTAACCATTCCAAAGAACGAGATTTTTGGAAGGTATGTTGTTTTGCTCTGTTAAGGGTCTTGGGGTGAAGTCTTTCTTTTGAAAAGCTCTTATTTCCCCATTTTCTGAGAATGAACTTCACGTTTGGGAGAAGTGACCTTTCTCCTAAAGATATGCCTTTCTGCTGTTCTTCACAAAATCTCTCCATGAGGCCATTCACAAGCCTTTCTAAATGTTACAGCTCATAAACCCTTAATAGAGACTCACTAAATCATAGAACCATAGAATACCATGTTGGAAGGGACCTCAAGGAGCATCTGGTCCAACCTTTCTTGGCAACCACATGGTCCAGACAAGATGGCCCAGCACCCTGTCCAGCTGAATGTTAACAGTGTCCAATGCTGGGGAATCCACCACTTCCTTGGGGAGACTATTTCAATGGCTGATTTTGCTCATTGTGGAATTTTTTTTCTCTTATGTCCAATCGGATTCTCCCCAGGAGTAGCTTGTACCCATTACCCCTCATCTTTTCGATGTGACTCCTTGTAAAAAGGTAGTCTCCATTATCTTTGTAGCCACCCTTTAAATACTGGAACAAGATCTTGCACTAAGGTTCCTGCATTCTATCTACAGTAACGTTCCAGAGCCAGAGACTCAACAGAAGTTTTCATGCAGAAATGGGATAGAAAAATTGGTAAAGCTGGGACAAAGACACTATAAAAGGGACTATGGTGTGCAAGGACTCAAATTTCCTAGGAAGAATGAGTGGAATGAGTCAGAAATAGGTAAGAAGCAAGGACTCATAAACAAGTAAAACCAAGAACAGCACAGGGACAATGGGGAAGGTAATCTGATGGGGATTGGAAGGAGAGAGGAAAAACAAAGAAGAGTTTGTATTCATTAAGGAAATTTTCTCTAAATCCTCATATGAAGATTGAGATTCCTAAACTGTACCACTCTTTACTACACTACTTGTAACATCCCATCCTTGCAAAGCATGTGTTTCATGCTTGTGTAGCAGAACTGCAGCGGTTTATTTGGAGGGATTTGGGCACCCTGCGTGATTTAAAATCTCTGATAATGTAGGCCTTGCTAGGAGCACCAAAATCAACTGATTGCACAGTTAGTGCTGCAGAGCTCTGCTGAGACCAGTGAGCCCACATGCAGTGCTGTACCTGTAGTAGCAACTCCACACCACAGGGCTGTCTTGCCCCAGGATTGCCCTGCCATCAGCTCAGCATTCTTCAGCTGAGGCTGGAAAACTTCACTGTATTTGCTCTGTTGCTACCCATAGTCATGCAGTGGTCTCTCTGCTGTGTTCCCCTGTGTTTTTGCCTGCAGTGAACAGTGCAAGGAGATTTAAGCTGTCTAAAAATTCTTCTGGAGCCATTCTTGAAGGCATTGTAGCCATGGTCACAAAACTTATACCCATAAATAACTAAGAGCTGCCTAATTAAATTGCCTCCAGCAATGCCTAGCTCTTCTGTAGTACTTTAACAGTGGCAGTTTACAAGCGCTCATCCTTACTGCATTAACTGTGGTGATACAAGCTTGTGCTGAGAATCCGAATATTTATGCTGAACAGCCTAAAGGAGTGTGTTTGGCAGAATTACTTCGTGTACTCAACTGTTTGATATTTCTGTATTATTTAAATAAATAAATAAATTACAGATAAAACCCCACTATATCAAAGTAATCTCATGAATATTATTGTCAGGCGTTCTACAGTTAGGAAATGCCAGAAATAAGTTGTCTGTGTAATCTGAATTCATTCGTCTTCTGCATATGCATCAGAATTAAATGATTAGAGCCTTCTTTTTTTTTTTTTCCCTCACAAGATCCTTGCCTATTTAATTGAGGACATAGAATTCAGCACACAAAGTTGATGAACAGCAATTCAATTTTGTTTTAGCTTCACTATTCAGTGTGAGTGTCTGTGATTTAATTGCTGCATGCTAATCTAAACTTGGTTTT
Source organism: Stercorarius parasiticus (assembly GCA_013396915.1). Taxonomy (NCBI): domain Eukaryota; kingdom Metazoa; phylum Chordata; class Aves; order Charadriiformes; family Stercorariidae; genus Stercorarius; species Stercorarius parasiticus. The sequence goes on from VWZL01000159.1 coordinate 439,053, forward strand.
GGACAGACTTACTATTTCTTCAAGGATTTTTCTCTTGTGCTTATTGGAGCATGTCACAAATAACTCAGAATTTATTTTCATATCTTCCCTAGACAGGAGGCTATTTTCACACTCTTTTTTTTAGACATGGCAAACTAATTCACCAAGGTATTCAAATAAAAAGGTTGAAATAATTTGGTATTAATAATTATTTTTCATTAAATGTTTTGGTGCCAAATCTAAGGTGCCTGTAATTCAGGAAAACGACTGTTTGGTCATATGTAGACTGAGTAGTGACATACACATATTGCAGTGCAACGAAGATCCTTGTCCATAGTTGTCCACTTCAAGTACTCGCAGGAGCACATTTCACACAGAGCTTTTTCCCTATGGATGTCAAGATGTCAAGCATTTTGAAAGTTAGAATTATATACACAGTGTTTAAGTAAGGAAACCTTACATCTATCACTTCATAACTTTTGAGCATCTGCCTTTGCTGCCTGGTGTGGTTCCTTTAATGCAGGTTTCTAACAAGAGATCTCCTGTACGGTCTGATCCTTCACACAGTCATTATGTAGAAACAGGACAGGATTTTGCTACAGGCTGGCAGCAAAAAATTTCTACATGTTTATTTTGTTAGCATAAGCTTTCTGGAACCAGTTCTCTTTGTAGTTTTAGTGGAGAACAGAGAAGGTGAATCAGGTGAGAAAAAGCACTTTCAACTCTGGCACCACTGCAAATAAGTTTTCTAGTTTTATCTGCAGTTCCTGTATGTTCCCTGATTCTTTAAAGCTTTCTCAGTAGTGTTGTCTCCTGTGTTTTGTTGCTGTTGCTCATGTCACTGTAATGTAAATATTCACTGTGGCTGCTAGAATGCCTCAGTCTCGTTTTCAAATCTGAGTCTGGTTTAATCAAATCTGGTTGAAAAAGAAGAGCTGTTGTATGACTAGACAGTGTATTTAATGGATATCAGAAGTTTGAGAACTTTCTTTAGTGTTAATTTTTGAAGAGTTCTAATGTCCCTTGAAAAGATTGTTAAATTCTGAACTTTAGAGAAAGAGCGAGCTTGCTGTAACCTCATGCACCAGAAATGCTGTACGTTAGCAACAGAGTTTTGCTGCTGACAGTGAGGCTGTAGAAATATCTGTCAATAAAACATGTAATCTTGGAAAACTAGACAAACTATAACAAAAAAAAAGAGGGAAAAATTTATAACATTTTAGGGCATGTATTAGCAGTATATACTAGTTCTGATTTTTAAAAACCAAGACAGACTTGGCACTACAGGCCTTTTTCCTGTTTCTAAGGTATGGCATTATACACGCTGGTGGCATAGGAAAGTACCTCAGTGACTGGATCCTTGAGGGGGAACCTCCATTTGACCTGATAGAATTAGATCCCAACCGGTATGGAAAGTGGACCACCACAGAATACACTGCAGCCAAAGCAAGAGAATCTTATGGTTTTAATAACATTGGTAAGAAGGTATTTTTTTAAAATGCATTTGTGTCCTGAAAATGGATTCCAACAAAGCCTACCTCTAGATTTCTCCGTTTATATGTATATGTGTTAATATATTTTCTATCTTCGTGATATACAGTATTTAGTGTCCCATGATTTTTGGTTTGTGTTTTTTTCCCTCTAGTTGGTTACCCTAAAGAAGAAAGATTTGCTGGGAGACCAACAGAGAGAACTAGTGGGCTGTATGATTTGCTGAAATCAAAATGTTCAATGGGCTTTCATGCAGGATGGGAGCAACCTCATTGGTTCTACAAACCTGGAGATGAGACGGGATACAAGTAAATAAAAGATTACCTCCCTCCCCTCTCCCCCCAAGTAAATCCCGATAAATTGTCATGATAGCAAAGGCCAGCTGTGTTAAATTTAATAAGAATCACACATTTATCATTCACTTCAGCTAAAGGTATCTATTAGGCAGATCTTCCACTATTGTTTTTTCTATAGTTTAGAATCCCTTTCATTCTGATACCTCAGACATTTCAAAACACACACCACGGTATCCTGCTAACTGTTCTTGGTATGGGCTATCACGGAGCAGCCTAGCTCAAGGAAAAGATTAGAGAACAACTCAATCATTATAAGTTTGTATTTTTTTCCCCTTCTTATTATTTGATCAGAAACACAGTATAACGTTTTCATGAAAAAGCTGATTCCTCTCTGTATAATTTTCAGGAAAGGAAAAGCCCAATCCTCCTTTTTTTTTTTTTTCTGTGCCTGCCTACCTAGTTACTTGCTTGCATCAGGGAGCAAATAAATGTTTTCCACGGGGATACTGGAGACCCAATCTAAATGAGGCTCATAAAGGAATAAAGAGACACACTCAGCTGTTCAGAAAGAAAGCCTTTGACACCTTAAACTCAAATAAATGATTCAGCAACAAAGTATGCTGTAAATTTACATGACAGACTACTACTTCTTTTAACATTTGAACAGTTCACAGTTTATTGTACAAAATGGTTGATAAAATATCAACTCATATCTTTCTCTGTTGTTAAAGGATTTTAATAATTAAACTATGTTAGACCAAGGAAAATATTGGGTAAGCTACCTACAATTAGGAAAGTCTATCTCTTTTGAATTATTATTAAACTGAAGGAACTGAAGACTACGTTTTGCTGAAAAGAGCACAAAAATTCCAAATAGTGTTTTATGTGTGTAAATGCTCTGTTTCAGACCCAGTTTTCGACGCACAAATTGGTTTGACCCTGTGGGTCGTGAGTATAAACAGGTTATGGAAAAAGTCGGTGTGATTGACCTGTCACCTTTTGGCAAGTTTAAAGTAAAAGGCAGAGATTCTGTTAAGCTGCTGGATCATCTATTTGCAAATGTTGTTCCAAAGGTAAATGGGACAGTGATACCTGGTTTAATGTCGGATTTGTTTCAGAAATGGAAAATTAAGTGTAATGTTATTGCCATATCTTTCAGATTCCAAACATTCAGATCCTTTGGACACATTTCTGTGTGAGAAGATGTATTTCACTCAGTTAAGAGCAAAGACAGTGGAGCTTATATCAGAGTAGCCCCTTGTAGACTAAAGTAGCCCCAGGTAGAAGAACCTTTTGGCACAAACCATTGAATCGTAGAAAGGTTGAGTTTGGAAGGGATTGGAAGGGACCTCTGGAGATCACCTTGCCCAACACCTTGTTAAGCAGATCACCGGGAGCTCGTTGCCCAGGACTATGTCCAAATGGCTTTCAAGTATCTCCAAGGATGGAGACTCTCTGGGCAACCTGTTCCTGTGCTCAGTTGCCTTTACAATAAAAAAAGTGTTTCCTTGAAACACAGAACTTTCTGTGTTTCAAATCTTTGTCTAAAGACAAGTGAATCTCACCTGGAATTCTTTTACAGTAATACTAGAATAGCTTGGCAGCTGCATGCCTAAAACTACCTGTACTGTGGCAGCTTCAGGCAGCAGAGGACAGCAGTGGAAGGTGCTCTTGCCTGACCAGAGCTGGGTATTTTATTCTTCCTGGATGCCCAAGGCAACAGTTTTATTGTTTTGCTGTTTTTTTTTAAATGCGGCCCATACTTATTTTCCACTCTGCTCATACTGACTCTGTTTTACAGTTGGCTGCCTGAAGCACGCAGGGTTGCAAATATTCACGATGTTCTTCTTGCAGCTCACACCTGTCCTTTCTCCACAAGTGTGGCTGCTCACAGATCCTCAGAATATGATCCTGTTTTCAAAAATGTCACATTGTGACAAACTACCCCAGGTTTCTTATTCTTGGTCCTCAGTTTCTGGCAGTGCTCAATGTATCCCTTTATCTTACTGCTTTGTCGACTCCTCTCATCTAGTGCTTTTAATTTCAGAAACTTAATTTCACCTCCAGCAAGCAGACTGTTCCTTTCCAAAGTGCTACAGCTGTGGGATTTGCTTATTTTAGCACAGAATTTCATTAAGTTTTTGCTATAAGTGATGGTTTTAGCTGCTTCAGACACTAGAGGGAGGAAGCATAGGGAAATAGTAGGTGCACTGAGACTATAGTTAGGAAGGTAGATACCTTCTTCTCAGAAGTCAGAGCCAACTGTATAGAAAGGTTGTACACAAGAATGGTGTCTTATAGCTTTAGGAGAAAGAAGAACCTGAATTGCCATCTAGTCATATTGTTTATTAATTTTGCGATAGCAATATAGATTAAAAGTTTGTCTTCATGCTAGCTGGGGCTTGAAGTGGGGTAACTGTCATCAGTGGGCATGGATAACACTTGCTGAGTATGTTTATGTGGTGGGGGAAAGCAAGATTAAACAAGAAATTATGAGAACAAAGTGAGTGCTTTCTATGGAGTTTAATCAGTGTCGCTAAAGGGAAAAAGAAAGATAGACAGCAAAATAGAACAAACAGTTTATGGGTCCACTTAAAAATCCAGCATTCACAACAGTTGATTATTTAAGCTGTCTGATTTTTGGTACCATTCATACTTGTCTGCATCATAAAATAATTCAGTGAAGTTACTGGAGATATATCATAACCAGCTTGAGTGTGACTACCATCAGATCCTGAAAATTCAATTATGTGCCTGTAGTATGCTAATATTTATATTAACATCCATTTATTGTCTGAAATCTGGGCACGGACTGGGTGATTGACAAGGTTCTTATGAAAGCAGAATGAAATAAGAGAGATTAAATTCTGCCTCTGGAACCAGACCAGCGTAACAGGTATTGCACATTCATATTTCATAGAATCATAGAATCATAGGGTTGGAAGGGACCTCTGGAGATCATCTAGTCCAACCCCCCTGCCAGAGCAGGGTCACCTAGAGCAGGTTGCACAAGAACACGTCCAGGCGGGTTTTGAATGTCTCCAGAGAAGGAGACTCCACTACCTCTCTGGGCAGTCTGTTCCAGTGCTCTGCCACCCTCAAAGTAAAGAAGTTCCTCCTCATGTTTAGGTGGAACTTCCTATGTTCAAGTTTGTGCCTGTTACCCCTTGTCCTGTCACTGGGCACCACTGAAAAGAGCCTGGCCCCATCCTCCTGACACCCACCCTTTCAGTATTTATAAGCGTTGATAAGATCCCCCCTCAGCCGTCTTTTTTCCAGATTGAAGAGACCCAAATCCCTCAGCCTTTCTTCATAAGAGAGGTGCCCCAGACCCCTAATCATCTTGTTAGCCCTTTGCTGCACCCTCTCCAGCAGTTCCCTGTCCTTCTTGAACCGGGGAGCCCAGAACTGGACACAGTACTCCAGGTGCAGCCTCACCAAGGCAGAGTAGAGGGGCAGGATGACCTCCCTCGACCTGCTTGCCACACTCTTGTTGATGCACCCCAGGATACCATTGGCCTTCTTGGCCACAAGGGCACATTGCTGGCTCATGGTCATCGTCATCATGTCCGCCAGGACTCCCAGGTCTCTTTCCACCGAGCTGCTCTCCAGCAGGTCAGCCCCCAACCTCTACTGGTGCATGGGGTTATTCCTCCCCAGGTGCAGCACCCTATACTTGCCCCTGTTGAATTTCATAAGGTTTCTCTCTGCCCAAATCTCCAACCTGTCCAGGTCTCTCTGTATGGTGGCACAGGCTTTTGCTGTGTCAGCCACCCCTCCCAGCTTTGTGTCATCAGCAAATTTGCTGAGGGTGCACTCTATCCCCTCATCCAGGTCATTGATGGATGTATTGAAGAGGACTGGACCCAGTACTGATCCCCGGGGAACACCACTTGTTACTGACCTCCAACTAGACTCTGTGCCCCTAATCACGACCCTCTGAGCTCTGTCTTTCAACCAGTTATCTATCCACCCCACTGTCCGTTCATCTAACCCACTCTTCCTAAGCTTCCCTGTGAGGATGCTGGGGGAGACCATGTCAAACGCCTTGCTCAAGTCAAGGTAGACCACATCTACCGCCCTCCCCTCATCTATCCATCCAGTCATGCCAGCATAGAAGGCTATCAGATTAGTCAGACATGATTTCCCCTTGGTGAATCCATGTTGAGTGCTTCTGATAGCTTCCTTTTCCTCCACATGCCTTGAGATGAGGCCCAGAACGAGCTGTTCCAGAAACGATTTCTGTTTGTATGGATAATATCTGTATGATCATGTATATGTTTTATGGTCACAGCTGAGTAACTGCTATTTGAAATTTTGCCTTTACAGATTACGTTTCTACACCAAACCTGATTCAAAAGTACAGAGATGTAGATTCATACTCAGCAACTACATAACATACAAAAGCATACGTAAATCAGGGCCACAAAAGCCTAAGCCAGCTCAGTATTTCTTTCTTTAATGTAAAGGGCAAAGTAATGTTATCCTTTTGGGATCTGAAAACCTTATTCAGATAAGGTTCTGATTGAAAAAGAATATTTATGTCGATAACATGTGGAATTTTTTTATTCAAATGATCAGAGGACAAACTAAAATTGACTGAATTTCCATTCAAAATGGATTCTTAAATGTAGCTCAAGAAGATCTTGTGAAATACAAAATTAACAAATATTTATAAAGGTCTTGATTTATCGCATTTCAAAAATTTCGATTTTTTCTGGGAAGAAAAATGTGAAATTTCCACTATAAAGCTTAAGCTTAGCCAATTGTTTATCTGTGTGCTCCTATTATGGCATAGCAGTACAAACATAAAAACATTGTTCTTTTAAATAAAGACATATTTCCATATATTTAATAATGTTTAAGAATTCAAAGGGTTTATTTTGCATTCTTAATAATCAGAAATTTTACTGTGTAGGTGGGTTCCACAAATATAAGCCATATGTTAACACCAAGAGGAAAAGTTTATGCTGAGCTAACAGTCTCTCAACTGTATCCTGGAGAATTTATGCTTATAACTGGCTCGGGATCAGAACTCCATGATCTGAGGTTCGTTTATTTTTGATACAGTAAGTACACAGGGGTATACAGTCACATTAATATAGAAACTTTTTTACTAAGTGCCGAATTCTTAATTATTACTCAACAGACCTTTTGCTAGGTTCAAGAGAATTCTACTTATTTATTGATTTTGGTTTCTTAGAAACTTCATTGAGTTGGATCCTGAAGCATAAGCAGTTGCATATTGGATTATTGGTCATGTAAAAAGATGGAGAATTTACTGACAGTTATGTAATACAGTTTAATGGAGTAGTTCTTGTTTTGTTGTTGAACCTGTTTGGTTTTGGCATTGTATGTTGGAACACAGCACGGTTGTTCCTTTCCAGTGTTTTCTCTTACGCAAAAAGAAAATTGGCTTTAAACATGGGTGACCCCACAGGCACTGACCTGGCCAATACAGATGGGTAGTGCAGTCTTCCTGATACTGTGATAATCTCTTCTGCTTTGGGCTCTGGGGTCACAATGCAAAACAACAGCAGGAAAGGAGGTAGAAGCAGTTGCAGGGTGACTTCATAAAATGCTTTTAATAGATGAGCATTGGAAGTGCCATTTCTAGTGCTGTTAAGTGGCTGTACATGCATACTAAGAAAAAGAATTTTTCTTGCTAGAGATTGATGACAAATCAGTTATTCAAAATGAATCAACACATAAAAGACTGAAATTTGATACCCCAAGACATGATGAATAACATACTGTTTCATGACAGTCCCATGGGAATCAGTAGGACCATTGGCACATTCAGAAACCAAATGGCAGAACCAGACCTAATGCATTTACTTCTATAGAATTTCAGTAGTCCTATTTGGTACCCCGCTGTGCCTGAGATCTTTTAACACTGCTTAACAAAGTAGTACTTTATAAGATTTTTAAATATACTCCTTTAATTTATTTTGTGAGCTTCCTGAAAGACAATACCCAGCTGATGTTTTTTATTAAATTAAACAAACTCAAACCTGAACTTCCTGCCAATACTTTAAATACTGTATTCAGGAAAGAACAAGCGTGGTTGTACTTTTCTATTGACAGAGGAATTTTATTTGAGATTTCTTACGTTCATTGTGTTTATTGCTTACTCTTCTTGTATGTTGACTTTTTATTAACACATTCTGGATCCAAAGGCAAACTTCTGTTCAGTTCTATGAGATCACTTCTTTCTCGTATTTTGAAAACACCATTCCACCCATTTAAATTCTCTGCTTTCCTGGCTGTATCCCAGATGCCTGTGTTCCTATACCAGTATCCACCAGAAAACACTGTTTAACATCAATGATGGATTTGACTATCTATGTAGCACACACTTCCATTGGTTTTGAGAAGGTGTGGGACTGGTAGCTGCTGGGAAGATGAACACTAACAAAAAATGATTCCTTTTAAATCTTTATCTAAATCAGTTATTTTTCATAAGGAATTTAACACTGCTGTTATGTTTTACATGCAGATGGATAGAAGAGGAAGTAACAAGAGGTGGATATAAAGTTGATATAGAAAACATGACAGATGAGATGGGAGTACTTGGTGTAGCAGGACCATATGCCCGGCAGATCCTCCAGAAGTTGACAAGAGAGGATCTGAGTGATGGTTCATTTAAGTTTCTCCAGTCCAAACATTTGAAACTCTCTGATATTGCAGTTACTGCCATTAGGATATCGTACACAGGTAAGCAACAGAGAAAATAGGCTCTTAAGGAAAGAGGCAATAAATAAAATAATAAGTGTAACTAAAATTATGTTGAAGAATAACCTTCCTCATGTATTCATAAGCAATGGGTTCATCACATTTTATATATAAATGTGTGAGGAAATGCAGTACATCATTGATTTTTTCCAAATGTGATCTGGTCAGGGTCTCTGCTGATTTTTTCAAGACCTTCTTCTCTAGAATACACTATAGTGTAAATATTTATTTTACAGAACAAAAGGCCAGTTCTGATAACCTCTATGGTATTTGCTGCAAAACCAACGTCAAGAATTGTTTTTTGGATTACCATATATTAGTGTTTGTCAAGTGCCTTGAAAATGTAACACTGTAATGCTGATTATTTGTTTTTCTCAGTTACTTTTAATTTTTATTTATTTTTATGTCTATCTCTATGGCAATGGACTGAATTCAGACCATTCTGCAGCAGCTGAAGTCCTTTTCTTTCTGTTGTACTAAATATGATACAATATACTCATTTTATGCTTATTTACACTGTTACATTTGCTGTTCACTTGCAGGTCGTCAGCTGTTTATAATGCCCTGAAACTTCATCTCTCATTGTGACTTCGCTACACGACCTTTTCTTGTCAGTTATTCTGATTTCCGCCTCCCCTGACCACCCCCCGATTTCAGTTAACAGTTTTAATTAGGATAATAGTACCACTGTTAAGATCTAGGGCATAAATCATCTGTTGGCTCTTGCAGGGAATTAGACTTGATACATGATAGCAGAATTGACCCCAGAATGTGAATTAACACTTCCAGCATTGATCCCCACTTTTTACCAAGAATAGGACTGTATTTATTAGGATTGCTTCATTGTTGAGCTGATGACACCATTAATCTTGTTTGTATAACAGGTGAATTGGGCTGGGAGCTCTATCATAGAAAAGAAGATTCTGTAGCTCTTCACAGTGCAATCATGGAAGCTGGCCAAAAAGAGGGAATTGACAACTTTGGAACATATGCTTTGAATGCCTTAAGGCTGGAAAAGGGTTTCCGAGCCTGGGGGGCAGAGGTCAGGAAATATAATTTCTTTATTATTCTTTCTGTTTATTTTCTTTAATTCATTATGACTAGACAGCTTTTAGTCAGAGCTAGCTTAGATAGTATTTGTTCCAGTTTCTCAATTTAGAATGGAAAGAAAATTTACCATGAGCAGGAAAAGCTGCTATAATTGTGCACAGTGTCTTTTCTAAACAAAACTAACTAGCATACTCCATTGCACTGCTGGCAAAGAGACACTTATTTTGATTCACTGATGTTTTTCCCTCTTGTGTATAACAAAATTATGAGGGTTTTGCTGAGCTCTAGTGATTTGAAATCAAAGGTTTGGCTTATAGATTCTGAAAATGTTTTATTCCTGTAATAACTGTCATGAGAGGCCAATTATTCTTGCTTCATGATGTATTTGGAACTTTTTCATTTCCCATTAGCTTGTTTCTGCCAAATTTGCTCACTCACAATATGAAACTACTCAGGGGACCTAGAGAATTTGGGGAAAATCAATATAATTTCTGCTTACCTGAAGTTTTTCCTAATTCCTTTGGAGAGGAAAGAACTCGGGAAGGTGAAATGGTGGGCATTTAGAGGTCCTTTTTGGTTGCCTAGTGATAATTATTTTCATTCTTGCTTCAAATGCTGCCTAACAAATCATTCCCCTTACTTCTAATGGGAAGGTGGTAAATAAAATTTGCTTTGTATTTTATTTTCCTCTCCGGCTAAGGCATTCTGCTGTGTTGCAATCAATGTGCATACCTGTTACTCAGTCTTCTGCAGGTTTCATTCTGCTTTGATGAAAAGTCTTGGTTCTTACTGAAATGTGTGTTTAATTTGCATATTGAAACTTAGATGAATGATTTACATATCTAGACTTTATATTAGGCAGAACAGTAGATATTCTGTTGAAATTACATATAGGAAGCATACAGTGTATTCAAATGGAAGTTGCACATACGCAACGTGGAAGACATTGACACAGGAGTAAATAGAAGACTGCATGGAATAACTAAATAAATACCCCCCAACCCAAAAGCTATGATAGTCCATCATGTAAGGATGGCAAATTTATTTTTTTAACAGATGAACTGTGACACTAATCCCTTGGAAGCTGGACTGGAATACTTTGTAAAGCTAAACAAGGTATGTCTTATTATGTTCAAAGTGCTCTATTATGCCCAACATTATTCCTTTAAGTGCGTGAAAAGAAAAATTTAATTATCTGGGAAATAAAATGGGTTTAGCAAATAAGCTGAGCAACTTTTTTTTCACTGTATATTAGAATAATTACTTTAGTAAATACCGATTTGTTTTTAAAAAAAAAGTTTCCGATTTTTCCATGTTTCTTGCTAACAAAATTATATGTTAGGTCAGGAAGTTGCAACTATTCAATGTTGTCTACATAAAAAATAATTCTTTGTGATTTGTTTTTGTAGAGAAATTTGAGTCATGTGCTTTTGTAAACGTATAATACCTATATGCAAGCTGAACAAGCCTGTTCGTATTGTGAAAACATTTTACCTGCTTATTCTTGTTAGAAGAGTTGTCTGTAGGATCACTTTCCCTGGCTACCACTCTGGTACAGCAATTATTGAAAAGAACAATAGTTTTTTAAGAAGAACTGCTGACTCACAACTTGGATATGAGTCATATGTAAGTTAAATTAATATCTTGGTTAAAAAAAATAATAACAGCTAGTTGTTCCTAGAATTTCTGAAGAACTTGTTCCTGCCTGATTTGAAGTTTAGAGAATGGGACTGGTTGAATTTAAATATGCAGTAGAAATGAAAAGATGTTATTCTGTCTCCTTTTATCAGCATCCCCGTTTTCTTATATTCATATTTTAGCAAAGCAAATTCTGTTATTATCTAATAGGTACAGAAATTGCTTGCAATTCTCTTTTCTGTTCGACGTGGAATCCAAACCAAGTGTCCTAACTCTGTCAAATAGAGGACCTTTCCATGAAACCCAGTGAAATAATTTCCTGTGCAGCTCTAATGTCATCTGTTCCTACCAGTTAGCCCATCAGCTCCAACAGCAGTTGCCTGCCCAGTGGATGTGAAGTTTCTAATGTAAAAAAGTCAGGTCCTGTACATTTCAATTTAGGTGCCCTAAATGAGGAGATATTTCTGACAATATTTTACTTTAATTTTTCATCTGTAAAATAGAGAAAGTGCCAACATTTTTACGTAAGGGAGATCAAGGAGAAAAAGTGGTGTTTTTGAGACATTTCGTCTTTACAATGATGTAATGTGATATACTGACAAATTATCTTCTTATTTATATTCCCTTTATACCTGAAAGGGTAATCTATTAGATAATAAATGACCCTTGATATTTTTTTGCCACGTTATGTAGAAGCACTGATAAAAGGAATCCCAAACTTTAAGTTACAGCTCCAAGTAAACAACAAATTTGATACATCTGTTTTTCTTTTTTGTTTTCTTTTTTTTTTTTAAATTATTAGCAGGAAAGCAGCGATAAGCAGAGAAAGCTATTGCTTGCCAAAATGCCCATGCAGAACATGTGAAGGCACTAATGTGCATGGACCACTTGATTCTTTATTGCTCTGCACACTTCTCTGCATGGTTGAAATGCAGGCTTGGAACAGCTCTCTGGAGCAGATATTGATGTCGTAGATGAATGGGCATGGAATGAACCATAGATGCAGGATGTCAGCCTAAAACATTTGCCAGTTTTGCTGAACTAATGTGGAAAAGGGAAATAATCGATGCTTATTTATTTACTCAAATGAGGGCAGTTGTGACTGTATGTTGACACTACAGAGGTACCTGAGCTAACTCAGATATTGGAAGTGGACTGAACACTGTAGCATGAAGTGCAATGTGAGATTATTTACTTTGCTTCTTGGCGGCTTGGGGCTGTGAGTCCCAATTCCATGCCTCTGGTTTTGGTGTCCATTTGGCATGGCACAGACCTCAGCATACCTTAGAGGCCACCTTGACTGAAGCCACGCAAAATATTCTGTTATCATCTATCGTTAAGAAAACGATATAAAACCCTTATGGTTAAGGAACCTTTCTGCAAAAAAAAGGGGCAAACGGGGTACAAACTACAAGCAACAGGTACTTAAATCTGCTACAGATCTTGGTCTGTAGGGTTGCTGGCAGGGATTGTGTCTTTAAGCACGTGCCTCCAACTGGGGAAAGTGCTGATTTCTGTGTAAATTAAAACCAAAATGCACTGTTCAGTTAATTACTAGAGTGCTTCTTACCGTGCAACAAGCAGCTGAAATAGCTCACAAAGTGAGCAAAAAGACTTCAGCATGAGTGAATTTCTAGTGGTATGTCATGGAAAACATAAACAGTTTCTAAACAGATTAAGTGAATGAGCAACCAAATGCCAGTGAAGGTAATAGAATCAAAAAGTATTTTCATTTCCATGAGAGGGCATTCAAATATCTGAGGAATAAATATGAAGAGATGTAAATTCCCAAGAAAATCCTGATATTTCTCTGTGTTTATGGAGTTTAGTGTTTGCATCATCTTCAGGTACATACGGACTAGTAATTTTTTGTGATGAGTAACAGGAGAAACTCTTAAAAGCTGAAGCTGACAATTTTTTTTTCCCCACAGTCTATTAAATTATAGTACGACAGTAACTAAACCTGTTACCTCAGGATTTCTGTGTCTACTTTCATTTTATCAGTAAGGCTGAAGAGATGGTATTGTTCCTCTAGAGTCTACTTGATACTCCTTTTTTCTCTAATGTTGGTGTTAGTTGCTTCCTTGCACAGACAAGCAGGATGAGCTGTGATTAAACCAAAGTGGAGGGACAGTAACAGAATTAATTTCTAATTTACAGTATACATTGTAGAGTATACATAACTTCATAACAAAATCTGTCTGGTTTAGGGGTGGGATTTTTTTTAATACATGTTATCTTTCTTTTGTTTGTTCAGTTACTCTTACATTTAATAAGTTAGATAAGTTGTTAGATAGTGTCATTTACTAATACTTCCATCTCATGAATAAGCACTCTGTTACTGAATATTCAATAGAGTCCTTGATGGTCTTTATGGCAGGAAATTCACAGAATATCTTTAAAGAAGAAAAAGTTGCAATTCTTTTTTCGTCACATTCCAGAATATTATTTTAGTTCTGCTGTACTCTTCAAGTGGTCAAAGATATAGTACCTTTGAACGCTTTCTATTTTTCAAAATCTTGGTTTAAATTTAATGGCTTTTTCAAATGTTATCATAGAAAAAGATAAGCAATTACCAGATAATAATTTATTCCAGACCTTTGTTCTATGGCAGAATCAACTACATCGGTGTTTACCTTGTCATATTTATAAGAATTTAATGTGTGAAATGTCAGACCTCTCAGTCCTGAAGATTCCACAGTCTCCTTGCGCAGTTTGTTCTAATCATTTGCTATCCTTATGTTAGAAAGTGTTTTCTTGCTACAGTTTAAACTTATCCCTGATTATTATGTTCACTTCTGACATACAGAAAAAAAAATTCCTTATTTCAGAAGTTGCTTATGTCTTCAAAACCTGCTAGCATGTGCCTTTTTGGTGTTCTGAAGTGGTTGATTATTTTTAGCTAATTTAATATTCTTAAAACAGCCTATTTTTTTCCTGAGCATAGTGGACTATAAATCCCAATAAAACCTGATGTTAGAATGAAACACCTCCGTGTCAATTTGGGTATCTTACAGAAAAGTTTTCCATGTGAACCCAATAGTGCAAACAGCCATCAAAAGCGTACAGCTACAAAATTCCATAGTTAACTGTTTGTAGGTTTGGAACTTGTTTTGGTATAGCCAAGACTGCCATCTCCTGGGCACTCCCCCTGCAGCAACAGCTCACTGCGATTTGGGAAGAGAATGCAGCAGATGATGGAAACCCTTTGGGACCCTGCTGTAGTCCACTCTTCAGGCCAGGATCTGAGTGCTTAGCTAAGATTTAGTGTTTGTTTCCACAAGGAGGAAATACCATTACCAGAGACTATCTTTCTTTGTTGCAGCCCTGTTTATTTACTGGGAAATTTCTTTGTTATCCATTCCAAGCTTTTTTCCAGATTATACAATACCTAGAATCTCTCTCCCTTCACTTTTTCTTAAGTATACTCTACCAGCACTTTTTTTTTACCTTCCTCGTTTTCTGCTCCTTTCCCTGTCTGCTTCTCACTATTTATGTCTACTCAATAACTGCCTGCATTTTGATGTCAAATAATGTCTTTTAGAGTACAAGCCCTACCTAACTTTCTGACTTTGACATTAGATTTCTGAGGTGTCTTTTAATATTGCACCTGTTAGACACATTAACATTTAATTGCTTCCTTATTCATTATGAATAGAAGTTGTGTCATGCCCGGCAACTTCACATGGATAGGTGTATGACTGTGAATCAAAGGTACTGTTCTCGTGTATTGATTTAACCTCCAGCATACTACACATAAGTTATCTCATGGGAGACTAGGATAAGCAGTTTTAAGACTCTGCCTCCATCCTTTTAGTCCTTTGGTAGCAGTTTATCTTATAGGTTCATGCCCTCCTCTTACCAATCATTTGTTTCCCTCTTTTTCACTCTGCCAGAGCTGCCCCTCACTTGTGTCAGTCCGACTCATGTGATACAGTCGTCTAAAGTGATAAGTCCTTATTTATTAAAGCACAAAAAGATGAATCTGTTTAGGGAAAAGGCTTTTTTGTCATCATTTCACAGATGTAGTTTTAGAAAGAACACCAAAAAAGTTTGAACTGGCGTGTTTAATATCTCTATCAATGATGTGGATGAGGGGATTCAGTGCACGCTCAGTAAGTTTGCAGATGACACCAAGTTTGGTGGGAGTGTTGATCTGCTTCAGGGTAGGAAGGCTCTACAGAGGGATCTGGACAGGCTGGATTGATGGGCTCAGGCCAATGGTATGAGGTTCAACATGGCCAAGTGCCAGGTCCTGCGCTTGGGTCACAACAACCCCATGCAGCGCTACAGGCTTGGGGAAGAGTGGCTGAAAAGCTGCGTGACGGAAAAAGACCTGGAGGTGTTGGTCAACAGCAGGCTGAATATGAGCCGGCAGCATACCCAGGTGGCCAAGAATGCCAACAGCATCCTGGCTTGTGTCAGAAATAGNCTCACTACAAGAAAAACATTGAGGTGCTGGAGCACGTCCAAAGAAGAGCCATGAAGCTGGTGAGGGGTCTAGAGCACAAGTCTTATGAGAAGCGGCTGAGAGAGCTGGGGTTGTTTAGCCTGGAGAAAAGGAGGCTGAGGGGAGACCCTATCACTCTCTACAACTACCCAAAAGGAGGTTGTAGTGTGGTGTGAGGCCATCCCTTCGCCCAAGTAACAAGCAATAGGACAAGAGGAAATGGCCTTAAGGTGCACTAGGGGAGATTTAAATTGGATATTAGGAAAAATTTCTTCACTGAAAGAGTTTTCAAGCATTGCAACAGGCTGCCCAGGGAAGTGGTTGAGTCACTATCCCTGGAGGTATTTAAAAGATGTGTAGTACTTAGGGACATGGTTTAGTAGACTTGGCAGTTTTACATTAATGGTTGGACTCCATGACCTTAAAGTTCTTTTCCAACCTAAATGTTTCTATGATTCTAATTGCAGAGAGCATGATCTCCAAAAGGGAGCCCTAGTAGAATTATCAGTCCTGCCATAGGCCTCCAGGGCTCTGGCCACAAACACCACTGAGCACTAGGTGAAAAGGGTGGGGAAAGTGGCAGAAAGGAAGATGTACATCCTGGTTGGGTCTCTGCAGCATTGCAGTGTATGTAGTCATTTATATCATCACCTGTGTAAAATGCTACTGTTCTGATCTGGTGACTCTACACTTTGGTGACATGGTCTGTAGTGCTGATAAGCAGTGGTGTGAAATCAAAATGTTTCACCCACAAGAAATTAATGGTGAGTACGGTAACCAGGAAAGCAACCACTTGTAACCATTTGCTTCTTAATTGATTTTTTTTTTTTTTGCTTAACAATCACCGACTATAAAATAGGACCTGTGTTTGCAGTACCATACCGAATGATTCATTTTTATCTTCTCACTTCTAAAATACAGTATAGGGCAGGCGTGGAATGCTTGGCACTTGCTATCCAGATCTGCTGAGAGCACTGCTCCAACTTGATGCTGGACAGACTGACCCACAAGAGTTTCCGCAATTCACACCCTTCCTTCACTTTGTCCAACTTGCATCCCTCCTGTTCTGAGAGGAATGGCTACAGCAGTGATCACTGACCCCACTCCACAAATTGGTATAAAGTTGTGTTTTGTGCCATGTCTACTCCATGCCAGAAAGGGAGGAGGATGTAGAAGTAAGAGCACAGGCTTCACTGAAGAAGGGATAAGGAGTCTATGGGAAAGCAGAGGTATCTGAAAAAGGATGGAGTGATGGAAAGGTATTTGAGACAGGGGAAGTACCCTTTCCCCCATCCCTCTCTTTCACTCCCCATTTATTATGTATATAACATATTTATTCGGTGTACTTTTCCACCTAAATCCTGTCCTTATCCAAATGAAAATTTAGGAGTGCAACCATATTCTATGGTTACTTCACTTGATGTCCAGAGGGTCATAAACCGGAGGATTTATTCCATAAATTTATACAGAGTATGAAACACATTAGAAGGAATCTTCTATGATTTTGTTGTCTGTATAAAATGCACACCTAGGTCACTCCCAGTGTGTTTATTGGGCCATGTAGAGGAATAAGCACCCACTGACCTAGGAATTTTGAGCCAAAATAATTCAATAATTCATCAGTTATTTGTATCGTATCAATTTCTTAGAGCTGGCTGTTTGCATACAAGAAGGACTTAGGCAGACTGAATGAAAGGTGCAGTGATGCAGGTGCCATACATACTGACTGGCCACATCTGCTTTAGAAAAGTGTTTTATGTGGTATTGGTTTGCTGCAGAAAAAGAAACTTGTCAAATATGTGCTACCTGCAGAGGAAAATGATCTTCAGTTATCGCCCTGGTGAGAGGGCATATCATTTGGAGTGTTATCCTGAAATTATTCAAGACCATCCAACTAAGAGTAATTAAATTCAAAATATTGCATTGATGCTGTCTCCAGTGTGTTGTAACATGATGGTTACAGCAGATCACAGCAGCTGTTGATGCTGTTTTACTCAGCTGGATGGCTTTGTGTACATAATCTGGCTCTATGCCTGCAGTCCTAAGTAGCATACTAAATAAATTACAACATTCCATTATTAAGAGATTTGCATATCTTTGCTGCCAGTTATTGCCGAATAGATATGGCATTTTTCTTCCTAGATAACTAGACTTTATTCTGCTAAACTGCACAATCAAAAAAAAATTTTTTTGAAAGTTTTATAGATAATTTCTATTTCTTTGCTTCTGTTAAACCACAGATTTTTACAGAGGATTAGGATTAGGATCTGTGTGCTATTGAGAGCCAAGCACACTTGAAACACAGTAAGTTAAACTTTTCAGGGTACATTACTGTGCCTAAAAAATCACCTTACTGGTCAATGTCTCCTGAATTCTTTTTCTAAAAAAAAAAAGTTTCTATCTTGTGCCAGAAAACGTATGGTAACTTACACAAGGTAAGAGCCTGATGGGGACAAGGGCAAGGCAAATATATATGTCCAATATATTAATAGATGAGATAATCAATGGGCTCCCTTTAGCTAAATGCCATTTGAAAATCTTAATTGAATTATCTTTGTGATATGATTTTCCATTGTAATCTGTGTTAAATAACACAAATAAAAAGCACAACCTATCTTTCCTTACTTTATCTGGTGAACTGCACTCAAAGAATATGAAGCTAAGTAGTAAATATGGTCTTTACCTTGAATCTAAGACGTGATTTTATGTTATGTGAAAAACATTACCTGTGCCAAAGCTTAATGCTTTGGGAGCTCATGCCAAGGTAATGGAAAGTCTTCTGTATTTTACGTTTAGCTTTTTAGGACTCACCTTACTCTAAGTAGGAAAACTTTTACATTGTTACTACTTCTCAAGTGAGTTTTTTTTTTTAAACTAGGATAATAAGAGCAGCTTTAAATTTGATATTTGTTTGAGGGTGGAATTGTTTAGGGTTTTCCTTCGTTTCTACTCTTTTTCTTCTGATTTTTTTTTTATATTCTTTTACTGAATGATACTGTTTTGAATGGGATTTTTTCTTGGCTAACAAACAGAAGCAATCCCCAAACTGACTATTTTTTCTCCTAGAAACAGGAAGCAGTTGTTACCAAGAATAGCCAGAATAAGTTTGAATGAATCAGTTTTCAAAATGCTGTTTTGATTGACTGATCTTGTGCGCATGCACTCATAAATAAAAAATTAATAGAGGTGGAAATGTGCTTAGTGTACAATTGACATGGATACCCAAGAGCTGTAAAATAAGAAGACTGACCTAGTAGGATTCATATGGTTAGAATTTCTTCAGAAGTTGTTTTAAATGTTTAAAAATTATAAATACACATATTGTTGGCAGTTTTACATCAAATATACACATATATTTTCACACATACATTTTTATCCCTGTTCATAGTGTTCATATACGTATGTGTGTGTTTATATATGTCCATATACATATATGTACACACATTTTTGTAGCGTGTGTGTTTGTGTGTATATATATATTTATATATTTGTGTATATTTTGTGGAGTTTAAATTCTAGGTTACCTCTTGGTTATATTTCCAGGCCACGATTCTAAAAATACAAAAATATTCTTAATCTTCAAGGAACATAAAATAAAAAAGAACAAACCCATTACATGAACTGCCCCAAATCCATCTCCAGTTAGCATATGAACTATGTAGTGATTTATTCCAGGTGGCCAAAAGCCTGGCCCAGTTAAAATTATTTGGGTAAGAATTTAGTTTTGTAGCTATAACCAATAAGCAAAGAATGATTCAGAGATACATAGATTCTAAAGTCTGCTAGCTGCTTGCTCTAATGGTTTCCGTATCTAAAAGGTAATTAAGAAGTGGAAGACAAAATTATTTTTGCTGTCAACCTCAAGGTTCCAGTAATTAGTATATTAACAGGAGTCAACTGTCATCTATAAAGCTAATCTGGAAATGACCCATAAAAGCAGTACACATCTGTTACCAAGCCTCTGATTATGATTGCTGCATTAACCTTTATGGAAACTGTTTTCCCATTTCTAAATGATGAATTTGTAGAGGTATAAATTAACCAGAAATCTTGAATTAAAAAAACAAAACAAACCAAATCCAAAACAACAACAACCCCAAATATTAAAATGATAAGTGTTTTATAAGACTTTCATCTCTCTCTACGTCTATGCACTTACGAGTATCTGAATACTCCAGAAAAAAGGAGCTGTGCTCTCAGTACAGCAGTAGCTACATCAGTGCTGTGTGATACGGCATTCACAAAGTCACTGATTACAATTCTTTCCTCTAGAAAACTTGATGATTTGGCTGAGGAAAGGGGCACAACAGAAGAATACTGCCAGAAGCTTGTTCTGAGGGAGTCCTCTCTGTGGCTACTGTTATATTACTAGGAGACAAAAAAATGAGGATTTGCAGACATTCATACTGCCATTTTAGATGCCTTAGTGTGTCAGTAACATCCACATTGGGTTGGAAAATATGACACAGGACTGAAGGGAGACCTAACTTCTCCCAGAGCAGCATCTGGAAGACAGAAGGCCACAGGGTATATGACGTTGTATTTGAATACTTGTGTTTAGTTCCACAGTTATGTTCCTCAAGCCTAAACACCAGGTGCTACATTAGCATGTATAGGAAGGAGTTGATTCTGTGCTAAGTGTACCTGTAGAACATTTAATTCATTTGTATTTCTGTGTCATGCAAAGCATTTAAGTCTGTGTGTCATGCTGTGGTATACAGTCTTATTTGTCCATCAGTGGACAAAGGAAGAGCTACTGATATCATCTACCTGGACTTCTGTAAGGCCTTTGACGTCATCCCCCACAACACCCTTCTCTCTAAATTGGAGAGATATGCATGTGATAGATGGACTGTTTGGTATAATGAATTGGCTGGATGGTCACACCCGGAGAGTAATGGTTAATGGCTCAATGTCCAGATGGAGATCAGTGACAACTGGTGTCACTCAGGGGTCTGTACTGGGACCAGTACTGTTTAATGTCTTCATCAGTGACGCAGACAATGGTATTGACTGCACCCTGAGCAAGTTTGCAGATGACACCAAGCTGAGTGGTGCAGCTGACACACCTGAGGGATGGGATGCCATCCAGAGGGACCTGGACAAGCTCGACAAGTGGGCCCATGTGAACCTCATGAGGTTCCATAAGGCCAAGTGCAGGGTCCTGCATCTGCATCGGGGCAACCCCCCGTGCCAATGCGGAGGATGAAGGGATTGAGAGCAGCCCTGCTGAGAAGGACTTGGGGGTACTGGTGGATGAAAAAGCTGGGCATGACTCAGCAATGCATGCTCACAGCCCAGAAAGCCAACCGTATCCTGGGCTGCATCAAAAGAAGCATGGCCAGCAGGTGGAGAGTGGTGATTCTGCCCCTCTACTCCTCTCTGGTGAAAACCACCTGTGTAGTAAAAATGTAATTCTATGAGAAGTGAGAGGGAACTACCAGTAGCTGGTTATTGTCTGGTCTGAGATCTTTGCTTTATCTTTTCCAGCAGCATCTTGAAAGTTATGTTCTAAAATGAATCCTCAGAGTCCCATCTTTTTCTGGTCTGGGTCTGGTTCTGTATTTCATGCTGTCTTTTCCCGAAGGGGGCCATCTGTGATCCTGATGTGCAACATCTGCCTTATCCTCAGTTGGTCCAACTTGATTGTCAGACTAACTGGCCTGTAATTGGTTCATAAGCCGTTTTCCACTATTGCTTACAGAGTCTAATCTTTCAAATTTCAAGAACTCCTCATCGCTTCAGTAATTTCTTTTGAGCCTACACATAGACATATGTGAACCTAAACAAGGACTACAGAAAGAATAACTCATGAACTAGCTGCATAATAATCTATTCCAAGTACAATTATAATGCATTGCTTGTAATTCTGACAGTGCAATAATTTTCTACAGAAATTAAAGAACATTACCAGAAATAGCATTTTTGATGTCTTCAACAATATTTCCCTTCTTTTCTCTTGAATGCTCATCAAATGAATATAATTCCTGCTTCAGACCGACTAGAACTGTCACTGTGTCCTAAGATCAAGGCCCTAAAATAGCTTTCACTGCTACTCATCTTCTTAGCAAAGTCTGGAAAGCTAGAGGACCTCGTAACTGCTATTATGTTTCTTGACCATGGGGTCAGGCTGGTGTGGATCTGGCAAATTAGTTGAATACAAATCTTTTGTTCTGCCTGATCGATACCTTTAAAGAAGAAATGAATAGGCAGAATTTGTAAGCCACTGCTCCTAATACTTACTGCACAGTTATTAGCAATAATGATATCCAGCCTGATTACTGTTTTATCCTCTGTCCGAACTGTCCGAACTGCCAGCATCTTTGAAAGAGGCTTTCTCTTGGTTCTTGAGACATTCTGTCCAGGACCACAAAGTTTATAACAACTTTTCTTTTTTTGGCTTCTTTTTCCAATTTATTCTCTACCCGGACAACTAAATAAGGAAGTTGTCTGAGTTACATTTAAGACTTACAAGATAACAGTGTGAAACAAGTCAGGCTTGCAGTTACCGGTAAGCAAAATAAGCTCATATCTGTCAACCCGGCCATGGAATCAGGCTAGCTTAGTGGAATCAGCTCAACATTGTCACATACAATAAATACTGTCTTATATACCCTTTAAGATTCAGAGACTTACTGATGGCTTCCCCCTGTATTGTCACACATTTATGCAGTCTGCTTCTAGAAATATGAGAATCTGCTTGTACCTTTTTAGGCAAGCTGAAAAAGAAAACTCCAAAAGATAGTATTATTATTTAACCAACATGCTGCATTATTCCATAAAATAGTAAATATGGAAAAAACCATACATACTGAAAACAAGAATATTGATCAAACTGCCAGCCCTGCAGCCTGTCAGAGACACCAAACTGGAATAGGAACAAGTTGCTATCATGGTTGCTGATGGCATCAAAAAGGATGTGTGCCCACATAGGGAGGCCAGGGCTTTATGATTTGGGTGTTGGTATTCCAGGTTTTTTATAGAAATTGAAATGAAACACAGTCTTCTGGCTCGCAGTCTTAACAGTGCAGACAGTTTTGTAACACACGTCTCACTACACATGTATTTCTGCTACACTTGGAATTATGGATACTAAGGGACTGAGATCTAGAAAAACTAAAATACTCAATAGTTACTAAGATGTAATGTACCAATATAAAAATACCAAGGTACAAGATGTAATATCTGTCAAAGATTTGATTTAATCTATATTTCATACAGAATACTTAAGTTATAGGAAAACAAATTAAGACAAATTTAAACACTTGCATCTCTAAACTTTTTGCAGAACCTGAATAACCATGTATCATCATTGTCTTCTATTTCTTTCAGCCAGCAGACTTCACAGGAAAGCAAGCACTGAAGCAGATTAAAGAAAAGGGGCTCAAACGACGACTGGTATATCTCACCCTGGAAACAGATAATGTCGATCCAGAGGGAAATGAAAGTGTGTGGTATAATGGCAAGGTAAGGACTGTAGATCATGTTACAAGAAGCTAATGTTCATTCTCCATGAACAGAATCTAACTTTGTGTTTCAAGTGTGAATGCATTATTTTTGTTTTACGGGCACAGAACAATTTGATCCTGTGATAACTATTTTCTAATCTTCAAGCAGGAAGCAAAGATTAACTGAATAGCTACAAAAAAAATGTGGAATACCATCAAGTCACAGAAACTAGAGTTGGAACAGACTAAAGTAATTAGCTCACCCATTCTCTTCTCCTGCAAGTTCACCATTGTCCTAACAACACTTCTGCTAATCACTTAAAAGAAAACAGCAAAGTTTAGGCCTCCACACCAGCACAGATTATGAATTGAAACGCTCACTAGCAGTTAAATTATTGTATATAGCAAATGTATGCATGTGTATAGTGTTTGTTCCGGCAAAAACTTAATGGAACACAAGAGGAATAAACTGTTTTTTCAAGGAGCACAAACTTCCCAGTTTAAGGTGATGTCACCCACAGTAGAGAATATTATGAACTGCATGACACACTTGAAATTTGCTTGATGTCTGAAGTCTATATACCAAAACTAGTATATGAGATTTACAGTTGTTTAGTTTGTTTGTTGTTGTTTAGTTTTGTTTATTTTTAAAAACCTGAGTGCATCTTGAAAATAACGATAAATGTTTGTGGGGTTTTTTTCAGGTTATTGGCAATACCACATCTGGAACTTTCAGTTACAGTGCTCAGCAGAGTCTGGCTTTTGCATACGTTCCCACAGAACTCAGCAAAGTTGGACAGAAATTGGAAGTTGAACTATTAGGAAAAAATTATCCAGCAACCATTATACAAGAGCCACTGGTGCTGACTGAACCAACGAGAATGCGCCTTCAGAGAAAGGGTGAAAGTCCCAAAATATAAATACAGATAAGGATACAACAAATTGTGCAGTAGGAAATAGTTCCATTAATATGCCTGAAATTAAGAGAAACAAACTACTCAGATTTGCTAATTACTAGACACAAGATCCTCATTGCCATAATCAGTGAGAAATTTGCTGGTGTTACCCTCTTGCTTCCGTACATGGGCTATCACATTAGAGATCTGAGCACAGTTCGTGAACTAGTATGTGTTCCCCATTCTCAGTAGGACTTGTGAGCAGGAAGTGGCAGGGAATGAGTAGATTGTTGATTCAGCTTGCTCCCACATTGGCTGGCAGATCTGAATTAATGCATAGGAGAAAGTTGCTCTTGGTATTGACGAATAGCAAATTCGTCCTCCTCCTTGACGCTCACAGTTCCTCCTTTGCCTGCACTCAGGGTAAAGTAGCTTATCCTGGGTCCTTACAACATGACATCGCAAACTTATCATTAAAATAATATCACTAGTTCTGCACAGAAACGCTTCCTATGGAACTGAAATACATCCCAGCAATCATTAAAAATAATAAAGACAATATTAAAGGCAAACTGAACTGTTAACATTTTTTTCCAATGTGTCTCCGTGGCAGAAATTCTTACAGATCAAAATCTAGTTCTTCTTAATAAAACAGTTATAGGAAGCCCATTCTTCATTATTTTATATGACTCATCTGGTAGATTAAATGTAATATTCTACGACACATAGGATCTTATTGCTCGATTTTGAACTTAAAGTACTGCGTCGTGGATTTAGTGTTCTAAATCTGAAGAGCTAGACTGACACCAGAGAACTTATTTTCTTCCTTTTCCTGTTATTTATAGATTGAACAGCAGTAAGAGCCGTATGTTGTTACACAGAAATAGTAACAATGAAAAAAATATAATTAAGTCCACAGCAGAGGAGCTTTATTAGCATTCAATATTCAATAACCCAAATAAGCAGGAATGGGATAATGTAAATGACGGGAACACACTAAATTATTAAAACACTCTTCTGATTTCCATAATATGCTCAAATATTCTTTTGAATAAGAAGAATGTCAGAATTTCCAACTTACAAAGAGTAACACTCCCCTTTAGGCTATAGAGAAACCTTTTCGAAGAACATGTGACTATGAATAATGTCCAAAATGTACCTTCTCCAAAGGAGCTGGTGTCTCTTAAATCTTCAGCAAAGAAGCAAATGTGTAAATAGAATATACCAGGAGAAAAACAATTTGAATAATCAATGCTTTCTCCTGCTAAACTAAGCTGGCATTGCATTGTGCTGCTCTAAATATCTTTTACAAAGCAGGTAAAATAAAATATACAAGCTTTGGCAGGTTTGCATGTAGTACTATCTTGAGTGAGAAATCCATTCAGAAATTATTCTCTGTTATGCTTTAACAAGTGATTTAGTTCTATTTTGCTGAACCAATCAGAGAGGTTACTTTTTCTAAAGGTGACCTCATTATTTGTAATGAGGCAGTTAGCCACTATGTTTCCTTGAGAGTTTAAGAAATGTAAAGTACAACACAATGCAATATTCTTTAATTTAGGAACATAGTTTTGAATTTCAGTATTTCCCAAGAACATGAAAATTCACTAGACACCATGTGCTGGACTGTATGGTAACAGTTATCCTGAGACAGGCTCTCACATATACTTTCCTAATAAGCTTCACTATGCCAAAACTCTGTTTCAGAGATACCTTCTGCATCCCAATCTGGAAGTTAGAATCAGGTTTGTAACTCCTTTTCCAGCTTGGAAGAAAGAAGTGCTTTTCATTAACGTCACCCATATTGGTCTGACTGTGCAGAAGGGACAGGCTTTCTGCAGCCTGAGCAAAACGTAATGAATCACAGCTGTAATTCCTACAAGTCAAGCAGAGCTCAGAAACTGTACCCTCCATGGGCTTGTACCTCATTTCCAGCTGTAACCTCCCAGCCACTAATTTCTCCTTGTTGCAGATGCAGACAGCTACCTGTCTCATTTTACAGTGTAGTATTATAGAGGTCCAAACACTGATTTCCATGTGGGCTTCTCATGGACAGCTGTTGTCACCCAAATCTCATGAAGCTCGAGCCTTGGCCAGTTAATTTTGTTTCAAGATTTAGGCAAGCAGACAAAAAAACATAGCATGCTGCTTATGGGACAAGGCAATGCAGAGTGAAGTTTCTTTCCTGCAGCCAACTTATAAGACCAGAACAACTCCCTGTTCATCACTGACCATAAATAAGAGAAATGGAGTATCTGAGAGCTTGTTGCACTTCATTGCCTCTTAAGAATGGCCGTGCATTTTTTTTTAACAATGCATTCAGGAGCAGAGATACCTGATTTACACAAGCATGGCTGAATATTAGAAGCACTGTAGCTCTGAGAGCACTATGTCTGACAGGGCTTCCTAGTTGATGTAGCTTCTTGTTTACTGCTCTGAGACCCCAGTCAGCTTACTGAGTCTCTATTAGGATAGCTCGACGTTGCAGCACTTTGCACACTGTGGATAAACTAAACTGCAAGGGGATGAGGCTTTACAAGTCATGCCCACAGAAATGTTCACACATTTAAGTCAATCTTTCAGAGTCACAAAATGATAAACCTGAAGAAAAGGAGGGGATGGGGAAGTGTTCAGAGCTTTCATGGCTTCCTGTCACTGCTTCTTTCCATTATATGTTGTGATACAGCCTTGCATAAACTTGTGGTGTCAGGATACAGCAAGAGGAAGTGAATAGGCGCAAGAATGTTTAAGTAGTGCATCCATGTTTTAAGAGGGCTTCTAGCCAATCAAACAGAAATACCAGGCAAACAGAAAGACTGGCAGGGACATCTTTTGAGTCTTCTGCAATCCCATTAGCTAACAGAGGAGACACCTCTGTAATGAAGTGAAAAAATGACAGTTGGTCATCCAGGAAATTTTCTGAAATATTGAAATTTCTGTGTGTGGAGAGATCAGGACATGTCAGAGGGCAGTTTTCTCAGACACGTTTTTTGTCATTTTCCTTTATTCTTTCTCCATCTCCAGGGAGTTTTGGTACACCAGAGTAGATGTTACTACCACCATTTGAATTTTTGTTCCAAATTCCTATGTGCTATGGCAAGATGTGCCATGTTCATACTTTGTGTGGAATGATAATTCAACATGGATACCATAATTTTGTGTGCCACTCCAGTGACTTCATCAATCATTGGCCTCAAAGTAGCATCCAAATTATTCAACCCCAAATTCAGAAAAGGTATACTGAAACATAGGGAATTGAACACAGACCATTTCCAGGATTTATTATTTTGATGCAAGAGAATACTCTCTGATACAAACAGTATTTTCTGATTTGGATTGCAAATCTGTCAAGTAGTAATAAAAAAACTAAAACAAAACAAAACCACTAAGAAAATACAGCAGGCAGCAACATCCAGATTGTGAGTGTGCAGTATCTGCTATGTTTTAGATGGTACAACTTAATGTTTTAACTCTGGCAGCTCAGGCAACCAGGGTATCCAACTCTGGTGGTGCAGGATAACCAGCAAATAACTCTTGGCATTCTGCTTGAAGGGAATATGTAAGTTCAGCTGCACTTGAACACTGTGATACCTTTGGAAACATGTCAGGTGAATAGCTATTATGAATTTTATTCCAAAATTTATATCCAACAGTTATGATTTCACCCACACTGTGTAGATTTTCAAAGTAATTCTTTTGAATGAACAAGAATGGTTTCCGTGGGAATGGAAACATATGAATGGAACTTTGCCTATAATAAGGACATGGAAGAAGTTATTAAAATACACAATTCATTGAGACAACTATGACGGGTAATGGTAAGCTGGTATTCTGAGCTATAAACAAGATACATTGGAACTTTCCAGCCTTTTGAACAGTATGAATCACACCTCAACACAGAAAATGTAACTCATAGCCTCATGCCAGCCTGGAATTTACTTCAGGGAAATACCAAATCCTGGAATTTACTTCAGGGAAAACTAACTTCAGGACAGTATTCTTGCTTCTTGTTCTAATACTAGCCGTGGACACACACATTCTTATTGTAGAAAATTCTTTGGGATTTATAAAAAAAAATCTGGTAAATTTGTAGACCTACGCACTAGACTTCATTCATAGGAGCAGGAACTTTCATTCTACAGAGATTTGTCAATCAAAAAGAAAGCAGACAGGACTCTGGCATACTCAATATTTGCCTTTCTTACCAAGAAATACGATTTTTAGTGTCGATTGTTCTTTCACCTGTTACCAAATGGCTATATAAGTTTGGAAATGCACGTGTATACCATTCCAGCAAATGTGAAACACATGGTTATTTGATCTTTAACTGGGCTCTGAAATTTATATGTATTCCATGGATGGACAAAATCATTCAGAGTTGACAGCTGTTTCTGTCCTTTCACAGTCTTAGGTATTTCATCAAGATCATAACTAAGGTGGTGGTCGTTTACGATATTGCTTTAGAAGATTACATGGTCTGAAGAAACAGCTCTGTTGACATGGCTGTTATTTCTGCTTCTGGGTTGCTTCACTTCCTTCCTGCTCTGTAACAGTCACCAGCACCACCTTACAGCCAGACCCAGACCAAGGCTTCTCATCCCATGGAGCAAAACGAAGAGGGGAAAAAAAGCACTGGTGGCTCATGGTTTTGCAGGAGGGGAGGGGACGAGAGCAGCAGCACATGATGGCAGGAGAGAGGCCGTGCACTTTTTGCCTACAGGAATGATTGCCATCTTGCACAGCTCAGCTGCCTCATCAGCGGCAGTGGCAATTCATCTTTCACAGGCTGTAGCACAGGTTGGCACACAGCAAGGCCCTGCTCTTTTGCAGCTGCCCCACTTTGCTTACGCACAGAATGAACTCTGCTGGCAGCATCACATCTGGATAAGCTGCCATGGGGTCCCGTATGAAGACAGAAATAACACTGCGGTTACCTGTAGCAGAATACACTGTGTCCCGTACTCACAGTGTTGTACTGACTTCCTTGGAAACACCGCTGACCTGACACACAAGCTTGCGAACAGTTCCCTGATTCCCCTAGGAATGGCACCATGGCTTAAACCGCATGCTTCACGTAGGAATTGAAGGAAGACGAACTCCAGCGTCACAGAGTCGGACGCTCTGCGAACACCGGCAACAACTTTACAATCTTTTTTTTTGACTCGTTTCGTAAACTTCTCGCCCTAAAGCCCCATGGCTCCCACCCACGGCGGGCGCCCCACACCCTGGCTCCTCCTACTGCTGCACAGCCTGCGACCCAGCTGCGGCACCGGGGGGCGGCCCAATCGGGAGCGACACGCCCCAGCCGCCCTGCCCGCCCGGCGGGAGGAGCCGCCGCCGCCGCCGCCGCCGCCGTGGCCCGTCCCCGGGGCGGTCCCCGCGGCCCAGTTCCTGGTGGATGTCGGGGATGTCGGGGCGTGCGGGCATCGCGTTGCCGCCGCCGCTCTGCCTGCTCCTCTGCCTGCCCTTCTGCCTGCCGCGACTGGCGG
>VWZL01000159.1:468831-497116 GCA_013396915.1 Stercorarius parasiticus
TCCCTCCCCCCTCCATCCCCCCACCTCTCCGTGCTACCACCCTTCCATCCCTCCACCCTGCCACTCTTCCATCTCGCCACCTCTCCACCTCTCCGACCCGCCATCGCTCCATCCTGCCATCCTGCCACCCCTGCTGGAAGCGACCCGCTCCCAGCCCCTTCTGTCACCCTGCCCAGCCTGTCGCCAGGTAGCTGGTGGGACACTTCTCTGCTGCTCCTTCTTAGCAATGCTCTGTGTAGTTTGGCCTTCTTTTATCTCACATGAAGATGTGCCCGGGAGAAGGCTACTGTATGAAAACCAGTTGCATTTATGCGCAGACAAAATTACTTCACTTGCTTTTGGCTTGCTATTTCGGCAGTAAACTAAACGTGAGCTTCGGGCAAGCTGTTCTGCTTCAGAAAAGCTGAGGTGCTTGCTAATGTTCAGTTGTATTAACAGGCATGGCAGCGTGTCATGAAAAATATTCCTTCTGTTACGTACTTCTGAGCTGGACAAGTGTGCAGCTGTTTTCCAATGCAGCATTTAAATGCATCCTAACCTGTACATTCTTCATACGGTAACATAGGTGTAGACATTTATACACCCGTTGATGGAGTGCACGCAGAGTGGTCCTTACTTAGGGTGTCTAGCTGCTCCATAGTCCTAGTCATGATTTTTCCCATTTTCTTCAGTTGCACAGGTGTAAGAATTGGACTTCATCATACTGCTGTACTCCCCTCTCCTCCCTTCTTTTTATTGCAACTTTGACAAAAATGAGGAAGAGGGAAAGAAGAATACAGCACAGACAGAAAGGAGGAGCTCACAAAGGGTTAAGTGTATTTCAGAAACTTTCCCTCTCTCAAAAAGTCCTGCACATGCATGTTAACCAGAGTTATTTGTCAAAGAAACTGTTCAGAATGAAAATAAGTGTCATCCTGTATTAGTAGATGTTTTTTTCTTGTCACAGGAAGGTTGTTCTAGGTGATACTTACTCTTTCCAAGCCACATTTGTTCTGTTTCTAGTAACTCCAAAAGTCAATAATAAAGAATAGGAGGATATAATTGACTTTTTTTTTTTTTTACCAACTATTTAAATTGTTTTATGTACACAACATAAAACATTTTTTCATTTTGACTATTTCTATAAGACAGTTCATACTCCGAATATGCTTATCTAGAGCTGGGTCCGGGTTAACTGGACAGTGCTGCATCTGATCTTCAAAGTGGAAATTGGAAATGCTCATAGTTCAGTCCTGATTTAAATTCATCATATATATCTGACTTGATAATTAAATCATCTTTGTGTTGAGCTTGCTACAAGTGAGTAATGAGTGATATTAGAAAATGGAAGTAATTTTTCTATAAAGTTGAGGAGGAAAGTTGTGTGCAGGAAATAATTATGTAGCGAATATGTAGGATTTTGTTTCGGTTTATCCACTGGTGTGATCAATAATTGCTCAGAGATTTGAAAAAGTAACCTACGTCTGTTCCTACCTGGAGCTGGAATTTTGATAGTCATCTTGCAGTCCATAAAGAAAGAAAAGCAAAGATACTGTTTTATAAAAGTGATAGTATTTTTTTATTACTATTATTAATATTTTCCTCTCCGTTTTCTTGCTTTCTAGAGACAGTGGAAGAAATCAGAATGCTTTGCTAGCTTGTGTCTTTCACTATATTAATAATCTTCTTATAATACTGCATTTAAAAAAAACTAATTTTTTTTCCAACTCCTGTTTCAAAGAAAATTGGTAACTAGTAAGCCCTTTATGAAAGTCTGCTTACCCACTTGCCTAAGATCAGGGTTTGTTTGTTTAGAAGTGAGTTCAAAGTGTTGCTAAAGTGATGCTTTAAAAATTAATTGTGCAGCTTGCTACACTATATCTCCACTGCTTAGTGGAGATATAAAATCTGATGGCTTCTGCTCTAGGGGGTCTTGGAGGTTTTGTGCTTTGACAGAGGCAGATTACTGGAAATATTTAGGAAATAAATAAGATATTCGTACTTGCATGTGTATGTTTACTGGCCTAAGTTTAAGGTAGTGCTTTTTTTTTTTTTTTCTGGAGGAGATAGGGAAGTTCAGAAAAGTCAACTTATAGTACACAGTAACTGGAGAGGTTTCCTCCATCAAGCAATATGTACTACTTGGATAATCGTTAATCAGTCGTGTTTGTGCAAAGAGATACAAAATTCACCACTTGTTAAGATTGGAAGCTTACGTGGAACTACTGGAGGTCAGATGTAGGCAGTGTCCAAAACTTGTGTTATCCCCAGTATCCACATGCTTTGTTTGTAAAAGTGCTCACATTCACTTTAAGCATGTAAATAAATATATAATGTGTGTATATAATGTACATTTAGAAGAATAATGCAAAAGGCACTCTCTTAGCCTTTATCACCTTTTCCTCCTGTGACCGTTCCCTGGTACATGCAAAAGCTTGGCCAATTCACCTGCCATCCACCTTTTTGCCCATCTCCATTCCATTTAAAATGTCTCACTCGGTGTCGAGATGTTATCCCAAGCCTTCACAGAGACCGTAATGGTAATTGCTTCCTGTTAGATTTCTAGATGAAAACGCAGAAGGCTTTACTTTTCTTTTTATTGCACTAGATTTATGCCTCGGAAGATCTTGTAAACCCCTGCAGTGCTATTTCCTTGTCTTCCTTGTACTCCCCCTGCCCTCCCCCTGTGGCTTCCTCATCTTCCCCGGTGCTGCATCCATGAAGGCAGCACACCCTAAAACTAATGCTAGCCTCTGGTGTAGCTTTGTTTCTTTTTGCTCCTGCTTATAAAGTAGCCCACGGAAACAACAACGTTGCTGTGTTGTAACCCATCTCCCATCCTTCTTTTCTCTGCTAGATCCACACAGGTTTACAACACCAGATAATTTGGCCGTGCCAGCCCAGCTGTCTGCCACTGGATGAGAAACTCCTCCCGGAGCTACTCCAAGAGGCGGGATACGTTACTCACATGGTGGGGAAGTGGCATTTAGGGATGTACAGAAAAGAATGCCTTCCAACCCGCAGAGGATTTGATACTTACTTTGGTAATTGTTAGATTTAGCTTGGGCAACAACTGCGGCGTTAAAAATTATGAGAAACTGACCAGTTCTTCTAAGAACAGCAGATTTACTATTAGTGTATAAGTAAATCAACACCTGGGCATGGATGTTTGCAGAGCATAACTACTTAAAATAAAATAGTGCCTTAAATGCATGCCCAAGCCTTACAACTTATTGAAGAAAATATAATTATTGAGTGGCTCCAAAGAAAGTATTTCTGTCTTATGATCTGCATTTAATTTGGCTCCATGATAGTATAGAAGATGTAAAGTGTAGTGATGGTTTTGTTTTTATAAGTGTCTTTAATCTAAATGTTTTGTGTTAGATTAGACAGTAGACATCGCTTGCTCTGCAAATAATGTTACACTTCGGAAAGCTGATATTTTTAAGAAAGAAGCAGACATCATACCACAATGTGTTCATGCTTTGTGAATAGAGTAGCACTGGTTTTCCAGAGCCTCTGGCAAGGAGGATGGTGTGAGAGCCTCTATAAAACAGTATCCAAAAGGTCTGTTGCAGGAACTCACAAGTTATGAAGTCAAATCTTCAGGTTAAAAAACATAATGCCAGAATTAGGTTGTCCAAGTGTGACTGTGCTACAAAGCAACTTGGTTTGCTTTGTATGTTTATCCTTCCTCTCGCAAAGGCTCATGTCCCAGTGTTGACTGGGCTTTTAGTAGCTTTGCACAAGTGCTGCAGGTGTTACATGAACCAGGCTGCCTGCGATACATCTCATTCTGCGTGGTACTGAATGCAAAGTTGTCCATCACCACTTGGCTGTTTTCAAGACACTTTAATTAAATGGAGAATTTTAAAACAGTTCGTCATCTTCAAAATAATGTTGCAAGCCATTGATAGTACTGCTGCCCACTTCTACAGCAGAGAGAGTAAGATACAGGAAACTTAGACGTTCCTCTTGTCTAACTTTAGGCACTTAAATGATGAGCCTGTCTCTGCTACGTGCCCATTATAGTAGTGATCCAAACTTTAGGTAGGAAGAACTGTTCCCTTAGATTGTTTGTACCTTTTGAGTCTTCAGGGAGCTTGGGGCCGTGGTTTCACAACTGAATTAAGCTAATATATATGGATTGTAATATAATGGCTTGTTGCTTAAACATATATGCCTCCTCCCATCCCTTTGCAGGCACTTGGGATGTTTTTGACAGCACTGATGTAGGTAGACTGATGCTTCTCGTGAAATTTCGCCCTGAGACCGAATAGGCTCTTAATGCAAGGGCCTTAATACAGGCTGTCTCCGGGCATGGTCGTTGAGTGCCTCACGTGACATTATTTTTCAGAGAATGTAGCATTTTAATATCGTATAATGTTCATGTAATTTCAGTAGGTGTTAATTGCAATTAAGGGGCATTTGATTCTTAGGCAAACTTGAAGCGATGTCTCCCCCACTGGGCACTCAAGATGGAAACATGCAACTTGCGGCTCTGAGTACATTGATGTAGGCAATCTGCCCACAAAATCTCTCCTTATGCCTTGAAACAAAAGCCATTTTTTCCTCCTAAAAATGTATTAGAAGTTTATATTATTTTTAAAACAGAACTTCATTCTTTCTGTACATACTTTTTTGCACAGGTAACTACTTGAAGCTGATGGATAAAAATTCAAGTGAAGTTCCTCCATTTTGGATTTTTGTCCCTAATTTTATTTTGGTATTGTAGAACCTAAGGATACATTTTTGCAGATTTGTCTGTTTTTTCAGAGTATTGGGGTATAAATCTGAAATCTAATTTCCAAAGTAACAATTACTGAGATTAAAAAAATTTTGAAGAGGTTTGTTTCTGGTTAATAAAAAGCAAAAGCATTCAGTGCTTGACAAGATAGCCCTTGATAGGAGCAAATCTGTACCTCTAGAATTTTTGCATAGTTTGTTTCTTTTAGGTATCTTTAAATAATAGTGTCTTTTTTTCACCAGTTGGTGTCAGCAGTGGATCAGGAGTTGCTTTACAGCTGACAAAAATGCTTCATACTTGGATGTTTTTGAATAAATAAATAAAAAAATCCAAACTTTCTGATAGAGAAGTTTTCTGTGAAAATATAAATGTACAAAATCATACCCACTAAAAATCAGAGCAGTACACAGTTAAGTCACTGTATTTGCTATGACTGCATTAGTTTAATGCTAATGTATTTGATATCAAGTTATGAATATAAAGTCATTGAACTTCTTTCAAAATCTTTTGTGTGTTTTGAAATCACTACTTGCATTAGCAATAAAAAGTCCATGAAGTATTAAATGTTGAGCTACTTAGACCTGTCAAGGGATGTCACTACAGGTGGTCAAACGTTGGATGAACTCAAAACCACTAAAGTTTGGACATGTATTTTTGACTTTCTTTCTCCCTGATGTATCTCTTTATAGGACATTATGTTGGCCAGCTTATTTGACATCTTTTCCTGTTCTAGGCTATCTTCTGGGGAGTGAGGATTATTATTCTCATGACCGTTGCGTCCTCATCAAAGCAAAGAATGTAACACGCTGCGCTCTGGACTTCCGAGATGGAGAAGAAATTGCAACTGGGTTTAAAAACATGTACTCTACTAATTTATTCACAGAAAGAGCTATAGATCTTATAGCCAGTCATAAAACTGAGAAGGTACAGTCAGCAGCTGTTTTTGATAACTTTAGCACTAAAGAACATTAAAAAAAAAGCTAATGAAATTTTAATAGAGAGATCTGCACTTGAGCTGTAATTTGGGGCTTTTCAGCAGGGTGCATAGAGGTAAATGCAAGAAGTAGCGCTGGTAAAACTTGCCTTATCTGCTGTCAGAATCAGCTTTGGCTGCACAGCCCTGCCCTGATACCCTTCTCCGTTTCTTTTTTTAATAGCGTAAGTAATGAACTTATAGAAATGATTTGTCATGTAGCTTGCTCTTCTAAAAAGAGAATGGAAAGTTTAATGGGAGAAGTTTCATAGAAAGAAACTTAACAACTGTGTTATGAAGATACACCTGATGTTTTTACACAGCTTTGCAAAAGTCCTTTGTCAAAGTTTTATTAGTTTATGCTTAGGGATTAGAAGAGAGAAGAGTAGAATAAATCAAAACACAGTCCCTGCAGCTGTTGACGAATGAAGGCTGCTTTTGCTGCAGTAACTTTTGCATTTAGTACTTTATGTTCGACTGATTTCCATTCTACCCCTTCCACCCCAGCCCCTCTTTCTCTACCTCGCTTTTCAGTCTGTTCATGAACCTCTCGAGGTCCCTGACGAATACGTGAAACCATATTCCTCCATTAAAGATGTAAAGAGGCGCCATTATGCAGCAATGGTGACTCTTATGGATGAAGCTGTAGGAAATCTTACTGATGCTCTGAAAAGATACGGTCTTTGGGACAACACGGTTCTTGTTTTCTCTACTGGTAAGTTCATTTAAATATTCTTTCAGTAATAACTTTGACACAGTGTCTAAGAAGCTGACTTCAGAGACATCTGGCCCCTCTGTTCTTCCCCCATATGTTTTCTAACTACAAAAGAATGATGAAAGCCAAACAGGACTTTACACCAGAAGGAGCAGTTTCTGTCCTCCCTCTTGTGGCTTTCTGAAGCATGACGAAAACAATTCTGAAGAATTGTCTGTGCCGATGGGGGATACTCCTATTGGAGTGAAAACAGCGTTGTAAAACTGAGGAGTGCAGTGAAGTTGGAGGCATCTTACTTGCCCCTGTGGTTACTGAGTACCTGTGAGAACTGAATCCTTACTGAGAGCAATTGACCAAATTAATTTGTCCCGAGCCATGGATAGCTGTCTGATCAGTCTATAAATTGCCACATGTTGCATGAAGCACGAACGGTCAGACACCAAGCAGTCTGAAGACAAAACTCTTTACTTACCTTATTTCCATATAGCATATAATTTTTGTCTTGCTTGGAATATTTCACTGGCACCTTACTCCCATGATGCAAAGATCTGATAATTAAAAAGCTTAATATGTGATGATATAGTCAAGGCTGCCAAATTACAGGCTAAGTTTTTGTATGTGCTATGACACTATCCAGTTTCTAGATTATTAGGATAATGCAAATAATACATTACAAAGCAGTCTCCATTGTTTCCAAATGAGGAATGAAACAGAGCCTTTTTGACATACAGCTGCTTGGCTGGGTTTCAGGGACATAGTTATTCTTGTTTGGTTGGGAGTTGGAAGTAGCCCTTCAACGTAAGCCTTTCAATGCTTACAGTTGCTCTTTTGCTCAGGCTTTACATATTAGGGCTGTCAAAATGACAAATTAATTTTCAATGAACGCTTTAAAAAAAATCCAAAACCAACAACAAAAAACCCCCCACCAAACTCCCCAAACCCCAAGTTTTTGGGGGGGTTGCACGAAGTGCGGTGATGTGTTTTGGGCTTAGCAGCTGCTTTCTATAGCACTTGGAACCTTGGAATTTCATTTTGAGTCCAAACCTGCTTGCCTTGTGGTGTTACATTTGTGTCCAGGTTTCGGCTCTAACAGGATTCGATAACTCTTCTATGCCTGTTTCTGTTTGTGATGTTTTCATATTTAGAACTGAAAGTAAGCAAAGCCATATGGAAAATGATACCAATATTTATTCCATATGGAAAACATCCAGAGTTTGTTGATGGGGTCCTGGTAGAGTTATTTCAGTAATGTTTGTTCAGTACGTTTGCGGAATAAAACTAAAGACATCTGAGTTGGAATTACAGGGTAGGACTGAATTAAAAAGATAAATTTATTTTTTTGTTTTTAATATGTTTTTTTACAAACAGTGACAGTATACCCTGCTTTTAAAAGTAGTTATCTTGCAATCAGTTACAAGTACGTTTCAACAAAGAGTCAGTCAGTCAGGAGAATCCAATGTCTGCCTTATCTAATGGGACTTGTCTGGAGTTAATTGACACTTTAAACGGCCATGAGTGGAGTTTAATATGATTGAAATGCAGGGAAATTACGCCTAGATCTAACAGGTCAGGGGGCAATGATTAGGTTTTTTTCAGTCTTCTCTCTTCACTTCAAACAACTATTCTTTACAGGCATAAAACATTGCATACATTAAAGACCTAGTTTCCAAAAAAAGTAAGTGTCAAAAACATTAAGCATTAAAAAGAAACGCAAAAAAAAAGTGAAAAAACAAAGTGTGAAATCCATTCAGCTTTTCTATATTATATTTATCACTTTTGTGGATGGTGTGTTTTAAAATTGGCATTAGAAAGTGGTTGAAAAGAAACATGAGAGGGTCTGCAATTGAGCATCTTGTTCAGAAGGTTGTGCTATGTGAGATCTCTCTGCACAGCTTTCACGTCCTCTGTAAATGGGAGTTTTAGTGTGCACTGGTAGCTATAATATGGGTATATACTTATGGTATGATATTACCTTCAGCTCTTGAGGGCATGCCTGCTCGAGGAAGCTGTGCCCCCTCTCCTTGCCCCAAGCGCTCTCCTGGGACAGCAAGGGAGACACATTTCCCTCTCTGATCAGGAATTCTTTCCAAGAAGTCTCTTCCCATGTTGTGAGGTTAGGAATCAATTTAAGGATTTAAATGAAAACTGCAAGGGAGAATCTGGGGAAGGATAAAGTGTATCCATAATTTTAATGAGCAGTACATATGTGTCTCTTCAGCATAGTACTTAAAGATACAGAATCATAAAAGCACTCTGTTTTGTTATAAACCTGTGTGGTTTGATAACTGTAGCGTTGGAAACCTGCAGAGGAAAAGGAAGCGAAGACCGTACTTTATGGTAGATTTTACTAGATTCAATACTATTCCCTGTTTAGTTGCAGCCAAAATTCACACTTGGGTGTTTGTGTCTCTCACTGCTTCAAAATTCCCGCCCAAAAAATAATTTACAAATGATCATTTGCTATTGTACGTTATAGCAAGTAGCATTGCAACAAACATAACAGTCTTCCTGTTGATTCCTTCACTGTGAATTGCCGACCCCAAAATTAGAGATCTCTTTTTAGTGAGCGCTCATTGAAATACTCTAGAACATGATATAATCTTTGCTGTCATGGTAGATTTCTTTTTATTAAACTCTTTCGTGTTTCTTCCTATTTGTATACGTTATGACTCAACCAGGATTGCCTTCAAAACATGCCAGTTGGCAAATGGAAATACTGCACATTTTAAAAGGGCCTTGTAAAATGTGTAGAAGAACTCCGGTTCCTCTTTAAAGTGGACTGATGGAGACACCGGGCCAAAAATGAAGTAATCTTGTCATTAGCAAAGTCTGACTCCATCAGTATATTGTGTAAATCAACGTCTCTGGTGTCTTTTTGAACAGATACACAAACTATTCCTACAGGTAAACAAGAAAAAGAAGAAAAATGAGCTAGTTCAATGGTATGTGGTGTTATATTTGTGTATCAAGTAGTAGCTTGCAAAGTTTTGACTGGTGTGATACGGAATAAAATTTGCTCTTATGGAGCACCTTTTATACTGCAGATACGAGTAAGTCAACGCTAATGCCATCAGTGGTGAAAATGAAGCCATTACCTGTTCAAGCAAAACATGTAAAAATGCTGCAGCACTGTCTTGGGTACCCATGGCCTTCTATCCACTTGAAATAAAAAAGGATGAGATGTAGGGTTTATTTTTCTTTTTAGGAAATATAAGAGACTGTAACTACCAGCTTCCCTGAAGAGGGCCTTGATTTAAAATAGAAGTCATAAAAAGCATTCAAGTGGTACAAATTTACCTCAGCACTATTAACACTGGCTTAGAGTCCAAATTTTGCTTCAAATATAGACCTATGATTTTAGGTAATAAGTGGGCATTTGCTGTAAATACCATGTGTTTATAGTTTCTGCAACATATTCTAAGTAATTTTGGTGGAAACTTGCCAACATTAGAGCAAAGGAATCCAACCTCTAATTTCAGTTCAGCATTAAAGCTACCATCCTTTGCTTTATTTAACTTTCAGTGTTTTAATATACTAAATAGTTTTGGAGTAAAACTCCTTACTGCTCTTTCTTCCAATATGTCTGTTAATTCTTAGATGTGGATTAGCACTGTAGTGTCTGGTAGCTGCCATAAGAGGGCTTTGAACAGTAAAATATGTGGAACTTTTCAAGCCTTGCTTTATGTTGCTAAAAGGAAACCACATAAATCCTTTCCATAAGGGAGCATGTGACAGTGATGACTGTTTTCACTCCAAAAGAGGGTCTTTTTATCATTTTAGAATCATGATTAGTAAGAGCACATATCGTTTTGGACATACTTACTGATGATTATACGGTCTTTCTCTCACTCAGCTAAATTTTTTTCCCCCCCGAATTTCATAGTACCCTAATAAAGAAGTACCCTAATAAAGACTTCTTCTCAGTCTCTCTCACTGTCCTTTTTTTTTTTTTTCATTCCAGCCAGCATATTGTGGCTTTTGTCTAATAAAATGTTGGGATTTTTCTTGCTTATTTCCAGCTGCTACTTCGGTAGAAACCAGGGATCTGACTTTCACTGTTTCCCTAAGGTCAGTTTTTTATCTTCTCCTTAATGTCTTTGTTCTTGAATGAACTCCTGCGCCTTCTCTGTCGTTGGTAATGGGCTTCCGGGAGACTTTTAATTGCAGATTGTCCAAACTAAGTGAAGGACAGATTGGTTAGAGCAGTTATTCTCTGGCTGTGGTGTCAGACGTGCTGATTTTGAAGGTTGTGTTGTCAGATTTTTTTTTTTGTTTGTTTGTAAACCTGCTCAATTACAGATCTGAAGGTCTTGTCAGGAGGTTCTGAGAGGTTCGGTGCATTGCCAGTGAGGAAGATGCCTGAGCATCTACTGCTTCCTAAGAGGGAATAAGAACAAGTGCCTTAGCTGCAAGCACTTCAATCGAGATAGTTATTTGAGTCCATATATTCCCAAATACTACTTTTCTATTTCTTGATTATTTAAGCTTGTTATTACACAGGCAAAAGCTACGGCTGGTCACTGTACTTGCATTGGTCACAGTTGTTGCATGTCAATGATAAATAGTGAAAGGTGCATGTGGTTGGTGTTTTCTACTCCCATGTTGGCTTTTATTCTTTTTTGACGTTTTTTCCACATTAAAGTATGGGTGGTAAGAATACATTTTTTAGAAATAAAAGAATATTTTCTCTGCCATATGATGCAGGTAATAGTAATGCGACTGATTTGTAAGAATATATTATCAAAGGCAGAAATGTTATCTTGTGATGGAAATTAATTTCAAGATGAAAACTGAGATGTTGATAGTCAATATAGTAATTATTTTTTCCCCCTGTTTTAAAATCCTGTGACAACCCAAAATGTTTTGTAGGAAATGTTTACTTATCTTCGCTTCCTTCTAGCATTAACCCCTCCCCATCCACCCTGCTTTTTCCGTGGAAAACCTAACATTCCAAACAGGAGTTCCTGAACAGAGGGTGACCTTGTGGCAGAGACCCTCACTTCTTTTTTCCCTTTGTGTTTAAAATTCCAGCGGAGGTGGAATCCTGAATTTTTCTTCCTGCTTTTAGCAAATGCCAGTGCCTAAAGTGAAGTTCACTTGTAAATGGAACTCAGAAGTGAATTTTGCCCACAGTTGCCAGCTGGCCATTTTTGTGCAAAGCTAATAGTTAACCTAGCAAATTTTTTCTCAGACTGAGATGAATGATGAAAACAACTCATTTTATGTGTTAACAACATTTAATAGTTTCCCATAGCTCTTAAAAGATTGTCTTAAACTATGATTACTATTAAACTATACTAGCTTGTTCTCCATAATAGTGTTTAAGAAGCCATTATTCTTTGTGTCAGAATCTTCTGCCCCCAAATCAGTGGTCAGGTTCAGTGCTCTGTCACTGGGACAAGTCCAGAGTTTTCTCAACTGGGTCTTGTTTAACTTGCTTACTGCAGACATCAGAACAGTTTGTCAGGTTATTCCCATTGTTTTTAGGTTAACCCTCTGTGTTTCTCTAGTGATGGTGAATGCTAGCTTAGACCTGATGCAGCAGGGTCTGTAACAACTGAGACCTGTTTAATTACTGAGACTGCTTACAATCAAAGCAGTCGCCTGAAACTGTGCACTAGGATTGCTCCTATCATGAAAGCTGTACTGGGAGTTAAAAAAAAAAAAAATGCTCAATAGGATGAAAAAGGACATTGTTCACGCAGCTTTTATAGGGCTAAATTTGTAACTGTTGGAATCTCATGTACATCAAATGCATTTTTTTTCCATGAGATCAATTTTCCCTTTTGTTTTCTTTTTCCACTTTAGAAAAGTCAGGAGAATAAAGAGACAGTTCTGGTGAGTTACAGAAAAACCATAGAGGTTGGTTTATCTGAGCACAACTCAGTAAAAGTTGCTCTGTAAATGCTCAGTAAAGTTGCTCAGCAAATGGTGCTCTGGTGGAGGTATTGTGTTCCCTTGGTGGAAAATAAAAGCCCTATAGGTGTATTTAAAGCATAACAAAAATTACATTAGCAGAATTTTATAGTAGAAGATGTAGTTTTCTGTTTCTGTTGTTCCTCTAATGGAAAGGCTTTCAGTAGTTCTTCCATCACGCACACAAAAAATCTGTATTAAGTGCTGAAAATATAATAATGCGTGAGCACTCTAAAGACACTTTTTTGAGTGGCTTTTCTGCTGCTTATATTGAACCTTCAATGTTACTCTTTCCACTGAGAGTATACAGCATCAGAATGAAGTATACAACAGATGTTTTTTCATCAGCTGACTTTAAACAAATGATTTTGGTTCGTTTCGTTGGAAATACATGTTTTGTGTTAGCCATCAGAGGGAGCGTGCTTGCATTTCTGTCACACTTGCAGCACCATTGAAAAACACAGCAACAAATGTACCTTTCAGATGCAATATGGGGAAGCAGGGAAGAACTTGAGTTCAAATTAAGGGCAAAGTTATTCTCTAATTCATGCTGCGAGTCCGTTATCCGCAGTGTAGATCTCTGCTGTGTATTCGGTACTCTTTTTTTTTTTTTAATGAAACCTCAATGGGAGTTCCGCACTTGGAACACGTACAGAATAAGCATTATTCATGCTGTGAAGATCAGAGGGGAGAAATTTTCCCCAAATGTGATCCTTTACTGCTATTATCAACAGCGCTCTCTGTTTAACTGTGAGTCACAACCATGAGCTTAAATCACACAAAGGGCGGGCTCTGAAGTCCTGTTCTGTGACCTAGACTTTTAGCAAGAATGCTGGAGGTCAAAAATGAGATGCATTTACAGAGCTGTGCATTGAAGCTGTCTGGTGCTCGCTTGTATTGTGTCTGGCACTAGTGAGTGCTATTTAATTCCCTTTCATATATACGAAATTCACCCAGAAAATTAAAAAGGGTTTAAAAAAAAAGAAGTGCAACAGCTAACTGCCTGCTTGTTTTGTTGATATTGG
Organism: Stercorarius parasiticus; assembly: GCA_013396915.1. Lineage (NCBI taxonomy): Eukaryota > Metazoa > Chordata > Aves > Charadriiformes > Stercorariidae > Stercorarius > Stercorarius parasiticus. The sequence goes on from VWZL01000159.1 coordinate 482,187, forward strand.
CAACTGATTGTAGTGTTACATCCAAACTTCTGTGTATGAGAATTATGCGTGTAGACTTGTCTCCTGCCTATATCCATCACTTCATTTTTAAATAAGCGCATATTAAGTGGTACGTAGTGGTATCATGTCTGTGAACAACTGTGGGGGTTCCAAACTATTGTATCAGCGTTGCTTGTAGTTCCCCTTCTTTGCTGTTTATTACTATACACTATTGACTGCCTCTATAATTTTAATAGTATTTAAAAGAAAATCATACAAAGCCTAGTTTTGCATTACAGAAAAGAGATGTCAGCTCCTCATGTAAACAAAACTGGTGGGGTTTGGCTTTTCTGTAGCCTCCCCATCAGAAATCAGCAACAGCAAGAAAGGTATAGGGATATGGAGTTTGTCCCATCTTCTGTCTTTTTTTATTTTTGTTTGAGGTTGTTTGCATGTTGCTCCTTTTATTTATTTTTAGTTGCAAACTTCAGAAATCTGCTTTGTAGAAATATCGTAGGTGGTGTGAGACGCTTCATTGACGTGCTCTGTTTTCAACAATACCAAGACACTAACACTGTTAAATTGGCTTCTAAAACTCTGTAAGTTACACATGAAATAATTTAACAGTTAACTTTTAATATACTTTCCAGTTCTCCTTCAGTTGGATGGACCCTCACACTGACCTCCATATGGTTCTGATTAAGTATAAGAGCATGATTGCTCATAAAGCCCCAGCCCTTCAAAGGAGCACTAGATATATAACATGTAACAAATGTTTACAGAATTAAACTGTGGATGAATTGGTTATGCCATCTTATTTCTGCCATCTTTTTCTATACTCTTTACACCCATTATTGTTTAGTTGTTGTGGACTGAAGGAACCTATATGGTCACTAGTATTCAAGGTTGTATGACATTTAATTTTTAAAATGCAGTATTACAATATCAGAGAGAAAAATAAAAAACTCAGTATTGGAAAACAAAGTCAGAGTTACACAAAGGAGAGAAAGAAGCAACATCTTCCAGCATCCACTTTAGTGGTTCATACTGTCTTGCCCTTTAGTTTGACCAGCAGGTCTTGACTCAGACATGCCAGTCTGTTGCCCTCCTTTCCTGATTTCTTACACCTGGGTATTGAGAGCTCTTGTGCTCTATGGAAAGCATCCTTAAAGATCTGCCAGCTCTGTTCTGCTCCCTTGTCCCTGAGGGCAGTTTCCCAAGGGGCCATATTGCCTAACTCCTTGAAGAGCTGGAAGTTTGCTTTCCTAAAATTCAGGGTCCTGACTTCGTTCTTCGCCTGTCCCATGTCCCTCAGACTGCAAACTTCACCAGTGCATTATATTATAGAAGATTATACAAAAACTCTGGTGGAAATACTTAACTTTTTATAATTTCGTATTTCAGTATTTCTTTAAATAGTTGTTTAGTAGAACAAATGCAAATAGAATGAAGCTTGAAATTTTCTATACATGAATTTTTAGATTTCCTTTGTAACTGATTAATGTTGTTTGGAACAACACAGAACTGTCTCACACAAAGCTTTCATATTTATTTAGAAATATTGCTTTTCCAAGAGACTGACTTTGTCAATCATGGACAGCCCTTGCTTCTATGAATCAATATAGAAACATAGGGAAAATCTATCATTGATTGACTTCAGAAAGAAATGTGCAATATTGTCTGGTCTGCATTAAGAATTTGGATCTGCAGGTATTGTAAGCTGCAGATATTGTAAGATGGCCTTAGTCAAATAAGTAGTATCTGAAAGAGATTACTTGAATCCCTGCTGAGATGTTCTGGATCTGTTTTCCTTCTATGCTTTTTCATTTTTTTCATACTAATATGTTCATATAAACTATGGTTTGGTTAGTACATCTGTTTTGTTTATTTATGAATATTCCAGAATTAAAGTATGCTCCAAATAAACATGTGACGGAAGGCTAAACTCTACAGAAGAAATAGAGAACTTCCAAATAAAGCTCCGCACAACTGTCCTCTGTATTCTTTTCTCTCTCTCATTTTACATTATTCCATGTTATTCTTATGCATTGAATATAATCTCTATTTGTGGAGGACTTCACTTTGGCATGTGTTAAAGAAGTAAAATTTCCCCTCTCTGCTTTAATTCATAGGAGAGGAAAACCAGCAGAATTTACATGAATGTCAGAATATAGATGTGCTGAATGCCAAGGAAGCCATACATTTTACAGATTTTTGAGTTAAAAAAAAAACAAACAACCCAAAGAAAAACTGAAATCCATAAATGCATGTTAGTTACTCCAGATGACAATTAATTTATAGTAAGATACTACATCAGTTAAAAATTGGTTGACTTTAAAAGTGGAAGGAAAGTTTTCTATCATAATTTTGTGCTTCTGCCTATAGATTTTACTGATCATGTACTTCTCTAAGATTTATATGGGATTTAATCTTAGGTAAACCTAGCGCTGCCCATCTCCTGTGCGTGCAGAAAAAAAAAGGATTTCTTTGATGAAACAGGGTTGGGAACTATAATGGAAAGTTTTAATATTGGAAAAAAAAATCTGTAAAATAGCTAAGACTAGAAGATGGGAAGTGTTCATCTTCAGAGCTACTAAAGTTGAGCAGCGTGAGTTCGGAAGTGTACATTTACATTAGTTGTGGATGTTAAGATTTGGCCATGGGTCAGTGTAAATGTCTGATGTGAAGCTGTCTTGGAGAACTGTTACTGCAGTGTCCGTTGCAGGTTTTTTAGCTGTTCGTACTAATGCTGGAACTAATAAGCTGATTTCCCCTCCTTTTGTAAGGATCCTTATTTATATTTTTCAGTTCCTTACAGATCAGTCTTATTCTTTCCTCTGCTTTCTCTATACGTGCCTACTAATTACTTTTATGCTTTTTGCAAATCTCTGCCTCTCTGGATACCTTCATGTGCCTGCTATGACTGGAGTATCTGTCTCTTAGTATACAGCATCTACCTTTACATTTCTCTTTAAGCAGGAAGAAATACCCCCACTTTTTATCTGAACTTTGAGCACTGCTGCTGTGTGGAATGCTGCCTGTGCCTGCTCTTAGGTTTGACCTCTAATTGCATTTTCTCAAGTTAAAATATAGCCAGAGCTTTGTGTACATTGAAGTGAGCTGACCCTGAATTCTGTATTAAGATTCCAGAGTTGCTTGAACTTGGTTGGGAAGAACCAGAAATCTCCAGCAGTAATTTCACTGGTATTTTAGAGTAAATGGCTTTAACCAACCACATATAAAACCAACTAATGCAGCAACTGGAGTGCGTGTTTTTCGTTATCAACGTCTTGTATTATGCATGATCTAGATGTTTAGACTATGCAAAAGATTATTACTGGTCACAGCAGAGAACTGCATGTATTGGAGCACTGCACTGCTGCTGTTACCTTGCAAGAAGATACTTTATCAAATTAACAACAAAATAGTTAGGGTATGTTGACGTCTGATAATTTAATGACAGTTTTAATAGTGATGTCTCCTTAAGTCTGCTTTCTGTTCGCACTGCAGCATTGTAACACATTTTGCAATCAGTTTTCTAACAAGCGGATCTTAAGAATGACATCCTATGCATGCTTTTCTGTCAAGTCTGAATGTTTTCAATATATCCTTCCATTACTGTTCTCATGGGGGTAAAAAAAAAAAAAGTGTCTTCCATTACTTTTCTCGTGAAAGTTGTACGTGGTTACAGTAGTGGCTGCAAAAGATGTGAATTCATATCTGCCTACTTGAATGTATCACATACTACACCACCATCAAGCTGTATTCCAGTGATTTCAGTGGACTGAAAAAGCAAAGCCTTTGTTTAAAACAGTTTAATAATGACATTTTACTGACCACAAATGGTTCACGTTGACTAGGAGATACAAACTGCTGCTGGCCAACAATTACAGTTCATTAGAGAGTCAAAGGTAGCAGAAAGAATGCATATGCAAAAAAAAAACTGAAAGGAAAAATGCATGTGTCAGGAGTAAGAATAGCTGTGTAGACAGTGACGGTGATGAGTGGGACTAAGGTTAAGGGCTTTTTCTGCCCACAGGTGCCTCCCGTCACAGGCAGTTGCCCCTGAGGTCCCTCAGCTGCATTCAGGGACTGCATGTGGCTTCCTGTGATTCTCTCCAAGTGACCTCGGGTAGCTTGAACATTGTTAGCAGTTACAGTGTTTTTGGTTTATTAATCCAGGTAATTTTGATGGAACCGTGTTAAGAGTAAGCACACGTGCAATTATACCAGCCTTTTTAGGCACTGTTGACCTCTTGTGTGATCTGAGAGCTTTTAATTAGCTTAACTCTTTAAATTAGTTTAGTCAGAGCCAAAAGAGCACATCTTACTGCAGCCTGAGGCAAATGAGGAGAGAAGCTTTGGGAAAACATGGACCTGAAGACCTTTCCTAATTTAATGGGTCACTTATTCCTTAATCCTGAGAGAGACTTGAAGTTGGATTTTTGAAGAATTAGTAACTCCTTTGCCAAAGTGGGAGTAGGGGGAAGATGAGACTTCTGGACCCACATGTACGGGTCAGGTAGTGGTTACCCAGGAGGCCAGGAGTCCACATGAGGAAGATAAAACTGCAATTGTGGAGGCTGGGGGAGCTAACTACACAGGACGCCACCATCTCCTCTTGTCTCACCCTACCTATTTGACTGAAACAGTACATCTTTACTCATGCAAGTTTGGACTGAGCAGGCTGAGGAAGGATCGTGTGAGTGGTTTGGTCAGTAATACGAAGGAGATGATAAATACTGATTGTTGTCAGGGATCCAGATGCCTTTTGCAGGCACAGGTTGAACCATAAATAACTGAAAGGATTAACTTATTTCTGAAGTATGGGTGTACTGGGAAACACTTGACCATCCAGGGGTAAAGCTCTGTTTATAGTGAAATTACTGTCTTTTAGCAGAGGAATCTGTTAGTGCATTCTGGATTGTTCTGCTTCTTTCCCAGTGTCAGGAACGGAACAGGAAACCAGTTAACCTGTAAAGGATAGAGTTTCCAGGATAAACTTTCTGAGGAATGATCATTAGGCACAAAAACATCAAAACCAAAATGCCTACCAAGAGCAAAATGTGCAATTTGACTGTTCCTTTGAAGTCTACAGTTGTTTCCGTTGTGCATATGAACAGCTCCCCTTTGAAATCGCTCAGAGTTATATGTGTATTTTTGAGGACCGAATGTGGTCTGCAAAGCTAAATAGTTGCCAAGAGGAGAGATTTCACAACTTCAGGATTCAGGAAATATGATCAAAAGTGGCAGAAAGTTCAAGGATGATGATGTTGGAGAAAGGTTGGATCTTGCCAAGAGGAAATTGCTGGTGACCTTACTGAACTACCATGGTGTCTTGCAGGCGTATTGCAGAGGTTCAAACACAGGAGCAATTAGAAGAGGGCATGTTTTGGCATGTAGCTGGGAAAAAAATAAATGACAAAGTTGGAATAAAACAATTGTTACTAAATCAAAAATTATGAGTTTAAGTGTTCCTTCTGGTCACTCACTTGAATGTAGCATTAATATGACATAATTAAAGAGTAGGATAGGAATGTTAGGCACACTGTAAACACTAGGGTTTTTTCTGTTTATTTGGATAAAATAGGTTCAGTTTTAGCCAGCTTATCATCATCTTTCTTGGATTCAGCAATGTGTTATTCAGCCATTATTACCTGTCACCCAGCAAAGATGTTAAAGAATAAATAACGAGTAAAAAATTGCTCTGAAATATTAATTCAGCAAGTATGTTCTCTGCCATTTCCCCATCCTGAAAGCGTAATCCATTGCTGCAGAACAGATTTATGAGAACTGGTTAAAAGTGCTGCTTAGATCATTAAAGGGAAAGAACATTATTTGTGTAAACATCCATTTCTCTTCATTACCTGTGTTTCTATGTCACCATGTTACCTTATCAAATAATCCCTTTCCTCCCCTGTAAGCTTGATTGCATTTAGCAAAAGCTGAGGTCGCTTTTGGGAGAGTCTTGGACATTGCTGAATGTACCAATACAAGACGGATGCATTCCCCACCTTGTCCACACGTGCTGAATAAACTTAGGTGTTTCATTTCATTGTCATCCCTAGGAGAATGAAACAGCCTGCAGGAGACGGAATAGTTGCAACTGATCACAAAGTAATTAACCTTCCCCCCTGCTCCACGGACTTTTAAGACTAGTGTTATAAAGAATATTATATTCTTTACTCTTTTATTGATGTATTTGTCGGGTGGAATTTCAGTTTTTGTGGTTTATGTGAGAGTTACCTCAGGGACAGATGCTTCATACTAAGGTGTGTGCTGCCCTTTTTTCAAATGTCCAGTGTGGTAAGTAATAGCTGAAGAGTTTTGTTTCATTTTTATGTCTGTCTGCCAGCAGACATGTGTTTCTTTCTGCTTGTGAATTGAGCCAATGTATTCTGGGTACAGCTAGGGCCCCAAGTGATTAAAAACTCGAGTCACTCCTCTCGAACAAAAGTGATGTGAAAAACAGATGTAAATCTGTCCAATTGCCGGAATCAAGTCATAGTTTGCACTGTGTAAAGCCAATCCATGTGCCTCCACTTAAGAAGAAGAAAAAAAACCACATCTGGCTCATAGCAAATGAAATATAAAAGTCGTAGACAGACAAGAGGAGCTGGGCTACTGCTGGGTGAGCAAGCATCAGCTGAAATGCTCCTGACACTGAGTGGTGGCCCTGCCACTCCTGCTGTTAGAGTGGATTTCTTAATTCCCTGCGCTGAGGTTTCTGCTGTTCCTGGGCTGGTTGGAGAGTTTCAACGTGGGGCGGTTTTCCCCATCTGCAGGCGGTGTTGTTGGAAGGTGCCCATCTGCACCCCCTTCCTGTGCGCGGACTCGGCTGGACCGTGTACAGCCCTCGTCTTCCTCCTCAGCTTTTCTCCCAAAACCTTTCCCAGCTGCATCCTGATGTGCTAAACTGCTTAAATTAGTTCCAGATTGCTCTCTTTATTGTGTGCCAGAGAAGTGACAAAAGGCAATCAGAGCAGTCCCCCCTCAAGTAAACACCAAGGAAGAGGAGGTACAGGATACTGGGATGGAAAATATCGGTTCAGGGCACAACCGTGAGGCTTTAATCCCTGTATATTAGATATTTCTCTCTGCTGTTTGCATGCAATTCTACGTTTTGGCAGCTTCATATCCCTGGAAGTGTTTTTTTTTGGGGTGGGTTTTGGTTTTTTTTTAAAAGGGGAAAAAAAAAAAAAAATGTTAGGTCAAAGTAGTAATTTTTTCCCTCCTGCTCAAAAGACCAAACTGGAGAAATGTGAAATAATGATCCCCTAAGGGTGGCAACCTTCCCTGCAGGCCATGCACACCTTAATGCTTCTGCTGCATCTGAAGTTGGGGTCATCGTTTCTTGTACGCGACTCTGATAGGCAGTAGATGTAAAACTAGCTTTCTGCTGGCTCCTGTCCTCATGTGTTGGAATTGGATCCTCTTTTCTTTTACCTTACAGCTGCAGCCTAAAGTACAAAACCGTCAGGCCTGAGGTCAGGTATTTTCCATACATCTGGAAGAATGGATGCATTAGTTTTGGCTGATTGCTGCTTATACAGGGTGTCTGTAAGCACAGTAACAGTGGCCTGACTTCCTGCTTTTTTTCCTCCAAAAGCTGCTATAAATATGCCTCCTAATTAGATCCATAACATTTTGTTGGGATAACAGCACTAGGTTTGTTCTAAGAGAGTCACGCTGCTTCCACAAGCAGAGGAAGAAACCCAAATGTATTCAGAATAAACTTCCGAATGCTTTTACCGAATAAAAACACCTAGATGTTGCTAGCTATTGGACAGTCTCTGCACTTAGAAAATTTAATGCTGGAATTTTGGTGCTTCCCAGCATACTTGTGGTCATTTGTCAGTCGTACCCAGTCCTCCTTTCATTGAGTGTCTGTCTACCATATGGACGTATCTCTTCTCTTTGGTAGGGAGAGGGGGGATGCACTTGGAAACTAAAGATTCTTCCGAGTTACATTTACAACACTTATTTGTTTTAAATGGAAAGGGGGAGCATATAGGAGGGACTCTGTTGTTCCTTCTAGCAAAGAGAAACCACCTTACTTCTACTCTCATCTTCACAAGGCAATTAATCTATTAATCAGAAGTAAGAAACTGGAACAAGCACCAGGAATTATTATTGACTGTATTTCCCCTTCAAACATTTTTTGCACATATTTCATGCTAGATTACGTGCAGCTGATGGCTTTAGTATGTCAGCAGCTTTTAGTTTCAGGAGTAGCTGGAGCCTAAAAGGTTCCTTTTTCTCATTATTTGGAAACTGCTTTAATTTGATGAAGTATTGAAATGCCCAAATCTGCATTATAAGATAAAACATAGTTGGTGTTTTTTTTCTGGTCTGTGCTCACTTTAAAAATACTGTGTGGCTTTAGACAAGCCTTTCAAACAGAGCTTGGCATGGTTTATGTATCGGACAGATGTGTGCTAGATCAGCTTACTACAGGGGCCCATGAGGAGAAATTACAGGGTGGGGGAGTTTTCTCTTGCTGCTTCAGAAAAAATCATCGATTCTAAAAAGCAGGAGCTTAAGCACAGGTGGAAAACAGAAAAAAGAAAAAGCTGGGCCACGCCAGTGGTGTATTTGAAAAGTACTGTAGATACAGTAAGAATATTTGGCAAGTATTTTGTAACTGTTTTCAGAACAAAAGGAGACCTAGGTGTTTGTCGCCAGGAGCCAGAAATGTTAGGTTAGATCTTTACAAACACTAAAGGCTGGTTAAAGTTATTAAGCACCAGCACATGGTAAATGATTAGTGAATTCAGTTGTGATATCTAATTGTATTTATATGATCCTAGATGCTTAAATTTAAGCTTTCTTCTTATTTTGCCCATGCAAATGTTTTCCTTCAAATGCTTTCCTCGTGCTGTGTTCTGAATAGGATAAAAAAGTGGTTTCATAGTCAAAGACTTTGTTGGCACACAGCATTTGATTTTTCTCTCTTTTTTTTTTTTTGACTGATTCCTAATTGAATACTTCCTTTAAATGCTGGTTGGTCTTTTTCTGCTCTGTGTATATATGAGTTACATACATACAGATCTGCTAAACTTTTGGATGGCTATTTTTAAAAATGAACCTAGGCATCCAGTAGACGTTATGTATTTAAATTTATTAACTTCTTTATCATAAAGTATTTCGCATGTTGATTTGTTTTTAGTGGCATCAAGCAGTTTTGGTCTTTTTTTACTTACCGCTAAAGTTGATTTATGCAGAGTTTGTTGTGTTGTGAGATGTACAGTGCAGAACAGTCCAGAAATACTTACCCTATTGGACTGTTGTGCTGAAAGAGGGTTTTTTTTTATTTTCTGTTAAGACTGTTATTTTTCTTATAGGAAATAATTAATTACTGATGTATTTTCCAGAGTTATTGTTGTAAATATTTTCCGTATTCTTGGATCACACTTTGTTCTACAAATTCCAAAACCAATTGTTAAACTTATCATGATAATTAGGATTACTATGACACATAGTTAGGATTACAGTTCTGCCGTTGTAACCAAGGTTGTATAATATGTATCACAAACTTAAACACTCTGCGTTTATCATCTTATGAGAGTGGAGGGTTTAGAATAAATAGAAGTTAAGGACAGTTTATATAAACCCTGCATATTTTTATGAGGTATTCTCACTGTCTAAAACAATTTGCACACTAAAAGTAGTCACCAAGGGTGATTTTTTATTTTTTTTTTTAATAAGGAGACTTGTGAGTAGCTCCTTATTTGGACTAAGAAAATACAAAGACTGAAAAGAACTACCAGAGTTAAAACTGCTTAGTAACAGCACCAAATACAGTCCTGGATGGCTCTGTGGACAAATTCAAGGAAGCCCTCTCCCAGGAACTTGTCTAGAACAATTTGCCAGGCCCATCAACAGGATCGCAGGATGTAGCTTAGTTGTGGTCATAAGAAGAATACAGCAACCTGAGCGGTCACAAGGGAGACAAAAAAAGGATGCTCTGTTTAAAAAAAAAAAAGTTACTTTGCTATAGTGTAATTGAAAGAAGATCTAGTGTGTTAGAAGAAAATATGTAGCTATTCAACAAGGCGCTCTGTTGCTTTTGAATAATACACAAAATAAATGCAAAATTATTTTCTGTATTATTTACTATTTTTAATTTACCAACTTAAATCCTACATAAGAGCTGGAGAAAAAGCAGTGAGGGAAATCTTTAAAGTGAAGACCAGTTTCTGGCCTATTTGCAGAGAAAATATTACCTCTATGCTAGAGCATTCATGTGAGGCAACATCAAGACCAGAAGCTGCTAAGATCGTGTGTGCAGGCAGTAGAAGTCGCAGAAAGGAACTCGCTTGGGCCACTTGTCCACCTGGTGAAGAAAGTTAGCGTGTTGGTCATAGCGTACTTAGGTGTTCTTTGGAAACTCTTCTTACAGTGTTTTTCCCACCATCCAAAAAATAAAACACAAAGGTCTCTTTATAGCTTTTAGAATAAGATTTTCATTCCACTACGTACGCAATAATGACTTCTGTGTGTACAACTGGGGGAGATTAACCTTACTTTCTTAGAAAACTGGCCTTACACAGTATTAGAGGACTTGTTTCCATTTAATGTCTTCTCCCAACAATAACTTCTGAGCCTGTTGATCAATTTGAACTGAATTTGTCAGAGGAGTGAGCTCTGATGCGTGAAGTTTTGACAGATCTATTAATGATACTAATATTGTCCCTGAGTTCTGTAACCACTGTGGACTTGTCTTAGCAAGGAATGTGCATGGCCAAGAGGTATTTATGATCCTGGGAAGGACACTTGTCAGGGTTTGTACTTAACACTTTTGCCTTTTTTGGTTTTCTGTTATCTAATGAGATCTAAATCCCAAATGAAGCTTTTCCCATAGTTGCAAGTATGTATTGCCGATGTGGGTTATCTCCGTCGTATGAAGCAGCCTGTTGCTTCAGTTCCAGGGTAACTCAATAAAAACATAAGTCCATCTGAAGACTTGAATCCATACATGCTTCATTAGTTATTGCTCTCAGAATTGGTTTATTGCTGTTTTTTATTGTCCATCTGCTCTTCAAAGAGGTTTTAGTCATTAAACTGTTTACTGGTTACATACATCCCACATTACTGCATATATATACGGGCCTAGTCAAAATGTTTGGCAGCTGGCAACCCTTCAGAGAAGTGTTTGGGAGAAACGGAAGGGCCTCTCTGTTTACTTTTGTTTATTGATTCCTTTAAGAACTCCTGCAAAACATCTTTGACAGTTTACAAATTACAGATTTAACAAATTAAACTCTTTCTCATGTATATGACAATGAATATTAATTACAAAAGCAGATGTTTGTGAGAAGAGAACATTGGCCTTCATTTTTAAAGGTATATTCAAGATGCACAAGCTTTACTTTGCTTTTATTTTACTTACGTTGAAAGATTTTTATTAAATTAAATAAGCTTTTTAAAAGTGTCCTTCCTTTTCATTACTTTTAACAAAAATCCCACAGTAGTTGGAAAGACAATCACCTTCTGTTGTACAAAGTTTCTTTGGAAATGGATTATATTCTCTGATTTTTTGCATGGGAGATGTGTCCTATTTTAATCCAAAATCTTCTGGAAGGGAGATTCTACAGATTTTTGTTGTTTCAACTCACTCCCTTAAAGTATCTTAATGTGGACAGTATGTATATACTATAAGATGGGTGAGAAAGTGACTAGATGTTAATAGGTGTACGAGAGTGAAAGAATGCAGGAATTGCCCTAGAAGAACTGATTTTTTTCTTGAAGGCATATTTGGGTAGTTGCTAGAGTTGTTAGAAAAATATTTAATTTTTTTTAAGATATTTTAGATAGAAGTTCTCACTTCAAAAATTTATTTTTGCTATAGTAATGCATAATATTTTCTGAGGGTCAACTTTGCCAGTACTGTGAAAATTATTCAAGGGGTTAGGGTACTGTGCATGACTATTTTGAAGACAAAATTTATTTCATCTGGAGAGCTTTATATCAATCTGTTTTACCAGGATGCAGGTCCCACAAATAACATTCGTATAGAGAGACTAACATAAAATGTGGTGGTGGTTTGGGTTTGGAAGCACTGCATTGGTTTTCAGAGGGGTTTAGACCTACTAATTTTGTTAGCATCAGTTCCAATGAAATTATTCAGTGTGGCAGTTTCTTTGTTTGAAGATATGTTCAGATCCTGTCAGATTCCTACTCCGTGGATACTGAAGGACAACACAAAATTAAAAGAGAATTATGCTACTTACATGAGTCATGTAAATTGATAATATTAAAGATGAGCCTGGCTTTTGTTCCGAGGGACTCTTTTGACCAATTCCTTACCCTCAGAAATATTTATTGCCCTTAAGAAACTGTTCTGTGCGTGACCACATAGTTCCCTCAGATCTGACTGTTGCAGGCTCCCTCCCCAATGCTTGCAGCTGTCAGTGTGCTTCCTTTTCTCTTTAGGTTTTTTTGGTTTCTCTTCCATAGCAGGAATGATGACTCTTCCCAAATCAGTGCAGGATATCATCGGTGCTTATGATGCAATTACTACTTTATACAGATTTCTCCATAGTCAACAAGGCTGTTGTTAATTCAAGGGTGCACAACTTTGATCAAAACTACATTTTAAAATAGTCAGGATGCTTCTGTTTCTCTATTCTGTCATTTTGCCATTTACCCTGCATATGTCTTCTGTTCATTTTTTTATTGGTGGTGGTAAACTCTGTTTTTAGCCCATTCTTACATCAGCAGAACGTCTCTCCCCAATGTTCTCTTTCATTGTCACAAATTTCAACTTGTAGAAGAAAATTCCATCAGAATGGAAAAAAGGCACTTCCCCTCCTTAAAATAACACAGAATGATGAGAGTGATAAAAATACTGTGAGAAAATAAAGGTAGCTAAACACCTATCAAAGCAAGCCAAACCAAGCAACAACAAAGCTCTTTAAAAATGTGCGATGCTTCCATTTAAGAAAACAAACAACATTGAATAAATTACCTAGGTAACGCTTATGCCAAATACCATAATTTCTAACTATAGCCTTATTCTCTCCTCTTTTATCCTTTCTTCAGGGACAAAAGCTGATTTGTTTTATGATTTTTCTAATGCACGTAATATGTTGTGGGTACTACTGACGTCTAAATTATATAGATGTAATTACAAAAATGATTCTTACAGATAGGAAAAATATGCTGACTACATTTTCCAGACTGTTTCACTATTATTTTTAATGAAAATCATATTTGATGTTTGTCTCCAGGAAAGAGATAATTGAAGTATCATGCTTGGAGGAGGCTTGTGTTTTCAGCTGAAGTAGCAAGGCTGAAGATTTAATAATACGAAATGTTATAAATCAGGGCCTCTAGTTGTAGGTACCTTGATTCCAAAAGCTTTGCTCTGGAGACTGTCTGCTGAGATTAGGTTATTAGGATGAGTCATGGAGAAAAACAGTTGCAAAAATGGATGATAAATCATTCAGGAAATATTGTTTTGAAGTAGATTTAGAATTGGATATGAAGCCAGTGTAGAACATGAAGCAAAAACAATCCTATTTGTCTCTTACCTAAGTGGATATTAAGTGTGTGTTTTAAACTACCAGGAGTTTCCATATGGACGTAGGTGTTTGTTCCATATTCAAGATACTTTGCTAAAATAGCATGAGGATTTAGTAAGAAATAGCTTATTTGGAAAAACATGAGAATGGCTGTACTTCCACAGACGAAAGGTCCATCTAGCAGGTATTCCATCTGTAGCCAGTCCATCCCTACAGCAATGCCTGGTAGCACGTGTCTGGAAAGAGTATTGGGACTCATTGTTGGTGCCTTTCAGCAAATTTTTTGTGAAAACTTTTAAATCCCGAGAAGTTTGTGGCTGAAGAAATTCCTGAGACAGAGGTGATGTCTTTTCATACAAGAACTATCAACTATTTTTTCATCTTTAAGTTCTCCAGTGGCTTTCTGAACCCATGCAACCTTTTAGCACCAGTTGTATACATTCACAGCTGTATCTTAGGGGAAAAGTGTCTGAACATACGCGCAGCAGGTACCTGTTTTGTCTCCTGCTGTCTAGACATACCCTCATGGGTAAGACTGACTAGAACTCCAGTTACAGTCCTGTTGTGTTGTTCATGCCTTTTTTCTGCCACTTCCATACCCCATGCCATCAGTGTAATCATGTTTAGGCTGCCCATAATGGATCAGCTCTGTTCTACATGCCTAGAAAGAAGCAAACTTCAGTAATCAAACCAGAAACCATCCCTTTCCCTCCTTCAACGCTTCCTTGATAACTCAGTCAAGAAATGAAGCAGAAGGAGTCTCTTGAATGTGAATTCCTGAGGGAGAAGGAAACAGTAATGTTCTAGCAATGTGAAAATGAGAAGTCAAAATGACTGGGATGAAGCTTGTTTCTTATGTCGGGCTTTTTCATTTACATATCAGATAACCTATCAAAACAAGAACAAAATTTTTCCCTTTTTTAACTTAGTGTGCTATGTCTGAATGCTGATACCACACACAAGTTTTTAAAGGATAGATGTTAGATAGATTCCTTGTCTCGGGAAATTTACTGTGTAATGAAACTGGCTCAACGTGAATGTCTTCAACTCAACCTTGGAAAGTAAAGAAAAAATAAGTCTACTTATTGATAATAATATTAATATTAATTTTATTATTATTATTATTAATAAATAGTCTACTTCTATAATTTCCTTGCTACTTCATTGCTGATATTCAGGACTAAAATAAAATCTCATGTGCTAGTATTAAACTGATATGGACAGCAAGTAGCTTATGAGACAAAGAAGATACTTAACATACTTAAGATTTGATACCACTTTATTTCTAAACTGTGTTCTAATACAGTGTAGACAGCTTTTATTCTAAGGCCACCAAAGGTTAAAAGCTACTGAAAGCTCTGTCCCGTGAGTATCCCTGACAGGAATTCCTGTTTACACTCAACGCAGAAAGAATTGTTGAAACTT
>VWZL01000159.1:497142-729547 GCA_013396915.1 Stercorarius parasiticus
AGCACCTACTTAAATTCTCAGATCTCATTGCTCAACATTGTTGTTTGAGAAATGTTGGTAGATAATATTTAGTTGCCTGCATTTCATATTGAAGACAATGAAGCTATTTATTTATTTTTAACCCAAGAGCGCTGGGCACACAAGCAGCCCTACTGGAAGCTAGTTGGGCCACAGAACACGTTACACTTTTCAAATCATGCCATTTTTTCCAGGTGCTTCATTTAGCTTAGGCTTTCACCTTTTAAAGTCTTTCCAGAGACATGCACTAGTTTATTCTGTAGCAGAACAAAAAGGGGTTTCTGTGTGCAGTAGAAAGTCGTTCACAGTGAGGGTTTACATTGATCCCTAATTAATGAAACAGAAGGGACATCATTTTATAGTGTTGTGGTTACAGAAAAGTTCTTCTGTAAGGTGTTGGACATGTACTTCTTGTTTCTTTCCTCAAATTCCTTTTTTTTTAATCAGGAAATACAGCATAAACATGTAAATTACACTGTCGGTTCAACAACTACTATTTACAATAATTTTAACCGTATTAAAATACATAAAAATTATTCTTTAAAGAATTGCCATCAACGACTCTTCTGAGATCATTACAATAGGTTTGAACAGGAACAACTGTACAGCAGTACTAAAAGTAACTTCAAAGAATCATTAATTCTGCTAACTTCAGGAATATGGATTTTATTTTAAGTATTAAAGCTTCATCAGAGAGAGTTGAAAAGAGTTATGTGACTTGCCTCTAATTCATGTAGATATTTCTGAGTTATTGTAGTCACAGTTCAACTTCTTCTGTAACCATCTTCTATGTCGTTCTTACCAAACACAATAAATTCAGTTTATTTCTGAATTGCTTCAACTATTTTAACTAGTTTCAACTAATTTTGTTAGGGCTTTCTTTTTCTCCCTGAGAAACTGTTTTGTGTGACATTACAAACCAATGTGGCTGCCTAAAAATCTGTGAAACAAATGGTTCTAGACTAGAAGTACAGGTATTGCCTTGACACTGGAATAACAGTTTTCCATTTTAAGTATAACTTACTGCTTTTTAGAACAGTGTATTCTGAGTACTAATGATGGCATTGATAGCAGTTTTTCTTCTGGTCTGTAAAGTAGTTGGAACTAATTTTTTAAGTCTTTGATTCTGGAGGTTTTGGATATCTAATGATATTTAGAATCAATGTCAGAGCTTGCTCTTAAAGTCTTTCTAAATCATTGGCTTGTAGTATGGTATCATTTCTGCCTAGCAACAACTTTTCATTGTAGTAATTTGTAAGACTCTGGCGAGAATTAAGTTATGTTTGTGACATGCTCTGAACACATGACATATTGTATGAACACTTAACAGCACTACGCAAATACTTGCATGACGTGCCCGTATTGTGAAAATATTTTTTCAAATGGATGAATACATGTTGTGTGAAGGATTGTTCTGTTTCTTTCTTACCAATAATTCCTTTTAATTACTTGTTTTCCAGATAATGGAGGACAGACTTTGGCAGGTGGGAATAATTGGCCGCTGCGAGGAAGAAAATGGACCCTCTGGGAAGGAGGAGTGAGAGGAGTAGGCTTCGTTGCAAGTCCTTTACTGAAACAAAAAGGTGTAGAAAGTCATGAACTCATCCATATCTCTGACTGGCTGCCAACGCTGGTGCACCTTGCTGGAGGACACACCAATGGCACTAAGCCTTTGGATGGCTTTGATGTTTGGAAAGCTATCAGGTAACTTGCATGTCAAATCACTGAGTCAGCATCCTGGTATGAGAAGAATTTAGTCAGCCCAGAGAACAGAGCTGGAACTGGGGGCAGGGGGAGGTGATGGGGGTGGAATATTTCGTGTTCCTTTCCGTAAATAAAGAGAAGGCAGTTAACTTTGCTATCCACGAGAGAATTATCCAGGTTGCAAATTGATCCTGGTCACAGATGCAAAACCTCCATACAGCTTTAACTTGGTATCTTGAATTTATCAGCGTGGACACAGCAATGCACAAACATGGGGTACTTTTTCAAGAACGCTGTATGATCCAGAAGTATCTTAAGTGATTTTGCACAGCATGGAGTACAAGGTAGTAAATTTTATGGACCCTGCCCTGCTCGCTACAGAGCCCAGTTGGGTGTCTCTGCAGTACACGTCTGGAATTGAACACATGGGAAATCTGTGCAGACGTTAAACTCGCTGAGCATGGATTCCACTTTGACGGTTTGTTAGCTCAGTACAGGACCTGTCAGGCTGACTCCCAAGTGTAACCGTTTGAATAGGTCCCTATCCATGCTGTCAAGTGTCTCAGAAAGCCTGCAAGGTTAAGCACAAAAAGTAGTCCTGAGTTGGTTCCTGAGAGGCTGTGATGTTGTGCCTGATTTAAGGAAGCTGGAGCACTCAGGAGCACACTACAGACATGCTTAGATGGCTGGAAAAAAGAGGCAGCTTAGCTCCTGTTGGGTTGGCACTGAGACGAAGCTAATGACTTTTACTGGGCTCTCTCTGACTCTGTGCACCTCTCACGATGTCTGGATTAACTGGGATATCCCAAGCCCCATTAGTTCAGATAATGGAGAGTCTTCTGTGCATTAAAAGAAAAATGAGTTAAATCCCATATATTTTTCCTCTGGAAAAGAATAATAAAAATGGTATCACAAATGCTGGGTAGTGGGGGCTCTGGGCACATCTGAGTATGTGCTTATTACTGCTGTGTTGGGTTCAGCGGAGTCAGTAGAATAGAGTGTAAAAGAATAAATGAAATAGGCATTAACTGGTAAAGGTGATTTTTTTCACTAGAACAATCAAAAGAAACTCTGGTGTTGGCCCTTTGTCCTATCTTCAGTCAAGACTTACATTCAGTCAGCCCTTCATCTTTCAAAGCTTTTCTTTTATTCTAATGTTCTTTTATTCTACTAAAATGGATGACAAAGTCCCTGAAACTTTAGTTTCTGCAGAATTTTAAATTTCTGTGACCAACTTTAGTTTTGCAAAAATTGCATCGTGACACTGGTTAAAATTCCTTTGTTTCTCCTTCTTCTGTGCTGCACGTATTATATTCATGGATGGGGCTAAATCCTATTGTCTATGTTCTTAGAAGTTGTATTTATTTTAGTTGGTCTTTGAATATAGTTTTAATTCACATAAGAATCACTTAGGATGGAAAGTTTAATACTGCTAAAGCAGAATAAAAGGACCAGCAATTCTATTTCCTATATGCCATTCATGTGAGAATTAGTGTTTTGTTTCTTTTCATAGTCTTTGTTATGTTTTTATAGCAGTCAGACAATATTATATTATGTGTGTTATAACCTTTTGTCCCCTTCTCAGGTTTCCCACCCCAGCTTGCAGGAGTAGTGTAGCTATTTTCTGCAATTTTCGACGTAGTGCATTACAATAAACACTGATTTTTGTGTGTCTCAGCATCCCAAACAGTGAATTGCAGGAGTTAGTTCCTAAACAAACATGAGCAGCAAGTGTTTGGCTTAGGGACTGAGATGAGAAATTGAGAGTTAGAGTGGGCAGAGTTGAAACCATCTACTTGTCCCTGGTTAGCCCTATATAGACGTTGAAGTTAAAAAAAAAACACAAACCAAANTAGAATTGGGTTTTTTTGTAGCTTTCGTAGGACTACCTGTTTTGAAACTGCTGAGCTTGATTTCTTTCTTGGTGCTGCCTGTTTCTGAGGAGCAATGGAGTAGTTTTCTGTACCAGATGGAGTTTGCAGAGAGCTCGTGGCCTTATGCCCAGGTGTACCGTATGGCTCTCTTCCAAGTGGAAGAAGATAAGGATGTGTATAATTCAGGCCAGGGACCATTAACTTCCAGGAAGGAATGGAGACTCCTGTCCAGCCAGAGACAGTAAAATATTTTACATGCTGATGTTACCGTGGGAAAACAGCATCAGCAAGATCCTGGGGTACTCCTAAGCCACAGAATTTTCTTCCAGCTACCAGCCACATTCCTGCCTAATTCGGGTTTAGTTTCATCCAGGTATTCTCTGTCTTCTCAGATCAGGTAACTTCAGCAGGAAAGTTGTACGTGAGGAAGAATAGATACAGCTGTGCATCCCCTGCACGCTCCTGGCGCTTGAATCCTCTCTCTTCGTGGAGGAAGAGAATGCAATATTTACTGGCGCTGCTAGGGAATAGGTGACCTCCAATATTTTCAGTAGGGCCAACCAACCAGACGGCCTGTGTCCAGAGGGGTGAAAAAAGTCAGTTTTTGTGAACTGTTCAGCTGCTCTTGGGCTGACCTTGCAGCCAAAATGTCAAATTTCACATGATTTTCCCATGTAATCAGGAGAAATGAGTGTATTAAATTTTGTGATCATAACTCAAAAGGTCACTTGAATATTGGATAGCAAACAATGAAGGCACAGTGCCCTTTTGGTGACGTCTGATGGAAAGTTCAAATATGTTGGTCATAATGAGTGAAATTAGATTTTGCTAAGATTCTACCTCATTTGAAAAAAGTAAATTAATAGCCAGTCACTGTGTTACATCTGTATTTTTCTCAGCCCAGTTTAATACAAGTAGCTGCATATGCTTCTTGTGGGTTTGGGGTTTTTTTTGTTGGACTTTAATCCTAAACCTACTGTTTCTTATGTGTGTCATTAGAGGGAAAAAGGTTGTAAATTTGGAAGCTTGATTTAGATATTCAAAAGAATATATTAGACAATGCAGATACTCTCAGAAGTTGCAAAAATATTGGATCCATTTAATTATCTGACTGACCTCTGTCTAAAAATGGTCAGTTTTCAAAGGATATGTTCTTAATATATTTATATAATAAATAGAAATAATATAATTATGAAAGTAACTACTTATAAATACATACATTTTTAATATAGATCATGATATAAATTAGATACAAATTTTGAAATTGTAAATACCAATTCTGAAATCGTAGATCAAAATGAACGTTCTGTAATGATTTTAAGATGATTGCTAGTTCAAATTAGGAATTGCATTAACATGTCTAATATTAAGTTCTTGTAGTAAATAGAAGTGGTTTTCAACTTTTCATTTCATGCCTCCTCTACTTAATTTTAACCTGAAGAACCAGAAGAAAGTTAATGGCTAGGAGCAAATGGCATGAAAAGATAAAGTTCCAGAGCATGTGTTTCTTGTGGACAAAAATATCTTCTTTTGCATTCTTTTTCAGCTATCTGTACTTTGCGTTTCTCTCCTACAATGCATGAAAATGAGGAAATACAATGTTATTGTTCTCATTGTTTGACCTTCTTTTCTTAGGTAAAAATTTGCATGCTACTTAAAAGTTCTTTGACAGGGAGTTTGAACTCAAGAGCTTGATTGCTCTTCCCAAAATTGATCTGCTGATCTAGTAGCGTAGGAAATAGTGTTGCAGCACTATATCAACGAGAGACCCAATAGAAGAGGAATGTTATGTTATTTAAAATAAAAACTGAAATAAAGCAGGTTTTACTCTTACTCTCACAGTCTGACACTCTCACTCACCAAAAGGTGTGTGTCTAAGGAGTCTGCCCAGGAGCCAGGCACCAGGGCAGGGGTTTTCAAGCCATGCATCTGGCAGCCGGGCACCACAGTGCTTGTGACCAGATGTTAGGCCCAGGATCTGTTGCCATGGTGCAGAGGACCAGAGACGCCAGCTATGAAGTCCCTCTAACATCTTCTGTGTTCTTCTTAGGTTGGTGACCATGCACAGGTTCTGGTTATGCCTTTTTGTACCCTTTTGGCACTGCTTCCCTGTCCTGTCCCATCTCTGTGAGTCACCAGGTGCCATCACTGTTGTGTTTCCCCATCTCCCTGTCTTGTGAAACTGGGGCTTGGGGTCTTGCTGACCTGCTAATCTGGTGTTGTTAACACGGGGTGGTTATGAGAGATCTTTCCCTGCTGTGTGTTTGTGCTGTTGTCTCCACGTGTCATCCACATGTCTCCCACTCTTTCTCTGTTCATACTAACCTTGGCCTTTCTGCTACAGTTTCCGACAGTAAAAGATAATAGGCCACCAAAAAAACATTTCCATCCAAATATTTGTTGCAGCATATCTTTGCACGGCTGGTTCCTAAACTTAATTTTCCTCCAAATACCTTTGGAATTAGATTTAACTTTCCCTTTAATATCCCCAACTTCTTTTAAAAAATAACCTAGGATAGTATCACTGTTCCAGCCCATTTTTGGATATCCGTCACAACAATCCAGTTTCAGCTATAAACCTTCTACATAACCATAGTAGATTGCACTTTTCTAATACTTTAGGTTACCATGGGTAACACTACAGTATAGTTGGAATCTCTAAAACCATGCATGTACATATTAGAAATTATATCTAAAAATACAGGATAATATCACTAATATATTTTACAAAAATAGTAACGGAGAATTAATGGAAAACAACACTAAATGCATGTAGTCAAGGAATCTAAACCGTACTGCATGTTTCCAAGCAAGTATCTCAAAAGGTACTTGCATTTCTAAGAAACATCTGTTCTCCAGATGCTTGCTATTCTGTTGAAATAGAGACACAAGGCAAAATAATTCTACTTACGTAGAAATTTGCCCTGGTTGATGTATTGTTTTGATATATTTTGATTTTCAGTACTGAATCTCTAGTATGCCTGCGCTTAGAAAAAAAGATTTTATTTTGCATTAGCAGGAAAATGGAAAACCAAAGGGTAGAGCACATGAAGCAGTATGATAGGCACTGAGAGATTCAGGATAAAATACAGTCAAAATACCAGTATTTATTCAAAGCTTGTTAGCAAGCATAGGTTTTCAAGTTTTACTAATGCATTTTGCAGGACAAGCTTCAGTTTTATATTTTTGTAATGCTGGAAATACCACAATTGACTAGATGAAGTACATGAAGCAAGATCAACTTGAATTCTTGTGTACCAAATGATTACATTCATTTTAGGAATTAAATATGTTTGAAAAAAATTTTCACTGTTGTGGTATAAATTAATACTGAAGAAAGAGTAATGTAAAGCTGAGAGCAATGTTTATTTCCAGCATATCTGAAATATAATTATTTTAGGAAAGCGTGTACAGATATGATCCAGAGAAATACAATATATGGCAAGGTTATAAAGGCTCAGATTTTGCTGAGTGACACTAAGGATGTTTTTGTGCAAGATAAACATATTTACCCTGAAAAACCTTGGATTCCTTCCCAAGGACACCTTCTGCCTACTTAACAACAACAATAACAAAAGTGGAAGATCACATGTAAATGTTTGTTCGTGTTTGCTAAGGAGTAATAGGTCTTTCTGTATGTTTTTAAAAATTGTGTATGTTTTTAAAAATTGCAAAGCAGAAGATAGAGTGATTCTCAGCATAAATTAACTGATTCTTATACCAACTCTGAAGTTAGTCCTTATGTTGTCATCAAGATGTTCTTACATAGAGGACTTTTTTTGGAAAACAATACCTTTTACCTGCTTAATTAAATAGTCAGTCAGACATGGTGGAATAATAACCAGACAAAAGTTCCTTATTTTTAGGGACAGGAGCAGTATGTTAGAATATTGTATTCTAAAAATAAGTATTCTAAAATTAGAGCATTGTAAGATACGATTACACTGGAAGCTACTGAAATACAAAGGCAGGAATCCCTAGAGAATCTTACTGCTTTCTTTTTCTAGCTCTGCTGGCTAGACTGTATTTCTGATGCAAAACATCCTTGGCAGAACATCTGCCAAAGTGAATCTGTTGTTGAAGCTGTGTCTTTTAAGGGGACTGAGGTCTGCATGGAGCTCTCTAAATGGGAAGGAGGACAGAGTTTAGGCACAGGGAAGGGCACCTCTGCTACAAGCATGAATTCTCTACTTCTTGTCCCCAAGACGTCGCTTCTGTCGTCCTGATGTTCATTTCTGTCAGCTAGCCACATTCTTCAGTGTACAATGCCATCTTCTTTTCTCTGGGTGTTGTTTTGTGAATAATGTATGCTGGTTATAAACCTCCATTTTGTGTGCAACAGAATTACCCAAATAAACCCAAAATGAACAAGCAGTTCAGTACCAGTCGATAGTGCTACAGAGCCCAATACAGTGGTGCCATAAGCTTCAGGGAGTATATCTCATAATAATATATAAATCACATTTCCAAGTTACTAATACCAATATTCTATCCCAGAAAAAAATGGATTCAATAAAAATGACAACTGCAGCATGAAAAATTTAAATGAGTGCAGGTGTAATCTTTATATTTAATAGTGTTCTACCTGCCATGTTTGTAGCCATGTTTAGTGTACAGTATCCACCCTCCAGATTAAAAGCCATAAAGGAAATTACCTTTAATGATGTGATAGTAGTACTAGTCTGCTCGAACAGCATGAATATCCTAGATTCTGACTTTCTACCTAACGTGGTACTTATGAATATTGAATGTATAAACAGGAGAAGCACATACATAGAAGTTACTTCTTTCTTCTGTATTTGACCCTGGTGGAAGATACTTAGCATAATTCTGATGTTTGCTTTCTTTTAAAAGGATACTGAAAAATGTAGATACAGCTCAGAAACTGCAAAATAAGAATATCTCCCCAAGCAGTTACTGCGGAGTCATTCACATGCTATAAATTTGCATCCTAGTTTAACTTGTTCTAACGGGTTCATGTAACCATTACCTATGAGCAGATGGCAAAAGGCACACTTGACCACAGCTTTAGATGGAACATCTAGAGACAGTAAGAGTCTATTAAATCTAAGATAAAATTTGGTTAAATAAGGCCAGGCATTCCTTAGTTAAGCGTGTGACTACTATAGATATTAGGGAGCAGGGAGAGGGAGAGTTAACCTTTCACACACATTTTGGGAAAAACATTTCTGTGGCAGTTTTTATATACTGAATTACTAACACTGTAGGTTAATTATTGTACTTCCTCTGTATTAATTCCAAGGATGTGTTATCTGAATACATTTAATCTTTCATTCAATCCTCCTTGTTAATTTTGTACTTTTTCAAAATGTGTAGTGTCCAGAAATAGTTCTAGAAATGCAATAGAACAATATTAATTTTAGTTAGTTGTTACTGAAAATTTGAAATGACAGGTAAATATTGTTTAGTTATATCTTTTATATATTAAAATAACAGCCATTTTTGAAGTTTCCACTGTTATATATTATCTGATTTTTTTTATTCTTAGTGTCAAGTGGTTTAGGGGCCCTGGTTGAATTTTTGAGTCTTACAATGAATCTCTTTAACAAAAAGAAAACAATCATCTAAGATACTTGGAAGTTTCTAAAAAGATGTGTTTAGGTTACTGTAAAATAATAAAATATTGGCCATGATGTAGCCAAGGTTCTTTCTAATTATGTCTTCCTGCTCTTGTTGCCCTAGAAAGGAGTAAATTTCTTTTACTCAGTTTTTTAGGACTGGGTTTTACTTAACTCAGAAAATTTGTCAGTAAGTTTGGGGGTTCATTCCGTGCCGTCCCTATGTAGTCAATGTCTAGAAAAAGAGGGATGATTTTTTTTTCCCCCCACAAGAAGGTTCAGAGTGTCTAAATAATCCTCGTGACCTCAATTACAAATCGAAGGTAGTTTTTTTGAGGGGTAGCCAATGCCTCTAGTGTTTTTTAAGGCACCTAGCCAAAATGCTTTCAGCACACATTCAGGTATGCAGAGAGCATACCAAGTGACACGCCAGCTTACGCTGCAAAATTTGATTTTTGAATTGATTGTTGTAAAACCCTGCTTCAGTGGGACCAATTCTGTACTCTGTAAACTTGTGAATAATCCCAGTAAACACCAGTGAAGTCAGGGAAGACTAATCGGGGCAAAAGCTGTTGCTACTAGGCTGGAAAAGAGCATTCAGATTAAAGTTGATAGCAATTAGTCTGTGGTTATGAGTTCATTCTGTATTAGGATGACAAAAAGCCTTAAAATAAAACGTGCAGAATCCTAATGAGCTGTAGAAGGCAATTAACATTTCCTTTTGAAATCTCTCCTAGTGAAGGAAGACCTTCCCCCAGGGTGGAACTACTGCATAACATAGACCCCTTATTTGTGGATGACTTCCCGTGTGAGTATGCTACTGATTGTTCAAGAGTTATTAAACATACAGTTTACCTTCTGAACACTCCTTGTTTTCCTTACGTGAAGTATTTTGTGCTAGGTGAAACAAAATAGAGTAGGATACCTTCTGCTCTTAAGTAAATAGCTTTTAAAATACAGAGACATCATCCCCCAGGTGCTGTAAGTACTTACTGAATCACGACCAACACGCGCTTCCTATTTCGGAGACCTCTGAAGCACTGCTGAGTAATGAATAAAATACTTTGGGACATGGAAATGTTGAGGAGCAGCCATGTGCCTGAGGTGCACAGGGAGGCACATTGCCAAAAACCCCTACCAAACCCTGTCTTCAGTGCTCCAGGTTGGCAGGTAGCTCCCAATGAACTGCTTGTGCTAACATGTCTTGGTACTGCTATATAATATGACCTCGCAAATGGAAAACCTGAGTTTGTGGGAAGCTGAGAAGTTCCAAGTGTTGTGATTGCTTTCGTTCCATCATCACATGG
Organism: Stercorarius parasiticus; assembly: GCA_013396915.1. NCBI lineage: Eukaryota > Metazoa > Chordata > Aves > Charadriiformes > Stercorariidae > Stercorarius > Stercorarius parasiticus. The sequence goes on from VWZL01000159.1 coordinate 507,625, forward strand.
GTTGGATCTTTAATGCCATAATCACATGAATTGGAGCTTAAGTTTGCCAGTTCTATAGCTGTTTAAGCACTGTCTGTTTTATGATTCAACATTATTAGTTTGCTAAAGACTACAAACTTTTCAAGCAGTGATTTTTTTTTTTTCATGCAGAACATTGGAACAGGCCCTTTCCAGTGTTTTACAGCATTTCTGTATTTCATTAAATAAAGAAGTAAATCCAGGAAGAGGAAAAGTAGTGCAGCTGGGACAGTGATCTGTTGCCTGCAAGACAGATATACGTTGTGCTGTAGTAACGGTTTGGAAAGGGGTAAGGTGGCCTTCTGCAATGCACATCTGGTTCTGCGTTGCTGTTCTCAGAAGGAGCAACATTGTGCCTATTTAGTGCTGGCTGGACGGCACTATCTGCAGATAATTCCTACATACTGACGGAATTAAGGTGTAGGTACTCCAATTTCCCTTCAAAGGAGGGTCAGTGAGTTGTAGCATTCCTATACGATGTTATGCCCTGATGGGGTATTCTCCAGCATACTTTGGAGACCATCTTTTCCTTGTGGGAACTGCCGTGATTGAGCTCAGCAGAGGTGTTTGAGTAGACAGATTCTTGGTGTAAATGGAAGGGGGACGAGCAGAGGATGTTTTCAGGAGCCTAAGTTCAGGAAATTCTTCCCCGGATTCCTTCCATGATCCATAGTCAGCTACATATAGTGCGTCCTTACTTTTTGTGTGCGTTGTGTGAGATGTGAGCAGGGAGCAGAGCAGGTGTGAAGAAGCTGCAGTGAGTGGAACTTTTATGCTGGATGAGATGTGACCTCTTAAGCATCATGAACCGAAGAAGGGGTACATGTGCCTGTAAATTTATGACGTTTTTATGTACCTTTCAAAACTGGAGTCATTAAAAACAAAAATGTAACTCTTCACCCACATGTCCTTATGCGCCATATAGGGTTTCCCTGTCTCTTCTCAGCAAAGGCCTATAATTTTGGCAAGTTACTTTGTGCCACCTGGTTTAGTTTCTCCCTTAATAGCACTTTTGATCAGGAACAGGTAGAGTTGACCTTCAAGTTAGTATACCTTACATTTTCCCTAGTTTTGATTTTATGATACCATTCTTAAAGGATTTGAGAGCAAGTAGTTGTATTTCTGATAGGTTTGACAAGATGTCAGTGTTATGCATGACAAAATATACATTAAACTGTGCTTTTGCAGATCACTGTTCTTTTAATTAACATACTGTTTCTAATGCAACACAGCTTGTTAATTTATAGACCATTGCTGGCGACAAGAAATCCAGCTTTCTTTGTACTCCATCTATTGTCATAACATGCTCAATTTCTTATAAGTTAACTGGAAGCTGGAATGGTTTTGTGCTTTGCAGGGTGAGTCATTGTATTATTTATGATTCTGTTTTTGACCCAGCTAGTGAAATTATGCTTAGTCATATAAGGATTAAAATTTCTGTTTAGCAATCTTGAGTTATTAGGAGTAACTGTATATGTATGTAACTCAGATAATTTCTACTTAGTGTCTGTTTTTCATTTGTGCAAACTGAGTAGTAAGTTTAGAATTAAGATCCAGATAAATCATGTTGGTGTCGCTATTATGGATAGTTTAGGGAGACACAAAGCTTGGAATATATAAGTACTTTCATATTTCCAGCAATCATGGCACTCTTTGTGTTTTTTTAAAAAAGCATCTTAAAATAAACTGCCCGTATAATCTTCCTGTCACCAAGGTGATAAACTGTGTGTCACTCAGGAGTCTTGCTCTTTCCTTGACTGTTTATTGTTTCCTTGTCCTAACTATTTTGAGATCAGAGTACTCTTTTGCCTGTGGTGCCATAATGTATGTATGCATGTTTTGCTGGGTTCATTCTCACCTCCTGTGTAGTCTTTGGCATTCCTTATGCCCTTGTCCCAATCCACTTAAAAAATCACATCACCTAAATCATCTTGTGTCAGGTGAAGTATTCACATTGTACTAATACTTTCTTTTTTGTAGAAATTGAATTAGAAAGTAAAATAATGACTGGAAGATACAGATCAGCCAAATCTTTGGATTTGCAGGGTTCTGTGGAAGAGCAAAGAGGAAATTGAAATCAAAATACTGTTAAACATAACCAAAAAAACTTTCAGGATGTTGTGGATAATCAGGCAAGTTCTGATCATAATATTATTAAGGAAGTCACTGTACTGTTGTTGTGCACACATAGGGCATAAAGTTATTGTTGCACTTGCACTCAGTGCAGGTTCAGTGCTCCTGAACACTTGAGTGCTTTTGCATATAATGTGTATATTCTTTCATCGTAATATTTTTATTTAATGGATGAATTTATCTTCATCTCTGACTGAATAAACTGATACTTTGTATTTTTAGTAGCACAAATGGTGGGATGTCTCATGTAATTCATTGATTTTTTTTGGCTGAAATAGCTTTGTTCCGTTCATTTTTTTTACACCAAAACAAGTATTCCTTCAGGGAAGAATTTGTGCAGAAGACACTAATTAATTTAGTGTCAACTCAAGTGTTACAGAATGTTAAGTTGAAGGTGGGACATGCTATCTTGATTACAGCGCTAACTGCATCTTTGTTGCTGTGATCTGTTAGAACTGACCTTGACCTGCGTGTGTTTACCACTTGTGGGGTAACATCATACAGCTTTTCAAGTGCTCAGATGGAGCGCTGGTTTCTAACCTCTGGGCATCACACAGGGTTACTCCAGCAGACCTGATGAATCTACTGAGCAGCATCTACTTACTTACCTTTTTTCAGGAGCTCATGTGCAGTGGTAAATACTATAGCCCTACAGTAGTGTTGTATCAAAGTACTGTACTTCTCTCCTATTGTTAATACTAAACAAGATAAGAGGGAAAACACTGTAAACTAGTTTGTCTGCAGTTCCATTTTACAAAAAAAATGCTGACAGGTCTTATTTCACTCTTTCAAGTAATCGTCTTCTCTCTCAAAAGGCAGACTTTCTTCATTCAAGAACAAACCTTTCCAGCGGTCTCAAACATTGCAGTGTTTTAGACCGTAATTCCTCATTTGTCATCTTCAGTGCTAATAAAGGGGTTCCTGGCCCTGACCGCATACTCTGCCTGCAGGCTGCCTCTGACCTGTGGAGTGGTCGGGGTTAGAAATCTTTTCTGTCACTGAACTGATCTGGTTTGCAATGCAGACCTACAACAGTTGCGGTGGTGTGAAGGGGAGGCGGTGGAGTGAAAAACTAGAATGGGATCTCCAAAAACTAGGATGAGGAGGGGGGTGGGTTGCGGTCTTTGTAGCAAAGCCAGTCTGGTGTTGAGCTATTGCCAGAGAGCCAGCCTGTCCTCTCCGTTTCTCCCGTCCTTTCCTCCTTCCCTTGGGTTGGATCTGGAAATCACATGGTGACAAGATGAGTCTTGTGCCGGGTCAGCCAGCCTTCAGCCTATTCTGGGTGGTGGAGGGAAAGAGGAGGAGAGGTTTCTACCACATCAGCCAGCTGAATCAACTTGTGCTGTAGCTGTATGACTGGGAGCGGGCTAGGGAGAATGTGGTTCGTGGCAGATGGAGGGACTGGCCACAGGAACCAGCAGCTAAGATCGGCTCAGGCCACCAAGGAGCCTCAGCCAGAGGCAGAAGTTTCATGGGGTTAAGCTAGTGGAGGTTGCTGCTGCTACCAAAGAGGAAATCCTGCCTCCCACAGTGCCTCACCACTGCTCCCCTCTCTCATGGGTCACCAAAGCCACTCACAGAGCCAGGTCAGGATATTGGTTCAGATTTTAATATACCTTTTTTTTTTTTCCTTCGGATGTGTGTTGGATATATAGCCAAGCACTCATTTTGGCAAAAGGATGGGACTAGAAGGAGTTTCAGGGGACAGGTGAGACTGATTCTGTTGGCTCTGAAATTAAACCCTGAGGTTTCCATTTCATAATATGTGATGAAGTGATCCAGCAGGTTTCTGCTGGGGATGTGCTTCGCTTCCTCCTCTGCCCATTCCCAGCCACATGCTCCTGTTGCTTTTGCATCCATTCTGTCACTCCATGGACTTATCCAACTTGTTAGTCTGGTTTTCCTCTGTCAGGTAGGTTGAATCTGCTCATTGAAGGGGCTGGTGGATGCCAGGGGCGGCAGAAGGCAGAGGGCGAGGAGGGCTGTGCAGTTGGACGTGGGGAGGCAAAGGGAGAGCCAACCCTCCTGCCACTGTCTGACTGCTCCTAGAGCCACAGCCTCTCGGGGAAGGAGTGGGGAACCACACCTTCTGGGTGGACCTTGCTGGGCTAAACCTGTCTGGTGAGCTTGGCAGATGGAGCTGGACCGAGGCTCCTCAGAGGTGGTTGCTCCTCTCCCTCCCTGCTAAAAGCCATTGCTTTTGTCTGTCTGGTTGTTTCTTCATCACCTTGTCCATTATTTTAAAAAGTCATGAATATAGGTCTCGGTCACTGGGTCTCGGTGTGGATTTATAGAGAGCGCGCAAGTATGTAAAAGCAGGACATTGGTATGAAAGATCTACTGTCTTCTAGGTTTGGGTCTGAAACATTCACATTTTATGTTAGTTTTGAGAGTTTGGTAGTAAAATAGGAAAATTAAAAACAGAAAGCTAAAATCATGTTGAAACAGAGTATTGTTTTCTCTGTAACGTATAGGTTAAGATGGTGCAAATAAAAGGCATAAAGTAACTTAAAAGTTGCATAAATCAAGAATCTGATTTACATGTGTCGGAAGGAAAAAAAAACCCCAAAATTGTTTTGCCCTGTTTTGTGACTTTGCCTTTAAAAAAAAAAAGAAGCCAAGTTGTTGATGGTTTGGCAGCTTTGCAGGTGACGTCAGCTCTTCCATTGTGAAAGATCTGCTTTCTTTTAGACAGCCTTATGGCATTTCATCAAGTTTTGGTGATTCAGCTGAATTAAAAACCAACTGGATTTAAGTCTAAATTCCCCTAACTGCTAAACCAAACATATTTCTGACCACACAGTCATTGCTAGATACCCTGTCTTGAAGCAATATTGAAACTTTATATCCCACAGAAGGCAATTTTATTTTGAGAATCAGGACTAAATGAGATGGTGAAAGGAAATGTACCCTTTAATTCAGAGTTGTTAAACAGAATCTGTCAGTACACACTGTATTAATTTTTAATCCAACTTGCTAAATTTATAAATTAATTTAGTGAATTTCACAAAATCTTGTAGGCTACATGTGTAGCATCACTTTCTCTTTAAAAAGAATTTGAATTTCTTTAAATTAGAGAGATGTATTCAAAATAAATATGTTGTTGGGTGGGGCTGTTTTAGGCTGAAAAAACTTTTACCTTCATTTAAAATTCCAAACTTAACCATAAACTAAAACTTCAAAGGCATAATAAAATTGTAGGCTACTAATTGTAGTCAATTTATTTTGAAGATATCTATTCACAGAGGCAGACATCCAAGACAGAGAACTTGTAAAAACATTCTGTGATTTTTTTCTCCAAACTTTTATTTGCCTTAAGCAAAATTAATCAAGCTTCACATTGCTCTCCTTGACATTTGAAAAAAGGCATTGTCTCATATTTGCCTCATATATCTCATATATATGCCTCTCATATATGCGTTATTAATTGCCAAAATAAATGATCGCTTGTAAGGGTCTAGATCTGCTATATGCAGAGTGAACATATGATGTATTACAACAGAGAAAGCATTTCAGTTGTGGGACTGATGTATCATTCATGGGCATTAAAATTGCATTATAATGTCTGTAGCATTATATATTATATCCATACATATACCAAAATGGTTCATCTTGATTAAGAAATAGTCAGTCTAGGTTCCTTTAGGCCCCATTTATTCACTTTTGCTCAGGTGAAAGATTATTCCCGAGGCTTTGCAGGCCAGAAGTGATTTCTTCGCCAGTTTTATTACTCATGATCTAGCTGCTTTAGAATTATTTAAAAAAAAAAAAAGTGAAAAAACAATCCCTCGTAATGGAGTTATTCAGCAGCAGCAGAAGACATAGGTATGCATGGATGAGTGTGCTGCTTGGGCTTCAAATGGGATAAATACACTCCGTGTCTGTTCCAGACTAAGACCCAGAATCCACTCTCAGAACCAAAAATGTGCAGAAAAGTGACCAGTACAGTTAGCTGACTGATTTTACATAGTGACAGCTGGAATGGGAGAATGGTCAAGAATGGGGAAAAAGACAGATACGTTCTTTGCTTCTCTGAATTTCTGTTTCTCTGCAAGATTACACATATGCGTGCTGACCATCTGGACTCTGTCATCTTTTCATTACAAGAAAATCATAAATTGCAGTGACCCCCTGTAAGTTTATAAGGCAGGAGTTGCCAATATGTGATCCTGGAGCGACGTGTGGCCCTCAACCACTTCATGTGGTGCTTTTCATTCTGGTCTGGCAGTTTTGGGTAGGTTTTTTTTCTTATTTTTCTATCAAAAGTGAAAGTCTAGCATTTCCTTTTACTGTTTCTCATTTTGTGATACTTATTAATATTGGCTGTATTAATAAGTTTGCTCTTATTTAGAATAACTTAATTTTTTTCATTCTTTCATTTTATAAGAATGTAATAATCTGGATAAAAGCTTCACCCTGTTGATGTTCAGAGGGATTTTTTTCTGCCATGAGTAATTCTGGGTTTTACTCAATTGTTTGTGGGGTGTGTTTTTTTGTAAAGATATAATCTGTTGTAAAAATCAAGGTGAATATTTTGCAACAAGAATGAGAGTATTTTCATGTGCTTACTGTTGTTGAAATGAAGAAGAGTATGCATTTTGAAAGGTAAGAGACTGACCATGATACTCTAGTATAAATCTTTGCTTTGGAGTCAAACATTACTACGAGAAAACTGACATTAGAAGGGATAATTGTGAATCTGTATGTTCACAGCGTTCAACTAAGTGAATTAAGATAGATGAGCTTTGTTGGGTGAGTTTGTCTACAGCACAGCCCTATGCCTTGTCAACATGATGGTAGAAGGTATAGTGTCTTAGGGCTTATCTTTTTCTTCAAGATCAGTATTCTATTCATTCTTCCAAGGTTAAGGTCACAGCTATTCCTCAAACTTTTTTATTTTAATAACGTAACAGAAAGATTTGGAGTTTTGTAGAAAACTCATTATTGCCATAAAGCAGCAAAAGGTCACAAAATGTCTTTCCTCAGTGAAGTAGCAAAAGCCCTTATTTCTTCAGTAATTCATTGTCACAGTATGGGCTGGAAGAGCCCTTGACATTTCCAGAGTTTCCTTGTTGAGGTGAAATAATTGGTCTATACATCACAATTCAAAAAAAGAGAAACCAGTTAAAAGTACATATATGCCTTGTTAGCCCACAGACACATCCACATTTCCAAGTGACTATAGTAAGCTGGTCCTTCCTTCTGGTACATTTTCATGGACTCTCAAGTTAATTAAAGCATTGGACCTACAAACACATGTGCAACTTCAAAAATGTACCTTATAAGTGAGGATGAGCAAAGGCAAAAGTTATATAGATGTAACAAATGGAAAACCCATTGCTTTTGAAGGGCTATTTCTGACTACTGAGCTATGATTTGGAAACACTGTAGAATATTTTATTTATTTTATTATTTAAGCATGAAGGGAAAACTGTTGGCTTTAAAAGACTAAGAAGAAAAGCAAAAATGAATTGACTTTGTCTGTGTGAGGAGGTAAATGTGTAGATGAAGGAAGATGCATTGCATGGCTTTGAGCCTTTTCAAAAAATACGCAACATTTTGGCTCCGGTGGGGAAGAGAGTTGTCTGTCTTCTATAGTACAGACCATCGGTAACAACAGCGGTCCACAGCACTGCAGTAGGCCTAGAAATAACCATGAACAACTTGTTCAACTCTCATATTGATGGTGTGTGTTTGTTGTTGTGAAGAGAGAAAACACTACTTAATTAGACAGTGCTATTCAAAGCTACCTTGTAACTTTTAGCTTTGCTTTTTATGAGATTTTTTGTCTTTGGTGCTTCATAAGAAGGCAAAAATCTAAGAAGCGCTAAATAACCTACTGATTGTAGCTTTGGTAATGTACAAGCAGCAGTGTCTATACAAAAGCAGTCTGTTCACAAACAAGATACTTCCTTACAACAATCTAAATCATCTGCTTGGGCTCAGAGTATTATTCGTCTATTAAAGTCAGAAACTGAAACTTTGATATTTAATTTTTCCCATAGCAGAAGAATATTTTTTTCCTAAATTTCCATGCAGATTTTCTCTCAGAAAGACTAAATTTGCGGTGGATGTAAAATTATCTAATCCTAAATCCACGGTCTAATAGAGCAAGTGTTGATTGAGAGTTTAAAATATATTTATTTCCTGAGACATGCAGTAAGCTCTAAATTTTGGCTTTTTGGTGGATGATGGTGACTATGAGTGTTATGATAAGTATCCATAGCATTTTCATCTGCCTATTTCTCCATCTCTTCCCATTTCTCCATTGCTTCCCAAAATTCCAGTCATGGAAGTACGAGTTAAGTCAGAGAAACTAAAAACATATATATCCCAAGAAACACTAGGCTAGACATTTATAGCATCATCCATTATAATCAGGAAGCTTTAAAAATTGCCTGCATTTTGTGGAAGATATCGCTAATTTCATTTTGACAGTTCATTGGTTGAGATTTGCTGAAGTTCAGCAATTATCAATGAAAACCTTAAGACAATTTGCAGAACTGGTCCTGGTGAGATTGGCACTTCTAGCCCGAACTGATTATACCCCAGACTGTCTTGCATGCACTGGATCCCAGAGCTGAATCAGTTGCAGGAGGAACATGAACTGTGTTCATGCCAAGATAAAAATAGGCACTTTGCCAGAGCAATAGGGAGAATTTCTTAAAACTTTTCCTGGAGTTTGCTTTGTCTTGTGCAGTTCCCCATGAAAATGAAGCAGCAGGCTGCTTCACAGATTCAAGTCTAACAAACGGTAGTTTTTGTCACGAAGTTTCCATTGTATAAAGTGCTAAAAATAAATTTCCAGTACAGCACCATCTACACAATTTCTAATGCATCTATGTGAAACACTGCAAAATTTTCTGTTTATGAGTAAGTGATAGCTTTTCCTGGGGAATCCCCATCTACTTGTATCTGAGAAGTATCTATAGGGGAGAAAAATACTTCCTCTTCCCCTCAAATTCCATTTATAAATGTATGGAGAACTACCATGTGTTTCCATACTGTAGACAAACAAGTGAGGCATTTAAAAAGACCTTATGTTTATAAATAGAAGATACATAAGGTCTAAGTGTGTCTCCTAATGGTAAAAATATTAACTATGCCTTCTGTTCTTTTGCTTTTTTATTTCTCAAAAACATTTTCTTAGAAAATGCAGTCTTACTCTTACCCTGCAAGTGAATAGTTGATTCATCTAACTGGTTTAAGATTTTAGGGACTGTATAACTTATATGACTATGTTAGAGACATGATTTTCAGAGTGTTTGGAAGGCAGTGGAAATGAAAAATGTAGTACTTTCACTGCTTGCAATGCTATAACCACTATGGTCTAGGGTATATGTTAAAAACTTGAACCATGTTCAATATATTATTTCCTGATATTTAGGAGGAAAAAAATAAATCTCTTGGTAAAGTAAAGGATGTTGGTGCTTAATCCAAAAACATAAAGGAATTAAAATTGAATGGAAATCCAGTGTCATTTCTGACCCAAGCCATAGATTTGTACTACTTTTATTATGTATGTAGCTGAACAATGTGAAGTGTACAGCTTTCCAATTGCTAAAATGGCCTTCACTAGAAACGGTGTATGCTGAAAGGTATTTATATGTTCTTATGTTCCCACATTAAACCTTCCTGCCACCTTCTGTGTGTTCTCCCTGGATCCAGGTAGTTCCAAACTGGGATATACCAGAGGAAATCTGGATATTTTTTTCACGTACCATTCTGGTTTTATGGTGTAATGTAGAGTCCCTAATCTGGATGTACTTGTAGACTACCTGCAAATCAAACTACAGACCAGACTGCTTGCAAATGAAAACCACCCTGTGCCTACAGAATATTTTGCATCTATGGATGCTAGAAAAACACATGGGTCATTGAACTAAAATTTAGAAGATTGCAGGAAGTTAAGAATCTGTTCCAAATGGTGTATCCATTAAATTTGCTCACTTTGTTAGATAAATTCAAAGTTTTATGTACAAATTTGATATGAGTGGAAATCAAAATGACCCAAGCCCATCCAGATATGCCATCACCAAGTTAAAGGCTTATTGCCTGTGTTGTCATTCAAAGTATTTGTATGTATTATATGATGTGAAACAGAAAATACGGGGAAAACCTGCATCCTAGAGTTTCATACAGTCTGTTGGGGAGATCATGGTTCAAAACCCTTTCTAACAATCAGGGTAACTCAGGCCATGAATTTGAGTCCCCAAAGCCCAGAAACCTATCCCCAGTGTTGGGCTAGATTTTTTGGAAGAGGGACAAAACCTCTCATTTTGTCAGGTACATCCTCATGTGAATTTAACCCTTAGTTTTCAGTTTAATTTTCTTTTTATTAAAAAGATATGAAAGTTAAACATTTAATTGGTCTGAGACTTTTCTTTATTTCCAATTTACTGAAAATTAAATAGGTTCGCATCAAATTGGCATTTGTTTCTAATTGCTTTAGTGGACAAACAGGAATTTGTCTAGCCTGCAGTTGCTGGGGCTTTTGGTGTGAACTGAGAACGTCCCGTTTTAGAGAGGAAACTATTGGACAGTTGGAAAAATGCCGTTGGAGGAAAGTTCAGAAGATGTGGTTGTGGGAAGCAGCGCTTACCACAAAGAAAAGTTATAGGGTGGCCTCCTGAGTTTCACTGCAGTGAAGTTATGGTTCATTTCTCAACTTTCTGTTTCCCTTTACGGCTGCATGCTCCTATAAAGTGTTTGGGTGCCTATTACCTGATGTCTGCCTTTATTCTACTGTTTCATTGCTGCTGGGAAGATTAAGTGACATGTTTCAGTAAACAATTTCTAACAGTTTCTGGATTTTAACTTCTGAGCTTAGTGACATGGATTTTGCAGTGGGGAAAATGACTCTGGAATTCTGTTTTCTCTGCTCATCTATAAACCCCAGGTGTTGGTAACATTCGTGGGATTGTGTGCTGTTAATAACAATTTATTTATTTATTATTATTATTATTATTAATTATTAATAATTTAAGTTTTTCTTCTGAGGATTGGTAAATCGTGTATTGGCACTTTTGTTTTGATTTCAGAATCACTTTAATTTTGTCATAATTTGGGGTGGAGTGGTGGTGATGGTGTTAAAATTTACGTGCTGTAGCCAGAAATTATTGTTGTGAATAAAAATGGAGAAGGCTTTCATATAAAGGTTTTGTGGAAAACACACTGTGTCTACTGAACTGGATGGATTAAGGGGAATTTAGCTTCATTTGTTTGATAAGAGAAGTTGGTAGGGTGTGAAGTCCTTGTTTGTTATGAGTGATCCTTAACCAGTCTGAACCAGAGCCCACTGGAATTAATGGAAGGGTTTTCATTAGTTTCAGTGTGGGGTTTTTTCAAGCCCTAACAGACCTCCTGCTGCTCCACAGTTGAGCATTAGTAAGAAACAGTGAGCCTGCCAATCTTGAAGGTTTTGTGTGTATGTGTGTGATGAGATTTCTAGGAGGCTGAAGACTGTTTTCGTGAGGGTAATTTTCATGTGGTGTTCCATAATATTTACAGAAGTCTGTGATTTTTTACCTACCGCTTCTGTTGTTGTGACACAAAAACAGGCTAAGGAGATTCGAAGGAGTCTGCAGTGTCTACTGATAGAAAAGTAATCACCTGTGATCTTTGAACTGCTTGGGGTTTCTCTCTTTTCTATTTAATGGGCATCATGTAAATAAATGTTTTAAATCCTGATAATAGAGTCAAATGACTTACATTAAAACAGAATCTGTGATGTGCAAAACCTTTGATTTATTCTAATGGCAGCAGTGGGAGAATGATACTGTTACCATTTTTCTGACAATATGTAGAAGCTGGTGAATACAATAGGGATTTCTTGGATGGTTAAAATAATAGTATGTTGATTTTAAAAATGATAATGAACGTACTAGAAAATACTCTCTTTCTATTTGGGTTTCATATATAAGTGGGTTTTGGTTTGCCAGTCCCAGACTTCTGTCTGGGGATCTCCTCTGTGGTTTTTATATTTTTATAGGCTACTAATCAGATCACAAGAGGCAGAGAGGCACATGCATTGCCTTACTATGAAAATAATACCAGTTGTTGTTGCTTTTAAGTTCTAGTAGAAGCAGTCTGTATTTTTTTCCCAGTGTTTGGTTCAACTAGTAAGCAGAATTATACTCTGCAACGTACAGAGTTGTTCACTCCTCTCTAATAAAAATATTTTTACAAAGTAAAGAAACTTTTTTTTTGATCACTCATAATGTTTTAGAGTATAATCTCTGCAGAATTAAAAAAAAATAAAATTGAACATCTAATTTATCCCCTTGAGACTTGTCATTGCCAGGTGACACTACCTTTTGAAAGCCTGTCTTCCTGGAGTGACAGTCTTCAGTGAGCTGACAGTCTGTATGCACAAGATGGAATTATTTTAAACACAGTATCTTTTTTCAGACATAGGCGTAAGTGCCACTTCATTCCCTAAAGCTGCCTTGCTGCAAGCGCTAATTTCTGCAGTTCAGTAGTTTCTTGCCTTCTGGCTATGGGATGCAACCTCGTTATGGCTGTGTTCCTTGCTCTGAGGGCATAACTGTCAGTATCCCATGATGGTGCCTCTTGTCACACCTATAGCTCTGTATGTGTCTCTCCAGCCCCCGTTAGCAGAGGTATGTCTGAAAACATGAGCATGCGCTCCCAATGAGCCTCCCAAGAATCTTTGCAAACAAGCAGGACTTTATTGCAGTGCTGCCTTGGTGACAGTTATGGCTTGTGTGATGCTTACTGACAAAATGAAACGTCTTTTACCACATGGGGGTAAGGACGGCAGGGGACCAGCAGCTCAGAGAGATGTTCTAGCTGTTCTAGCTGTTCTGATAGCAACAAGCTGAGATGCTATTAAAAGAAGATTTTGCAAAGCGATAGAATAACATGGAGTTTTTCCACAAAACATCTTCAGTGATTGAAAAAAAAGGGCATGTAATTGAATTTGAGGATATAGCCAAGATTATATGTGTTCAGAAAATGCAGTCTAGTCCAGTTGGAACATGACTGTTACTGGCAAAAGCAGATGATGAATTTCGTGGGTAAAGAATTTGTCTCATCCAGTGTTTCAGCATGTTTAGTTTTTCTTACTGTGGGTACGTGCTGTGTAGTGGTGCCGTTCTGCATTGTAGATTACGTCTGGTCAGGTCAGACAGAGACTGTAGTCGCACTGAATATACTAACAACTACGAAGATGATGTGGTTTCACTCAAGATATTTCATGAGGTCTGAGTAGTAAGTGCTCAAACTGTGTGTTACATTGATATGTCCCCTGTCAATTGAAACAATAAGGTTTTGATTATTTGATTGCATTTGGCTCAACATCACACAAAATGGGAAGAACCTTCCTTTGGTCATGCAGGGGACGGAAGCAGCCTGGTCTCTGGAGTTCCCTAGAACATAAAAAATTAATTAAGCAGAATGTGCATCTAGCAGAGGATTTTAATTCACAAGGGATTGCACATGACCCAGCTTTGTAACTGGTTTCAGTTGTACGGTATTCTTTTTGAGATCTGAAGACCAGAAGTACAGTTTTCCAGTTGCGTGGAGCTTTTTGCTTTGTTCATTAGTCCTTTTCTAGTAACTCCTTGCACTCGGTTTTCTTTTTGACCAGTGCTGACATAATTCTAAAAAAGCATCAGGTCAATCTGTTACAATCCCAGGGTTTGACTCTTGGACAATTATGGGTGACACGCAGCATGTGAATTTAGAATTGTTATTTCAAATATGCATCACTTTATCATTGCCTATTTTAATGCCTACTAACCCAGTCTCATAAAGGCCTTCTGTCATTCTTTACAGTCAGCTTTAAATAATTTATCATCATCCACAGACTTTGTAATCTCACTGTTCAGTCCCTTTTCCAGGTCTTTTGGATATTCCAAAATATATTTGAACACATTGCTCAACAGCATGGGTCCCAGCCAAGATTCCCTTAGGAGTCCAATGGTGGCCTCTCCAGTGTGAAATCAAAACTTTTCCCCATCTTATCAATTATTTATTCCCCATTAAAAGCATTTTAGATGCTTTTCTATCCATGTGAGGATATTTCTTCTTTCCCATGGTTGCTTAGTTTCTTGGCCTAGATGGACATGTGATATGAGAAACAAACTTTTGTTCTATGTGGATCCTGTGAAGTATTATTTAAATATTGGAGTAGAGTAACCAAATAAGTGATAGGGAGTGTTGCATAGCCAGACAAAATTGATACCAAAATAGAAGTCTTGAGAACTACAGTTATAATTTTTAGTTACCAAGAGAATACCTAGGGAATCCTTTTGTGCAGTATTCATTGTAAAGTGCAAGTTATCAAACTATTTAGTTATACAGGTAGTGCAAAAAGGAAAACACACTGGTGTTACAGGAAATGTTGGTGATAATCCTGCTTTGGCTGAAAGCTTTTCAATGTATTTTACACCTGCAAAACAGTATCACCTGTTTATTATTTTTTTCTGATGTGTTTCTAATTTGCACTGGAAAGAGCGTGAGCCATCTCAGATCTTAATTCACCCTGGGTTTTGTGGCTTTTCTTAATGCATGCTTTTCGTCTTCTCCATCAAGCAGGTTGCAATTAAGCTTGGAGCTTTTTGTGATTATATTTTCCCTGTCATACAGCTGAATGTGCTGCTACGTTATATTATCGTAAACAGAAGTTTAACTACAGAGAATGGTGATATTTTTCCTTTGGGAAATATACTGCAAAAGGGAGATAACTTCTAACATCCTTGTTTTGCAGATCAAGAAACAAAGGTAGAATCTTTGTTTGTTCTGTTGTCCATAAAGGGCACTGATTATATGTAGCTGCTTGTAAATGGTTTTGTTACTGTGTAGTATATTGGAAAATTGTAGAGGCATAGCCAATCTGACATTTACTTAGTCTGTTTAGATTAATTCTTTGGGCAGGTGTCCATCTCCCAAACAAATAATAAATGAATGTTCTTTTGTTGTTCTCTGACATTGCGCTCCAGTGCCCAACATTGCTTCCCTGCACACTACTATTGTAGACCACAGCGTACAGAAATATAGCATGCTTCAAGCAATATTGTTTTGGACCCTTTAAATTTTGTGGTTGGGACCTTGCTAAATGGCATGTTAGAGAGAACTGTGTGCTCTCTGATCTCTTACCAACCAAGAAAACTTCTTCCCAACGTGGATCATTTTCATCATCTTAATCATAGACTGAAGGCAGAATATTTATTTTTAGATGTACTGTCTATTTATATCCCCACATTTTAGGCTTCTACCAATTGCTTGAGTTGGTCTCATTGAAAGAAAGAAGGAGAGCTAGAGGAATGAGAAGAGTAATTGATCTATACTTATTAGATCTGTGAGAATATCATATATATATAGATATGTAATATGTATTCCCCTATATATTCCCTTTTTAAATCTCAGCTGAAAAGCTGCAGTTTATCTTCTTCCTTCTTATGATTAAAAATTAGATCACGAAGGTAAAATGAATATACTCAAGAAATTTATTGCATTTAATAAAATGTTTCCAAAAATTTAGATTGATCTAAAGAATGATCCTTTATTTAAAAAAAAATAAAAATTCAGATTGTACATTTTTTTTTAATCTTGAAAAATTACACAATATGGGTGTTGACTGTCCTTAAATCTGTTTTTACAAATTATGGTTATGTGGTACTTGAAATATTTGCCTTGCAAAGTGGAAAGAAAAAGTTTGAAACAAATCATAGGAAATATTTACAAAGGTGCTGACAGATCTGAAATTACCAGCCTACCTACCAAGTACTGTGTTGCAGTGGCTTTTTGTTGTTGTCTTTGCTGTTTTTTTTTATTTTGCTTGCATTAGGAAAATGGGTGGTTTTTTTAGTATTTTCTCTCGATTGAATATTAAATATTTCAGAAAGTATCAGTAAAACCTGTCAGGAACATCATAAGACTTAGAAAAATAAACAAGTTGGATTTATAGGCACCATACAGGAAGAGGAGTAGAGAGCTTCTGATAAGACTTCTAAAGCTGTAAAATGTAGTAAAACTGGATCAACCTTTCTTTTTCTTTTTTTTATTACCATGTAGCATTGCAGGCATCAAAGGGTCACAAAGTTATTTTCATGTACAGCAGTAGTAGAAGAATTTAAAAGGTTTTGAGTTACACAGATAATAAATGGGTTTTCAGACATTTTTGTCTTTTTCATCGTGGTCAGATAAATTAGTATTTTTTTATTTTAGATTACTTTCTGATAGGTAACTAGGATTGTATGGGCCGAGGAGCAGATGATTGATTCTTCAGCATACACTGATCACCAGGGAAGAAACGTGAAGAAGTGTTTCTTCCTATTATCCACCCCCAAAAATCATTGCCCAGTTGGATAGTGAACTAATGACTTAAGCAGAAGGCTGTTGTAAGTATATGCAAAAATACATAGGAAGACAGTTTTTTTCTCTGTAAGAGCTACCCGCCTAACCTAAATGGTGTATGAAATCTGGAATACATGTGGGATACTGAATGAGGTCAGAAGAGCTTTTTTGGAAGACTAGGAGGGAAAAAACAGTGCTGAGCACATGGCATCATTTTTTATGATCTTCCCTATAGTTAGAAAGTGAAGTGAAAGAACAGATTGCTGGGCAAAGTAAGCAGTTTGGGTTTACCTTTTCTGTTTTACTTTGAATCATCAGCTATTAATTACTTCTTGGGACACACTGCTGGATTGAATGTACCAAATAATTTCTTCAGTATGGCAAAACCTGTCATCTTGTAACATTTCTGCAAATTGTAGGGGTTTTGTTTAAATTTAAAATTGTATGACTAAAGCAGGAAATAATGTAGGTATCAGATTCTGATCTCAATCACAGTAGTATAAATCTGGTGTGAATCCATCATTTCAATTATTTTGCTCTTGATTTACGTTCTGGTGTAAGTGAAAAACAAGCGTTAAGCAAATAACTGACTTGTCTGCACTGATGCGGACTGATCTGTGCATTGGAAGCCATTACTAATACAAATTCATATTCTCATTTCTTTATGCTGTCCCGCCTTTTAAGAATAGCACTGAAAGTAAACTAGAAATGATTCATGGCGTTCATGTATTTACAAAACTACAGTTAAACCTGAATCTGAATCATATATACTTACAGAGGAGGATGACCAAGATGGTGAAAGGTCTCCAGGGCAAGGCTTAGGAGGCGCGGCTGAGGTTGCTTGGGTTGCTTAGCTTGGAGAAGGGAAGAAGCTTGGAGAAGGGGTGAACTCATCGCAGCCTACACCTTCCTCAAGGGGGACAGCAGAGGGGGAGGTGTTGATCTCCTCTCGCTGGTGACCAGCGACAGGACACGAGAAGATGGAATGAAGCTGCGTCAGGGGAAGTTCAGACTGGGCATTAGGAAAAGGTTCTTCTTGGGGAGCGTTGACAGTCACTGTCACAGGTTCCCCAGGGAAGTGGTCACGGCACCAAGCCTGTGAGTTCAAGGAGCGTCTGGACGACGGTCTTAGTCATACAGTTTAGTTTTCAGTAGTCCTGCGAGGAGCAGGGAGTTGGACTTCAAGATACTTATGAGTCCCTTCCAACTTGAGATATTCTATGATTCTGTGATTGTGTACTTACCTTTTGTGAAAGTTTTGACCCTTTCAGTTCAGTACATACAGAGATTAATATTATAAAAAGGGTTGCATAAATCTGCTTCGACATAGCACTTTCTTTTGTAAACAAAATATTTAGCTTGTCCTGAACCGAAAGTAATTTGGTAACACGTCTTGTGTATGATGAGGCCAAAAATCTGTCTAGATTGTTATTCTGTTTCCAAGAGCAGGAGTTGTGTAGGAAGGAGAGTATGAGGGCAAGCACATAAATATACTTCTGTTGTGTGTCCCTCACAACCTGCAGCTAATGGAGCCCCTGGTCTTTAGGTTGTGATTTTGGATATAAGAATCCCTGATGGATTTTTCTTCCACTTTGTAAACCGTTTTTATCACTCAACGTGCATAAACTTCTGGCATGCACAGCATCCCATGGAAAGGAATTACATGCTTGAGTTGGGCTTGTGATAAGGAACTATATCCTATCATTTATTTTTAATATGCGGCTTCATAATTTATTTGATGCCCCTATTAGGAAAGACCAGTTCCTTATGCAGCTTGTCATGGCCACACACAATTTGATAGACCTCTGCCCTGTCCCTCGTCAGTTGTCCATCTTTGAGGATGAAGAGTACTGTTTATTTAGTCATTCTTCACACAGAAGCTGCTCCATAGATTTAATCTTCCTTGTCATATCTCTTTGTATTTTGTATGGTTTTTCTGTTTTTCTGTTTTGTAAAATCAGGACCAAAACTGCACAGTATCCTGCGTGAGGCACAACAGGAACCTAGGTGGTGGTATACTGTCCCATTTTTTGCCACTTCTAATTTTGGTTTTGCTTTTCTGCTGCTGGACATTACCTGTTAATTACAACTTCGCCAACTCTTCCCTAAATAGCAATAGCATGTTCAGAGCACATTTCTTTTGTGTATGCAGAGTGAGGATAGGCTTTTTTCCCCCGTGTTCATTACTGTCCCTTTTGTTGTACTTACGTTTACGCATTAGCAAAGCTTTTAATGCATTGGAAGACTGTTCACCTTTTAGAAAAGTCCCATGTATCCGCTGGTCATCATTCAGGTTGTTATTTATATACTTACCCAGTAGTAAATTTTTCAGTGTCCTGCCTGAAGAGTATGCTATGGAATATGAAAATTATCAAAATGCCAATTATTTATGCAAATGCAGCTAACATTTTTTGATCAATGCTTTCTGAGCATCTTGCGTAGATTTTTCAAAGCTAATAACAGTGGCCTGAAAAATCAAGTCTCTTGAAGGTACAAATTAGCTATTGAAGGTTATTTAGGTTTTTACATCCTAGTTTGGAATATATATCTGTTTAGAGAAACAATGTATGATAATAGAAAGAAAAGAATTAAACGGAAGTTTTCATGAGGGGCAGAGGGCAGAGTATTTAGATAATAAACTGCTTTTGTGGGTAGTGGGAGTTGGCCACCTCAATGCCTTTTAAAATCTGCTCCTGAAGCCTTTTTTCAGGTTGTTAAGACTAAGGATGCTCTTGAAATTTGATATAAACACCAAAGTCATTTACCAAGGGCAACATTTTCTGAAGGACTTGTTTCTTCTATAGAGATATAAAAGCTATTTAAATACTTTTTGGTGACCTACAACTCCAAACAAAACACTAAAATATTTAGATCAATTTGTTGTAGCATTAAATATTTGAAAATAAATATCTGAATGAAATTTCACTGCTTTCTTAACTAATAAAAGTTGTATCATTTCCCAAGAGACTACTTAAAAAGAAATATAGCAGCTGGAGAGGCTCTAAAATTGTGCTTCAGGAAACAGTGACTTCTGTTTGAAAATAAGAAAATTCATGGCAAAGGCTGTTGGGATTTTTTTTAAGGTGAAAACAAAGCTTTAGTATTTCATTAGCCACCGATACACTGGTGATCAAACATCAGAAAAATAAAATGTCTAGCCCCTGCACAAGCAAAAGCATCACAATTTTTATATATAAGTCCATAAGGAGAGTATGCAGACATGTGAAGGCAGACTTGATTATCCAGATCAAAATAAGGTATCTGTCTCTGACTGCTGGCTTAGTCCACGGGGTTGTTGTTACTGCCTGGTCAACCATAAGGAAAAAAAAGAAGAAAAAAAACCCCAACAATCTAGAAAAGATACAGAGAAAAACTGCTTAGATGCTATGGGAATGAATGTTTTGTCTTGCAAAGGAAACGAAAAGAATGTGACTTCTTTAATCTGACAAATTGGAAAATGGATCCCTGTAAAATTCATATGGCAAGGAAAACGACTGCCCAGGTCTGCACTAGCAGAAGTGGAAGAATGAAGACAGAGGTAAAAACTTAACTGCTGGGATGAAGAGAAGGAGAAAGTCAAGTAAATACAGGAGAGGGAATATCTGAGCTTAAGGTGGAAGTCACATGATGGGAAGAAGATAACTCATATCAAGAAATATTTTTATTTATCTTAGTTCTGTACCTGGTGCTTATATAATGTAATAAACTGGCAGTCCTATAAATATCCTATGTAGAGAGCAATCAAACAAGCATCAATCTGTTTTCCATGGCTGATATGTCTGGTAGAAGCTGACCTGTACTACCTAGGAAGCAATGCACTTGTCTGAATAATAGACAGTACATTTCTTTGGCAGAAGACAAGTGCATGCGATGGGTGAGTTAACATGACTGACAGAGTTCTCTTTATAATAGTTCAGCTTCAGGGAATTTATCTCTTTCTCTTCAAGAAATTTGCTGAAAGATAATATTCCACCAAAGAATTTCAACTATAAGCTCTGGTAAAAGTATTTCTTAATGTAGGATTTTGGTTTTGTTACCTGGACCAAATAAGGAGTTTTAAAAATCATTTTATCATCTGGAATCTTATTTTAAGTCTCATGCATGGCATTCTAAGGATGTTTGGCAAAGTATAGCTAAAAATACAATCTTTCATAGTGTTTATTTGAAGTATTTTAAATAATTTATCTTGTGTAATGTTATGGCTTCACATACTGTAGCTCAGCAATCAGAAGCATATTCTCCACGCTAAGCCTTAAAACCAGAAACAGAGACTCACATAATTCTTCCTTTAGACCAAGCCTTGATATTGTAATTTTGAGTCATAATGTTTAAAAACTATGGTTGTGTTTTTTGATCTGCTGAACATCTTTCACTGTGCTCTTTAAGAAAGTAGATGGCAAAGATGAGTATTCCCAGTAGGAAACAGTATGAGAGAATAATACATAACAATGATGTGGAAAAGTAAGCAATATTAATCTTTAAACTGATGGTATCTGCTGTGGACATCACATGGCTGTGTGGGGGTTTATCTTCCAGAAGAGATTCTTCTGGGGGTATTTATGAAGTTTTCCTTGGTTTTATAGGGGTTTGGGGGTTTTTTATCATCAGCTTCAGTGCTTCATGATCTAACATGAGCTGAGTCCTCCCCCATCTGTGTATGCGAACTCTAAACAAGTAGTCCCCTTTTATAGCCTTATTTATGTGGGGGCATTTACATCCCCTGATGTAAACAGGGAACTTGAGTATGCACAAAAACTGCTTATTAAAGAAAAAATGATTCAAAGTGTAAATCCCAGTAATAAAATAGAAACTTAGCAGGACCTTAATGAAAAATAGAGAAATTGTGTCCTCACATTTCCTTTCCAAACTCTCTGTTGTTCTCTTCTATCAGATGTATGTTTGCCCCACTGTGATGTACAGAATTTACTCTTTGTAGAAACCTCTGGTTCTGCTTCTAATATTCAATCTCCATGATCATTGTGCATCTCATGGATTCTCTTTGTCATTTCAGTGGCAAAAATCTGTCAGCTGAGTCCTTCAAATTCCCTAAAGTGATTGAAAGTCATCTCTTGAAAGATGCTAGAAAATCAACATTGGTTTCTCTCCACCTTCTGATGTCTTGTTTCTATTCTGATTATAGAGTTGCCTTCTGGTAGTCTTTTGGTAAACAAGTATCAACTGATGCAATTAATGTAAAACTCTTAGATTTTCTGTCTTAAACTCCTGTCTTGTTTATGAAAGCTAATATGCAAGATGGTTTGGATTCTTCTGGAGTGTCTGTCTGACTCCTTCCTGGTTTCAGTAAAGAACTGGTCTCCTGATCATCCCTGGTGTATGTATGTTAATTTTTTTTCTGAGCTCCTCCTATAAGGATTTCAGGTTTCGTTTTGAGATGGATTCTGCACATAGTTGACACTTGAGAGTCTTCTGCAGTATCTGGACATGGGGCCACGTCATATGCGACTCTACCAAAGACAGCATGAAGACTTGCTTCACGCTGTGTCATGCCATAGAAGTCCCTCGCTGGCCAGATACACATCTGTGTGAATGTAGGCAGCTCAGTCCAGAGACATAGCTCTCTGTGTGTGGATATGAGTCAGGACCTGGGACTTGGTGTCTGGAGTGATCTAAGAGAATTAACAGTAGTAGCACTGATTCAGGAGATCTTTCAATCCTGTATTCCTAACAGGCAAAAGATATAGGCACTTCTATGAGCAAATCTAGCAATTCGTGAGCATTAATGTAGGTATATGAGATGCACATATAATATCTGAATACAAGATGAATCCAGTTATCCAGAATCAGGTGTGACTTTTTCCACTGGTAACTTTTTCGAGTGCAGTTCAAGTTCTGAGTTAAATACATCCAGTGAATCATAGCACAGATCTTTGCACATATATGTAACAAATTCTTTATCTAATATGTAAAAATAAATGGATAATACTGCTTTGTTTTCCAGAAGAATTCTAGAAATTACTTCATGCATATGCAATGTACCTAACTTATTTTACTGTTTCATTAAGGTCTTGGCATTGACAATAGGACATCTTTAGCACAGAGCAAATCTTCTCCATGGGATGATACATTTTTCAATATATCTATGCATGCAGCAATCCGACGTGGAAAATGGAAGTTACTAACTGGATATCCAGGTAACAAAGTAACTTATTTTTGTGCAGTGTGTCATATATCCCACCCGACCCAAACACATTTGGATTCTATTTAATATATTTCCATTTATTTTAGTTATTCTGCTGACTTCTCAGGTTTTTGATCACGTGCAAAAATCTAGACAGGGCGCTTCAAACATCCAAATAACATATTCTTTCATTTTGCAAATATTTTGTATAAAATTACTCTCACAGTAGTGGAAAAACTATCATAGAATCATAGAATAACTCAAGTTGGAAGGGAACCATAAGGATCATCAAATCCAAGAAGAAAGTCCATGAAATTAATTTACATGAAATTAAGTTACATGGAAGTTTGAATCCTGATGGTGCAGCTTTTTTGTATAAACAGGACTCCTGTATAGGTAGCCCTGGACTAGCGGTGCTCTGGTGCTGGGCTGGAGTTAAGGAATGCAGCAACAGTCACTGGCCAGTGACTTGTTAAGGGACCTAGTGAATTCGTCAATTAAACTATAACTCTGTGTTTCCACAGTGCTGCTCCGTATCTGAGAATTAACCCTTGGTCTGTTCCTGTTTCTGCAGGCTGCAGTCATTGGTTCCCTCCGCCATCTTTGTTCAATGAGTCAAAGCTTCAATCACCTGATCCACCAACAAAGAGACTTTGGCTGTTTGATATTGTTCATGATCCTGAAGAGAAAAATGATGTGTCTGAAAAATACCCTCATGTGGTGGAAAAACTGCTCTCACGGCTTCAGCATTATTATAAACGTTCAGTGCCCGTGTTCTACCCTGATGACGATCCCCACTGTGATCCAGCAGCAACTGGGGCTTGGGGTCCTTGGACATAGTGCACAGCACTGCATCCTGCAAAACAATCCTGTAGCAGAATCTGATTTATGGACTCAGGGTCCTAGCCACATATTTCTTACCTTGTTTATTAAACTATTGCTAATTGTGAGCTCAGTCCTTGAGTAATTCAGTATTTCTTACTCTTAAAATATGTTGGGAATTTTAATTTCATTTTTTTCCCACTCTCTCCTTCCCAGTAATTGTATGTGAAATGTTGGTAAAATTCTAAATCTGTTGTTCAAATATTCTTTGTCCAGAACGTGGTTTTAATGCACAAGATAAAACGTTGCCTCCCTCCTTGAAAGAGATTACTTTTCTTAAAAAGCTGCAATGAATCATGGCAGCAGGGACATCCAGAATGCATCCATCTTGTGGAATAAATGGATTTTTGGTTTATTTTTTGTCCAGAAGATAAACTTTGT
Source organism: Stercorarius parasiticus (assembly GCA_013396915.1). Classification (NCBI taxonomy): domain Eukaryota; kingdom Metazoa; phylum Chordata; class Aves; order Charadriiformes; family Stercorariidae; genus Stercorarius; species Stercorarius parasiticus. Next base: position 531,500 of record VWZL01000159.1, read on the forward strand.
TGGAAACTGTTATATATCTGTAAAGAACAGAAAAAAATACAACAGCTGACATAGTTTTTGCCTTTAACATGCACTTCCATCCAGAAAGGGGAACAGACAGAAATCTCTCACAGTTAAAAACCCAAAACCTCCCAGAATACAGCAAAATCCCTAATTCTCGTTCATGTTGATGTATCAAACTGGCGTAGAGAGTGGTGGTCAACTGGAGTACAGGGCTGTCAGGCAGAGGGATCTTGACAGGCTGAAGAAATGAGTGAACAAAGACTTCATGAAGTTCAACAAAGGCAGACTCCTGCACTTGGAGTGGAACAGCCCCATGCTGGAGTACACACTGGGCTATGGCCAGATAGAAAGCATTTTTGTGGGGAAGAAAAATCTCAGCAACCTGCTGGACAATAAATAGAACAGGAGGTGCCATGTGCTTTCTTGGTGAAGAAGACCAACCAAATGTTGGTCCACATAAGCAAGAATGTAGCGAGCACATTAGAGGAAGAGTTTATTTCCCTCTATTCAGCACTGGAACAAAGCATCACATTTTGGGCTTCCCTATACAAGAAAAGTATTGATAAATTGGAGTGAGTCCAGTGGAGCACCATGAAGATGGTCATGGGGAGGAGAGAAAATGAGAGGAGGTTAAAGAAATGTGTTAGTTTATGCTGAAGAAGAAAGAGAAAGGGGGAATTTCTATCTTCAGCTACCTAATGGGAGGGCATAGAGAAAATGAAGCCAAACTCTTCTTAGGGGTGCACAAAGATTAGCAGCACACAGGGAGCACGTGGAGTTCCAATTCAATATAAGAAATGGAAAAAAAATAAAAATCATGCCCTGAGGTTAGTGAAATATGGGAACTGTGAGGCTATGGCATCTCAATCCTTGGAGATGTTCAGTCCTTGTTTGGAGATGACCCTGAGCAACGTGATCTAACCCTGAAGTTGGATCGATTTTGAAGTTGGCCCTGCTTTGGTGGTAGTCGTGGTGAGGAACAACCAGGTGACTTCCAAAGGGCCCTTTCTGCATGAATTATTCAATGATTCTATGATGAACAAAACCTTACTTTTATTGCCTGCCTGGTGAGTACCCTTTCTTTTCAGATTTTGTTTCTTTATTACCATAGTAGACAGTTTTCATCCTGAAGTGGGCTCTGAGCCATGAAGAAACCAGGCCAAGCAACATTTCTCAGTTACTCATCAAATTGATGCAAGATCAACCCACCAGATCTGTTAATGTCTCAAACATCTGGAGTCTGGCCAGAGTTCTGGTACTGCTTCTCAGTGTCCTTAGCCAAGTTCTCAGGCTGCAGAGCTCTGTGTGTCATCCTCTCCAGAAAGCAGGGATCTAATTGCCTGTTTTCTGGCTCCAGGACCAACTCCTATAAATTGCACTAAAATTTTGCACATCTTTTCCTATTTTTTTTCAGGAGACTTGTGCTAATTGTTAGCAAACAGAATTCATGAAGAGGCAGACTTGACAGAATTTGTGCTTTTTTTTTTTTAAATAGAAAGATAAAGCATGGAAAACGTGAAACTCGAGAAAACTGAAAATGCATATAAAAATGAACAGAAATTCCTGCTTTCTGATACAGCTGATTCTCCATTATACTGTCTTAAATCTAGCTTGCCTTTTCCACCTTTGATGTTTTCCTACAAGTAGAAGTGAAACCAAAGCTCTACAGAAGCCTGTTCAGCTGTTTGTCTTTTTCCCAAAAAGCCTAGTGTTTATGTCTCTCCTTTGTCACTTCTGTTCCTTTTATTTTTATTATTCTATTTCATCCACTCTCTTCACCCTTGAAGATGGGGAAACAAGAAAAATAGTTTGAGAGGAAATAATTCTCCTATAGTGGGCAGTCGTATATTCTCTGTGGTTTGGTTGGATATGTTAGGGAAATTATATTAGACCAAACTTCCAAGCAGGAAGGTATAAATACGTCGGTTTACCTAAAAGGCTTTTGAAACACAACCAACAGCAGCCGGACTGCTGAGGCTTTTGAGCCTCCTGGTGCAGTACAGGGGAAGCCTGCACTGTGGTGGAGGAGGAGGGATGAGCACTCTCATCATCAGCTAGGTAAGTATTTTGCTTATAGGTGCATGGGCTACAAGTTATGAATTAGACAACTTGGGAGTTAGAAACTTCAGGAATTAAGGGATGAATTAGTGAATTCACATGTTAGACTAGTCAGTACAAAGGGGATTGAGCCCTTGTTTGATGCATGTGTCTGTTTTCTTTCCTAATGACCTCATAAAATAATTCCTAGAGTGTGTTGTCCTGTAAATTTGAGAGATCCACACGGACCGTGACAGTCTTGGCTTCACAGTGCAGCAGAAGATTCTTTTGAAGATTCTTTATGATAACTGATGCTCAGGCTCTGTTATTTGCCGACCAGAGCAAGAGATGGAAAACATAAGCAACACAACCTTTTTATAAGCTATTGCATCACCTTGACAACGCTCGCATCTTCCTTCAGTAGATGTAGAAAAACCCTTACTGCAGTTCCCTTTCCTAACTATTGCAGTTTGTTTATTTTATACCAATGTAATGATTTATGCCAGTTTATAACTTATCTTTTTAGTACTGCAACTTTAAGTTTCATATGCTAATTTTCTGCAACATATAGTTAGTAACATGGTTTGGAATATGGGATTCTGAAAGAATAAGGTGTCAAATCATCTTGTGCAACTTTTAGAGTTCCTATTTCTGTATGTTATGCATTAATGATACGGGTCGGCCTTCAAATGCTTTTTTGAAATAAGTATCAGAGGTTCCATCTCTTTAGTACTCCATTCCTCATTTGTTCAGAATGTGATGGTTAATTTATTCTTGCAGTCAAAATGCAGATGGAGAAGTTGACAGCCGTTCCCCAGTATATAAGGCAAGTAGATCCAATGAGTTTACATTATTCTCACTCTTGAAAGAGTTGGCTGTTTTTTTCATAGCACATATTTACTTAGCACTCTGTCTACACAAGCAGACATGTGAGACTAGAAAGCTAACTGTTCTCAGTCAATACCCACATATAACATTTTATTTTATAGTAGCAATTACAGGATGTGGTTGCCACAATAACAAGGGACTGGACTTGGGGGCTGGGGAAATTTCTGCCCTACATTCCTGTGTGTCACTCAGTGTTTGGCACTCGTATTACATGAGGAAAGATGTTGGCTTACCCACAAAAATGGAAACTTTTGTTAATGATATTTTTAATACAGGTACTGTTCTTTTTATGCTGATATCAAATTTCATGGAAAAGAAAGAAACACCAACTAACTTCTAACAGCTCAAGTAATTAATGCGTTTGAGTCTCCCACCAATGTCAGCTCCTTGGCTAAAGTTAGAAAAGATAAAGAACGTCTAATTTTAATTTCAGAGGTAAGTAGATCTATTATATGTTTTCTTTTCTCTATGTCCTGCAATCTGTATTTTAATATCTTGCTGATATTCTAGTTCATATAATTAATCTACTAGGAAGGGACTGGCATGTCACTATCATCTGCAGGTATCAAATTCACCCCCTGTTTCCTCTTGTTGTATTTTAAAATCTGAGGATTAATTATTTTCTTAGCTACAGTACATGTAATTATTTATTTTATTTCCTAATTATTTTCCATGGGTGGTCCTTCATAAAATATTTTAATTGAATTGGGTTAGGGAAAAAAAAACATCTGGCTGACACGTTTAGGTTGGCATCTGCAAAGAGTTGTATACTGTTCAGTTGTTTCAAATTGAGAAATACAGAATTCTTTATATATTTTGTGGTTACTTGAGTAACATTCAAAAATGCAAGCATTTTGAACTCTCTAAATAAAACTTCATTTCATCCCTTTCCAAGTTAAGATTCATTCTTAATCTAGCAAACATCTGAGCATTTTGAATTCAGAAGTCTTCATTTTTATTTTGTAGAAATTATTTAAGCTTCAGAAAAGTAACCAAGTTTAGGAAGAATGCTCACACTGGCTACTCATTTTGCATTGCTTATTTACAAAAAGGCGCACACAAACAAGGAAGGGACAATTTTATAAGCAAAACAGAAGGTCTGGACCTGTTCTTGAGTCAAAGGCCCTATATTCAGTCTGAAAATACTTGGTCCAACTTTCCTGAAGTCGATAAACAGGTCTTGGATGAAACTCTGAGTTTAACCCCCTTCAGAATCTCTGAACAGAAGAACGCAGAGTTTAAACCCTTGTGGTCTGTGTGGATTAGAAGCTCCACTAGCAGTCCCTGTTGGCCTCTGTGAATTTGCTTCTCATCTTACTTTCTGACAAAGTGGTTTAATGGTAGTAAGGCTACTAGGGATATTCCTAAAGCTCTTCCATGTAAGAAGCAGTAAAAGAGCTTGAGTTTACACAGAGAATCATATTAGACCTCTGCCAACCTATTGCTGATTTACCAAAGGGACCTGATGGAAGGGGTCATAGTGACAGAGCCACTGATACGGCATGTGTGATGGAGTCTGGCACAGGAGGACATGCGGTCTGCATGTGTAGCCATGTCTGTAATCCTAGGGCCAGGGAAACCCAAATGAGAAATAGGCAAGTGAATCACAAAGCACAGAAATCAAACAGTCCAAATGAAAGAAAACTTGACGAAGAAAAAAATATATAACATCAAGCAATACATGATGATCCAGAATCTAACTGTAGGTGTGGGCTGTGCTTAGTCTAGGAGCACCAAACCATTTCCAAGACATAGCAGTTGTCAAGGGAGAATTCATTTTCCTGCCTACCTGCTCTTTTGGCAGCCCACCACAGGCCCTCCTCTGACTGGACCCTGAGCCTGTGTCTCTCTCATAATGTTAACCTTGGCTCTGACGTGATGGAGGGGTCAGAGCACCCTTTCTTACACCCCAGCCCTTCCCTTGGCAGTCCCTTTGCAGCCCCACCCAAAGTGGACCCATAGGTTTCATGTCTCTCTAGTTATAAATAAGCTGAAGTTTGCAATGAGAAAGTAGTGCTTTTGCTAAGAGAAGGGAAAAAAACCCACCAATTCTAAGTCTGAGGAGGCTTTTAACGAATTTTTTTTCTGCCATCTGGTTTCCAACTGAGCATTTTAACTCTTTCAGCTTACTTTCTTTGTCAGCTGCAGGCAGTGGACTTGATTCGGTTTTGGGTTGGGTTGTTATGTGGGGAGATCCTGGTTAAACGTACGGTGTAGAGAGTTCCCTGGGGTCCCAAGCTGCTTTTTCTGATTCCAGCGCTCTCACACGTCTTCTTCCAGTGCCGTACAATGCGTGTATGAGCTCATCTACATCGAGCAGAACTGCTGCAAGCAACAGTAAAGAACGTTTTGGCACAGAGCAGGCAGAGTGAGTCAGCCATCCAACCACGGATGGATTCAGTGACGGCCCTTGTGATAATTGCATACCGTGGTTAGCAGAGGCAAAGAGGATGATGCATTAAGTTCTTGTTGCGTTAATGTTCCCTCCTGAGAGTGTTATTTTTGCAGGGTGGAGTGGAGAGATATTGGAAAGGTTGGCAATATATCTGCTGCTAAGTTTCAAAAAAGTGACTACCGGCTGCCATCATCAAAGCAGCTACCGGATGTTGATCCCCTAATTCTGGCTAAACTCAATAGCAACAAAGGCAGCTATATTTTGTCTGCAGGACTATAGTTAGAAAAAAGTATGGTCAGAATTGCTAGATTTGGATCTAAGAAATGCAGTGCTTATTTGGACGAGTCTTCAAAAGCCACAACAAGGTACTACATCAAAGCCACAGATCTGGGCTGCCAGATTCTGGCATTCAGGACAGCGATAAAAATAAAAGAGCTCTGTCTTGCTTTGTGCCATGCATTCTTGTGATTTCTTCAAGCAAACAAGGAGTGAGAACGCAGTGAATACACGTACAAACAAAGTAAGCTGTGTTCGGTATTCAGCAATGCTTGTTGAGTAGTTTTGGGCATAGAGCCCACAGTAATGAATGGAAAACTTTGATCAGGACATCTGTGGCCTGCCTGAATCATTCCATAGGATCTACAGTTCTGCCGGGAACATCTCATGATGGCCTATTAACCAGGGATGCTGGAGCCTTTCTTCATTGTGTACGTTTTCCCAGCACACTCATGAAGTAGGAGTCATCAATTTTTGTTGGATAGAAAGCTCTGAAATGGCTTATTCAAGGACATCTGAGCCCTTAAGTTACCCTTACATTTATCCTGCCTCGCTGGGAAAAAAAGTTTAACAGGTCTTCCTGGATGATGATAAGATGAATGTTGAGAGCATTAAGTCAGAGGCTTGACTTCACTTCTAGCAGACATACTCTCAGTTCCAGCTTGACTCTACTTAACTCACACAAATATCTTTTTTTTTGCTCTATAAATTACAGTCATGGCAGTTCTGTGACTCCAGACTGTTTTCTCGATGTTGCTCACCAGTGTGGGGTTATCTGTGAAAACAGTCAGTTTCTGGAGGATCATCATTTTTTCCCCTCTGCCCTGTGCATTAGTGGTAAAAGGAGCCTTTTTAAAAGACTGTGAAAATTATAACAACTGCCATCCCAAGAACCATGAAAACACTGCTACCCTGTAGGTGGCCCTTACAGATGTACTGAATTCTCACTTTAATTCTTATCCCCTTTGCTTTGTTTTCAAATATTCTCTTTTACAAGTCATACTTGATTGATAAAGCAGTGTCTGAAATAATCCCAAGGTGGCTATTAGTCTGGTCTGGTCACACCTCCCCGGCCCAGCAGTGACATGTTATAGAAACAAAATCATTCTCCTGCCTTTTCAGTTCTGTTTTGGCTTTACTCTATAATGAAGAGAGCATGGTCATGGTAGATTAAACAACTGGATAAAAGCAACGTATACATTACCATTATTCTGCTTCTAGCTAAAGCTCCGAGACTAATATAGTGGAGAAGCCTGGCTAAGAATTTACTGATAGTTTTCTTTTGCCATAAATTTAGCCTAAAAAAAAATCCAGAACAGCTGAAATGGCACAGCCTTTGGCTGAGTAAAAAATAGGCACATTTATAATATCAAAGAAGACTTATGAAAATATCCCAGCTGGATTTTGAAAAATGTAGGAAGGAATAGAGTAGAACAATTGCATTTCTGTTTATATTTGCCGTACAAAGTATCCCACTCTGAAGAAACATTTACAGAAGTAAATGGTTGAGAGATTGTCTCTTAGAGGCAGCAGGTATAGGGCATCTGGAATTCCTTTGAGTTATAATTGCTTGTTAACAACAGGATTTTTTGGTAATGATTTCTGCCCACAATACACAGGGGTTTAACATATATTATTTTAGGTGGAGAAGTTTTTAGAATTCACCCTTTTTCTGTATTTACTTTATAATAAAGAAAAGGGCATGGTAGCGTAAAAAAATGGCTAAAATCAAAATTTTCTTTAATTAGTATTCTGCCACTAGAAAATGGAGAGCATTTTCATACAAAAAGGAAGATTTCCTATGTAAATGTTTACTCCATTTATAGCAATAAATAAAATTGCAAGAAGCCATCTTTCTGGCTGTAAAGACTGAGTGAAGTGTTATGAGCCAAGTCTAATTATTAACCCACTAGTATTATTGAGGATTTTTGTACTATTCAATGAATTATGCATTTTTTGTTTAAAGTGTGAGATAAAATATGTATGAACGCAATTCAAAACCAAAATCCAAACAAAGCAAGCTTCTACTTTATCTAAGTTTGTTGTACTTCTAAATTTCACATTTTGGGTCTCCGGTTCTAAATACTAAGATGAAATTACTCAGTGCAGTAGCATGTATTTTTTCAGAATCAGTGATGATGCTGAGACCCTGCTATAACAACATTGTTTAACAGCCATTCTTCTCATGTCCTATAGAAATATATTTGTAAGCATCATGAACTGCTAGAAAAAGCTGACTTTTTAATAGCAGCCACTATCCATCCTTTTACTTAATGTGATTTAATGACATTTGTTTGATGGCATGTTCAAATAAAGTAACGGCCTCTTTTTATGTAAGTGCTGGTTTTATCCATAGTTTATTGTCATTGTGCTTTGCATAACGTACTGCTGATGTGTATTAGAATAAAAGAAGATGTTTTGTGAACACTTAGTTTCATCCTAAACATTAGCCTGGCCATAAGTGACTATAATATAGTGATAATCACCAAAACCCTAGATGTAGCACAGATCTGTCATTGTTTAGCTCCGTTACTCTCAGCCCCAAAAGCACACACAACTGCAGCAGCCTCGAAGCGTTGCTTCCTTCCACTGCTGTGTTAGAAGCTGATTACTGCACCATCAGAGAGAAAGTCAGAGTGATTCCACTCAAAACCATAGCTTCAAGTAAATGCAGTGTTCATGAAAGATCTTTGCCCACGAGCTGCACTCAGAAGATTATAAATTAATTAATGATTAACATACGTGTGTCTTAGTTGCCCATAAGAGACAGAGCTGTGCCAAAAATGCCAAAGGCTGTGGCTTGTGGAAAAACTTTGTTCAGGATGTTGGTCACTCAACCTGAGTGCAGCCATGGTTCCAGCTTGTTTTCTGAACCGGCCCAGTCCAGTTGTAGAGTGGAATTAAAGATTCCCATTTACAATATAAACTGGAATTATGTTATCAGTTTGAGGAAAACTCTTTGATTCTTGCTCACTGATAAAGTTATATTTGTTGTGGAATCATGGGCCTATTTGAACAGTAATGTGCCGACAAGATGTGATGTGCCAGCAACTGTTATCCTGTCACTGTTGGAAGAAGAGAAACTTTCTCAGTTAATAGCTCTCTTATTTTTTACATCTATATGTATTACTCTGTTATTGTTTAATGTTATTTTAGTTTTTTCATTGTGTGTTTATCTTTAAAATAAAAGTTAGCTAGATATTACTCCAGAGAAAGATACTGAACATGCATTTATGCATAGAACTTCAGTTTCAAACCAGAGCTGCTAATATTAGGAACTATCATTAATAAAATTTACTGCCCTGAAAATGTTATAATCTACATATCCTCATCCTTCTGCTCAAAAACATGGAAATTAAAGAAGTTTTTCCATAAAGATAAAATAATAGCTATAAACCCTAGAATGAAAAAATATGTTTAAGATAAGATAGAATTTTCTTTTGGTAGATACATAATAAAGCCTATACAGACAGACAGCCCAGTAAACCTGGTAGATTTCTATACTTCTAGAATGGGCCCTTATTTAGCTTTACCTTACTGCTTAGAAATCAAGTTCCAAAAAGCCGTAACAGTGGCTACTGTTCTTTCCCTTAGGGTCCGAACAAGGAAATCCATGTCTTCTGGTCAGCAGTAGGAACTCCACTTTGTAATCTGACACTCTTCATGCCTCTCCTCTCAAAGGCAGTAAACCAAAAAATTAAAGGCAGAACAGATTTTCAACAAATCGTGCAGCGTTTTCAAATCCTCATGCACCTTTAATGATTTGTTGGCATGTACAGACTGAAAACTTTGTGACCTGGCCTTTCTCTTGTCAGTTCCTGCTCTCATCACATCATCTAGTTATGCACGTTTCACTGAGAATTCATGCTTTCACGTTTCTCCGATTTCAGCCCTATTGTTCCAGACTCTTAAGAAATAGTAAGAGTCATAGAAGAGCCAAGATCTTCACGTTAGGAGGCTGATACAACTCTGCCATTGCCAACTGAGCTATGCTAGTTTATACGGGCAAGTACTATGCAGTTATTAGAAAAATATTAGTCCCTTTTTTCTATATTTTTATTTCTGGTCTCTAGCAAGCATGTGGCAGTGGCATGCTTCTGCATATTTATGTAGCAGTAACAATCAGATCTTTTCATCTCCAGAGTGAGTAACTCCACTCTAGTCAGCCTGTAGTTTCTTTCTGACAGGCTTGTTATTTCTCTGCCAATGATGTGGTGATGGCTAAGGCCAGCTATACAATTTAAAAACAGACAATTTTTTTGTGAGCGCAGTATGTCTATCCAAGCACATTTCTGTCCTAACAGCACGTAACCCTACTCACCTGATGACCACTGGTTGTAGAACATGGTTGTAACACACTGGATAGAGCAAACACGTTGCTATACAGTTTTCCTTGCTGCTATCATTTCTGTTTATTCATCTTTCTGTGATGCTGTAAATGATGGATATATATTTTTATAGGGGTCACTGCAAAGTCTAAATGTAATTTCTTAGTTTGGACTAAGAAAGTTATCCAGTTGCTTTGGCTGGTTGTTCTCGATTAGGATTTGTTCAAGTTCCTGCTGGTGTCAGCATGCCCTCTGACTTCAGTGGAAGACCTCAGACCTATTTGAAAATATCAGACTATTTGCAATGAAAGACTTACCAAGCATGACACGAGCTGCAAACTCAGTTGGAATTGTATAAACTTCCGTAAGATTTGTTTGTAGTAGGAACAAATGTAGTAAGGAGAGCCGCATTAGGAAATCTCTGGTTGCTGTTCTTTATGCTTTCAATATATGTGCTTCAGTGTATCTGTATATGTTGAAATTATGGATCCTTAAGGTATCTATTTTAGGAACATTTCTTAAAACTGTGGTATTTGCTGGACTGGCCTAAGGAATTCTGAGAAGTCCACTACAGCAGCAAGTACAAATTTCTTGGGGAACCATAGCAAAGTTATGGTGAATTCTTACACCTTGGGTTTCAGTACATCCCTATAGTTGATACCTTTGATATATGACATTTAGCTCAGATTCATACCCAAACAACAACAGAAACTATTCATGTAAATCAGCAAAATAAAAGCCTGCACATTTCTGTATGTTTACTATAAGGAGGTCGCAATAGAAAATTCCAGCATAATGACTATGCTCATAGGAAATGATGTGGGTATTGTTCATTGTCGCTCTTAATTGCCTGCAAGGCAGAGAGAGATTTAGAAGAGAATGCATTGGCAATTAATACACCCTATTCTTAATAGGTCCACCACCTTAGACTTTCTGCACCACCTTCTGAAATCAGATGCTGGGAGGAAGGAACACTGGCACTAGCACAAGGAATTGCATTCTCAGGCTCTGCACTCTGTTAATTATGAGCCTGAGACTCATGATTACTGGTGATTAATGTTCCTTTATGTTTTGCTAGTTTCTTCCTTGGGGGAAAAGATAACATAAAGCTGAAGTACTTCCAAATAACTATTGATAGTAATTGATGAAATTTTTTTTAAAAAAGTTATTTCTAAATTTGTTACTGACAAATTAAGAATCAAATACTTGTCAGAATGTGCCATTTAACTAAATCAGATATACATAACTGCACTTAACTATTCTAACTGCTTCTTTTTCCCACACTGTTGTTTTATTTTTTTTAAACTTCAAAGTCTCCAAATTCCTCCTGATTGATGCACTGATATTTTAACAATGTCTTTGTTGTGTACTGCAATCAGACAAGTGCTAATCCCCTTGAGGAATCTGGCAGGGCTGTGGGAATCTTCCAGCCATAATTGTATCTCTATTGCAAATGTGATGATATTGTCAACTTCAGCTGAGTTGACAGAATGTGCTGTTGGTGTTGAGGGTGGATTATATCAACTTTCTCTATTGACTCACAAGTCTAAGGGTCATTCATTTATGCATTCTTCACTGTCTCTGGTAGGGGTTTTTTTTGGTACTGTCCTGGAAGATGTTAGAGATATACATGCCAGCTGAATTTAAACAAAGAAAGACTGTAATAAGAAAAACTGAAAGAAAAAGCCATCAGAAAATCCTAACTACAGAGTTAAAATAAAATTACTAGGGAAAAATATGGATGGTGAATTAGTGAAACTGAAGTTTAATGGACATACTAATGGGGCAACAAAGACAACTTTCATTTTTATTAGTTTGAACTTGAAGAGAAAAATAAAGCAAAAGATGCTGAATGTAGTTCCACGTACTGCACAACCATGGGGCCCCAAGTCTTTTGTTTACTTATTCAATTATTTACAAATTATTTTAGCTGAACACTAATGTGCTTGTTTTTCTTTAACAGTTTCTAAGTGCAGAATAATTCCACTGTAAAATAATTTTTGGGGCAATGGATGTTGCATCTGATTAATTAAATGCCTAAATGTGTAACCTCCTCATATTTATTCTGTTTTTGGATCTCTGCCTCAATCATTTGTTCAAATTCTGGCATGGATCATCCATTTCTCTGGTACACAGTTTTCCCAAGTACAGGGAAAATTATTGATTTTTATTCAGGTTACTCAACAATTCTACTTTCTCTGTACTTACATAAGAAAAAAGGAAGATACCTGTCACTGAAAAGACCTAGTAGACTTACGACTTGCAAAATATTTATTTGCTGCATTTTATTTTCTATGACCAGACTATGAAGAAATAAATCTGCTTGTTGTTTGCTTGTTGTTTTTTTTCCTAAGAGGAAGTGGTTAATTTATTTTGATCATGATAGCACTAATGGAGGTCAGGGCCATTATTGTTCTTTAATTAATTTGAAAGACAAGAGAAAAAAAGAACCCTTATTTGTTTTACTGCATATACTGTATCTGGGCTCCCTGAAGTCTACTTGGCCTACAGTTGATTTCAGCAAGACCTTGATTTGGCTCTGAGTCAGATGTTTCAATTGAAATCAGATAGCCAAAACCACAAGAATCCAACTTGTTAGAAATTGTGACTGTTCCAAAAATGTGAATCCACAGGACTGGCAAACACACAGTAAGTAGAGGACATACATAAAAGCTTCTGCTGTACCCTTAGCTTAGGGTTTTGTTATTTTTGCCACTGTTACGTCATTGGGAAACAGTGTGCACTTTGCCATATAAGATGAGTTTTCTTCGTTTGCTGTTCCAGAGCAAGAATATATATTCTGTGTATTAACAGTGACTTTAATCCTGATTTTAACTGTATAGTACTTGGTCAGAAACTGATGCGTGGAACCACTTCTTAAGGACCTTGCACCATCTCGTGTCTTCCCACAGCGCTTAGAATGATCATGTGTACTGAGTGTGTCCCTACCACACTGTGAATTCCCAGACAAACCTGATGCTTCCCTTGGAGCAAAGAGGTCTAATTCTTCTCAGCTTACTAAATCATACTTAGAATTTTCTTCTATAGGAATTTCTCCCAGTGCCATCTCAAGGATTCATAACCAAATGCAACTCCCAGGACAGATCACCGAGTTAGTTTTGATGTTCAGGTAAGACATTTGTTCACTTCTCATTCAGTGACTTTGCAAATGTGCCTACCACTTTCTTGTGTAACTGTTGCTCAAGTACTAAATAAGAAAAGGCTGGAAAAAAACTTTTCAGAGAAATAGTACTAACTGAAATTTGCCATTTTGTTAAAACTAACTCACCTAGCAAAAACATGTATTTTAAAGGTTTCAGTGGGATAGTTAGGTTTATTACTGTGCAGTGGCCAGCACAGTATTATTTTGTGAACTACACCTGATGTACTGTATAATTATTGAATTTGTCTATGATGCTAAGCCCTAAGGTATAGGTAATAGCTAAGATCATTATACAATGAAACTGCAATTTCTATTAATTTGGCTTCGCATGTCAGAATTTTATTTATTCACTACAGCTCTTTATGGATGCTTTGGTACTGTGGGAAAAGCATGCACTAATGACTATGCAAACTACTCTTGGTCAATATGTGCCTTATTTTTCTCTCTAATTAGTTTCTTCCTTTCTCTTTCCTCTTGAGTTTACTAGCCCCATAATTATTATCATTAACAGTGTTTACTTTTAATCAATTGTGGTATTCTAATTCTCATTTCTTACTTCTGTTTCCATATTATTCTCAATAATTACAGTGTCCTTGCAATATCAGTACCATCTGCAGCTAAGGGGAAATACTTGGTTTCCAAGCTATTATTTTGATTCTGTCTTATCTGTTCAAATAATGAAAGCAAAAATTCCTAGTACTAATCACTGTAGTGTTTCTTTAATGTTATGTCCAGCTAAGCGTTTTCATTCGTGTTTTAATGTACATCATTCATCACGTCTTGAAAAGCTAATTTAATTCTTACAGAGATGAAAAACACAAAAAAGCAATTTAAAGTTTTCTACTTACACACAAAATAGTTAAAGATGCAGCGTGACTTGCCAACACCCAGCAGCATGTGAGAGAACCTTTGAGAAATAAAAGGCTGGTTTAGTGCTGGTAAGTGTGGGATCTGAGAGATCATTAATTGTCTATAACAGGGCAGCTATTGCAGACACAAGTTGTATGCTGCAGTCAGAACTGACCATAAGACTGGAATAAGATTATTTGATTATTTCACAGAGACAATGCAGTTGACTCATCAGAAGACAGGGTTGCCACTGAACATACACAAATTCAAACAAATGGCCTAGAAGAAAAATTTAAATCCCTTGTACTGAGGTGGTGCAGTACTATTGACAGTGTAGATAATTTTAAGGGCTATGAAAAAAATGAACTTCTTCCATGGGAGGCATCAACCTATTTTAAGACAAGGTTTCAAAGACTGAGTTTTTATAATGTGGCAAGGAGAAGCCTGAGTTAAAGATCCTAACAGATCTCCCATGCTGAGATACACAGATATGCATCTGAAGCGTAAATAATCAATAAGGTAAAAGGCAGTGTTACAAAAATGCCAGTCTTTATTTTAAAGGAAATCCAAGAGGGGTGTGAAATACATATTTTAGCACAGGGCTTGGTCCCTAAAAAAAGTTTAGCAGCCTATGGTCCAGAATCTTGAACCTCTAGACCAGCAAAAGCTCCTATTTAGGTCTCATCTATTTATATTGAAGTTAATTTTCACATTCTTTGATAGAGAGATACCATATCATACAAAGTGATGGATTCAGCTTCCAGGAATAATTGGAGAAAGACAATGCTCTCTACAGGGAAATGCCATAAATCCTAATTATCGGGCTCCTTCAGCAGGGTTTTCTCAGTCATTAAACTTGTTTTCTAAGTTTGTTTTAGCCAGCATTCTGGTCAGCACAACACTTTATTGCTAAAACCCAGTAAGCTCAATTACATGGAATTTAAAACCAAAACACTCAATGAACGTTTTGTGGCTTAATAATAAATATAAGCTATTATTAAGTTGAAATACAGATTTAGAGTATTACTTCACAGAAATGCCACTTTTAAATGAAAAGGCACAGTATTTTCAAGGAAGCTTCATGCAGCACTATGCTGTATGTGAAGACAAGTAAACACTTTAATGTCTTACATGAAAAATAGGAATCCAATGCATTTATTTGGCTTTACATTATTATCCAAAAAAAGAATTCCATTACTTTGTCTTTAACAGCTTGAGGTACCAGAATAGTTGTAAGTGTGCTGACACAAATTTGGGTTTTTTTCCTAGGCTCCCATTTGAGCTCTCTGAACAACTTCTGAGGTCATATGTTTTCTTCAAAATAATGTTTTAAGCAAATGGTTGTTCACTCTTCCAAGTTTATTCAGTATACGCTACTTGAAAGTGCCTAATGCTTAGGCTGACTGTCTTAAATCTAGTGTTGTATGCTGCACTGCAGAATGAAATCTGCTCATTTCAAAAGCTTTTAATTTTTTTAAAGTATCAAGCGTAAACATCTTTGTACATCTTACATTAATTTTTTCTGTTAAAATTCAGAACACATGGCCATGTCCCAAGGAAGCTAATATCGTAATACTCTGTAGTTTGCCCAGATACAAGGAAATTGCACATCCTTGTAACTGTTAGTATTTAATTGTGATTACTGATTGACAGAGAAAAGCCTCCTGACGTGAGTCAGTAAACAGACCATATCAAAAAATACAGGATGCAAGTCTAAAAGGCATTTTCCTGATTAGTTTACAAATCTTTTCTTTTAGCATGATCCATTTCTTCCAGGTCGTATAGACTGTATTTGATCCTCCACATTAAAAGATCATCCCCAAATTAATGTCAGTATGTACTGTGCATATCTTTTGTTTTTTGGAACAGAGATGGTGCTGTGTGCCCCCAGGCTGCTTGGGACATCTGAATCTTTTTAATCTGACACATGTCAGATTAGTACTCTAGTGGGGCCATGAACATGAACATGATGTAGCCCAACAGGATGTGAAGGACGTATTAATGATATCGCAGGCCTTTTCTTTGACAGAGTTGCTCTACTCTGTAACGTTATTACTTTGAATTCATATTTGATGGGCGTTGCAGGTATTTTACAGCTGAAACTGTCTCAAGATTATATGTTATGTGTTAACTGCTTTCTGGAAAAATGAAATACATTCCCTTAATGAAGATGGCTTGTACAATACATCCTCCAAAGATTAGCTTTTTGCATCTTTTGTATATTGGAATAGTTTGTGGCAAGGTACAAGCAGACGGAAAAAGTGTTACTTCTCAGGAAGCTCCAATTTAAACACAGAACAACTCTTCTGCATTTTTTTTAATTTATTTTCAGAGTTCTGGTTTAACCGAAATATATAGTGTTGGCAAAAGCACTAGACTGCATGCTTTCCCATTTGGCTTTATTGTCAATAAGCTTCAAAACAGAAAGTAGATGCTTCTGAGGGAAAAACAAGGATAAGGGTTAATGTGTGATTCAAGAGAGTATAGCTAACTTGATACATGTAAATGAGAATTCCATCCTTCTTTTACACAGCCTGGAAATAAAGAGCTAATAGATGAAGACTGTTGTGTCATTAGATTTTGGAAATGGATATGATCATTTCATATTATCCATATCAGACGTCAAACGAAACACGTGATTGGGAAAAGCCAGCATGGATTCACCAAGGGCAAATCGTGCTTGACAAATGTGGTTGCCTTCTACAACAGAGTAAACTGCTCGGTTGATGCGGGGTGAGCCGTGGACATTGTCTACCTGGATTTCTCCAAGGCTTTCAACAAGGTTCCCCACAGCCTTCTCCTGGAGAAACTGATGTGTTACGGTCTAAAGTGATCTGTGTGGTGGGTGGGGAAATGGCTGACAGGTTACACCCAGGGGTGGTGGTAAATAGCTTTTTTTCAAACTGTCAAACTGTCACAAGTGGGGCCCCTCAGGGATCGATATAGGGCCCAACACTGTTTAACATCTTCATGTGATCTGGATGATGGGATCAAGCGTACCCTGATGAATTTTGCTGATGACACCAAACTGAGTGGGGAAGCGGACACTTCGGAAGGAAGAGCCACCCTGCAGGAAGACCTGGATAGGCTGAAAGGGTGGGCGAGCCTTATGAAGTTCAACAAGGACAAGTGTATNAAGTGATCTGTGTGGTGGGTGGGGAAATGGCTGACAGGTTACACCCAGGGGTGGTGGTAAATAGCTTTTTTTCAAACTGTCAAACTGTCACAAGTGGGGCCCCTCAGGGATCGATATAGGGCCCAACACTGTTTAACATCTTCATGTGATCTGGATGATGGGATCAAGCGTACCCTGATGAATTTTGCTGATGACACCAAACTGAGTGGGGAAGCGGACACTTCGGAAGGAAGAGCCACCCTGCAGGAAGACCTGGATAGGCTGAAAGGGTGGGCGAGCCTTATGAAGTTCAACAAGGACAAGTGTATGGTCTTGCACCTGGGAAAAACATAATCCAGGAGTGCAGCACAGGCTGGGATCTACCCATCTGGGGAACAGCTCCATGCAAAGGAACCTGGGGGTCCTGGTGGACAACAAGCTCACTGTGAGTAAGCAGTGTGCTGCTGTGGCAAAGAAAGCCAACAGGATGCTGGGCTGCATCAAGAAGGGCAGCACCAGCAGAGATAAAGGAGTCATTATCCCACCCTACTCAGTGCTTGTCAGGCCACATCTGGAATACTGTGTTCAGTTTTGGTCCTCGCTATGCAAAAAAGATGAGGACAGGCTGGAGAGGGCCCAGAGAAGGGCCGCAAAGATGCTCAAAGGACTGGTAGGCTGCCATAAGAGGAAAGGCTGAGAGAACTGGCTTTGTTCAGCCTTGAGAAAAGAAGGCTTAGGGGAGGCCTTAACACCATGTTCCAGTCTTTAAAGGGTGGCTACACAGATGAGGGAGACTTCCTTTTTACAAGGAGTCCCATAGAAAAGACAAGGGCTAATGGGTACAAGTTACTCCTGGGGAGATTCTGGTTAGACATAAGAAAAAAATTTTCCACGATGAGAACAACCAGCCATTGGAATAATCTCCCCAGGGAAGTGGTGGATTCCCCAACATTGGACACTGTTAAGTTTCAGCTGGACAGGGTGCTGGGCCATCTTGTCTAGACCATGCTTTTACCAAGAAAGGTTGGACCAGATGATCCTTGAGATCCCTTCCCACCTGGCATTCTATGGTTCTATGATATTCAGAAGTAGGGAGGGTTCTAATACAGTTGTGATAAAAGCAGGAAAGGAAAATAGAGTGAAATTAGGGCCACATGAGACAAGAAAGGGAAAAGCTTTCAAAAACATCATAAGGTACTGTAATACAGGTGGGTGACAAGTAAAGAACATGGACTACTAATTTGGACTTCTGGGCTGGAAGACATTATTATATCTTCTGTAAGAACATTTTTATTAGAGTGCAAGGTGTGGAAATTAGATGGTTTTGAGGACAAACAAAACAAAGAAGAGGAATCCAACAAAAAATAAACTGTATCATCATTTTTTTTCTCCTTTTCCATCCTGGCAATGCCATGGTCAGTGTGTATAATCCTGAGCATCCAGATAAGCATAAAATATGCTAGGAATCCACTTTCCATCCTTGAATGTGGGGCTGGAAATTAGCTCAAAAGCAGCACAAACTGCCAGTGGGAGTAATCTGTCTCTCTAACTGCTGTGCTTTGTGCTGCTCTTTGTCTCACTGACACTGCACATGGAGCTTAGAAAGCCTTAATGTTATCATGGTTGAGTTCTTCCCTAGGCAGGATTGCTCACTGGGATGCCCATCTTAATTCTGAAAAATGTTTCAAGCAGTTATTCTAGAGCTGGTGTTATGGGGTAAGAAGACTGTTTTACTGAATTTCTTTAGATAGTCTGGGTGAATCTTCCCAATTCGTATGCAATTTCTTCACGTCTTAAATTACTCTGAAAAACTTGGCAGTGTTAATAATCTTTGAGATTTTCCTATCTGTAATGATGTTAGCACTGATGAATGAAAAATATTAAATAATTTTGAGATGCATAATTCCTAGAAACAGCACTACTCTATTTCCTTTTATAATTTGTAACACAGCCAGTAGAACTGTAGGATACTTTGGACAAAGTCCTAGAAAATGCCTCGTTTGTGATAAATAAGCTAGTAGTTGAAGAACGTATCAGAGTTGCTTTTTTCTACTGGATATATGAGTTGATAGGGTAATTTCAAATATTATATGCATAGTATCCTGCTCAAGATCATTAAATCATTTAACTGTATATGTTTTCTTGTAGCACTCCTCAGGACATGAAAAGAGATTTTAAGACATCAGAAGAGAAATAGATTGGCATAGCTGGTTATTAATCTGGGGATTTCAATAGATGAATGTCATATTTAAAACTTGGCCTCTTTAATTATTTATGCCTAATGGATGTCTCCTTTTTTCCAGTAGAAAGGATATTGCTAATTTAAATTCCCGTGAATTACCGCCTCAAAGTGCACTTAAAAATTTTCTCAGTCCTAAAGCCCCAAATTATGGGAAAGGAGATAAAACAGCTGTTACTGCTGTTGTGTCAGGCAACATTTATTTGGCTAGACAGCTTTTTTTCATACTACTTACAATAATACGTGTTTCAAAAGTACAGATTAGACACAGTGATAAATCTGTATCCCTTCAGTGAGCCTGAGTGTCTGCATTCAATTACAGCCTTCTTAAAATACAGTGGTGGATCCCTGCCTGTACCATGCTGGCTGAGTCCCAAATTAGTTTAACAATTACTGTCCCCAAAACACCAAGCTTGGTTCAGAGCTGGAATGTGAGACCTCAGAATACTCAACCAGGGTCAACAGATATCTCTTGACACGCACCAAAGGCCTTTGTCTCTTCTCATGTTGCCTTCTTTTTAAAGGTTTCAGTCTATGAAACACACCATTTTAACTGACCTTATTTCTTCAATTTGTTTTTATTTTGATGAATACATCCTGATGCCTTGCATTGGTCTGCGTATCTGGAAGGGTGTTTTCTTCATCATTTTCCCATGAAAGCTCTAAAGCAGCTCTGTCCTTTGTCCCCTTTACTTGTTCCTAGTATCAGAATAATCCCCACACTATTAAACTAGCATTGCTGAGTCACCCTAGACTTCCTTCTCCTGTAGAGATGAAAATTTCAAGATATCTCTCTGGGTATTTTGGAATTAAGACATCAATTCAAATTCAGTATGGTTAAAGACAGCTCCCAGCCTTTCCTTCCAAACCTTCCCTAGGTCCTCACGTGCAGATAAACTAGATATTATACATTGATTCTTTACATAATATCTTTGAGATAGGATGTTTTCTGTCCATCCATGGCTAAAACTCTCACATAAACTTTATTTTGGATCTGAACTATAAAATTCCTTTTCTGTGAATTCGGTAGATTCAATATGATACTGCTGTTATCCACTCAGGATGCCGCTCCACCTTTTTTAAATTACCTTCAACATAAGGTGATAATTTTGAATGTCCCTTTCAGCTTAACCACAGCCTCCTCTCATCTCTCATTTGCTACTAAGATGTCCATTTTATTCCAAACAATCCATGATGATAGATTCATGGCCTTTTTTTTTTTTAAAGATACTTCTGCCGAAAATGCTGATCAGTAGTTGTTACTGTTATTTAGTTCTCAGCATCCTTCTGCTTGTCTGTATCTAGAATTGGGATTTTTGTCTGATTTGTTTAGAGCGTAAGATGTTTCTGGCCAGGACACCCTCGTTTTACTCTGTTTGTAGTACAGTGTGAGTCTGATCCGTGACCAAAGTTCCTACAGCTATAGTAAAACAAGTTGCAATAGATGGGTTTCCCTGATTTCATATCTTCATATACCCTTTTTTGTTGTTGTTGTTTGGTTTTTTTTGGTGGTGTGGGCTTTTGGGGGGTTTTTTGTTTGGTTGGTTGGTTTTGTCCCTACTGTCACTAGTTATAAAGGGACCAGATTCTTTTCTGTAACACAGAATGCTGGTTGACACTATAGGAATGAACTGAAAAATTAAATGTCATAACTAAGTGCTTACAGGAACAGATTTCTGAAGCTGTAAACAAAAACAAGGATTACATGAGAAAGAGACGTTTTCTTGAAGACTACCTCAGCTGATGTTTTACATCTTACTTTTCTTTGGAGGGCGGGGAACAAACCAACCACAATAAAATAACACCCATGCCCTCACTCAATTTTTTCTGACTCCTCAGGTCTTCAGAGTCGAGTCATCTCTTTTGTGCTATTTCCCACCATTTTTAGTCTCCTTGACTTCTGTCTTTCCATTTTCATTGGAGTTCTTACGACAAGTTCCAATTTTAACATTGTTTTTCCAACATTATGTTTCTCCAATGAAATTCTTCCCTGTGTGTTTCTATAGTCAGACTATTTATTTCAATAGCACATTGAGATTTATTCCAATCTTCCACAGTGAGAAGGTTTTGGAACAGCAGCCATTCAAAAAAAAAACAACAGGAAAGTAAACACAATCGGAACAAATCTAATATGAATATATCAAGCTTATAAAGTTGACATTGATTTGCTCTTTACTCTAACTACTTCTTCTAATTGCAATGTGCATACATGATATTCCCTTTGTTCATTTTTAGCTTTTTGTAGGCACCATATAGACATTTTTGTATCTTCTCCAGTATTTTTAATAGTTTCCAGTGACTATTCACAGACTAAGCGAGAGCTTCATTTTGAGCCAAATAGTGTCTGTTCTACTTTCCAACCTATATGTTATTTGCTAGTTATTTGAATGTCGTAGCCTCTTTGGTTGTACTTTCTTCTATCCTGTTTTGTCTGCCCTGTCTATATTCTATTCTTATAACCTTCAGAGAATGTTTTTTTGGGCCACATCCAAGGCTGTATTTGTTCAGGTGAACTTCAGGAAATTTCAGGGTAAAATAATCCTTCATTCTAACAGTCCGTGGAGAATTTAAATAGATCAATCAAAATGATGTCAGGTATTACTGTCTGGGGTTATAAGTAAACCAATATTTAGGGAGGAAAACTGTCTAAACAAATGAATGCCTATGAAGTTAATACTTGGGAAGATCTATGAGCAAGAGGAAAAACCATTGTATCATCTTTTCCATCTCATATATTAGTTAATCCAAAGTGTGTTGTTTGACGTCTCTGTTTCCTGTTTGGGTAGTGCATATGAACTGAATTCTGGTGATGAGTTACTTGTTTGTGCAGTTGGATTTCAGATAATCAAAATAAAAATGTTTAGAGCTGCACATCAAAGCCAATATCGTAATTAGTCAGCATTAAAAATTCTGTACTTCGATAGAAGGAAATAACAAGTTCCTCACACCAATTCCAAATAAATAAGCATTTCAGATTAAGAAAACGATATGCAATGCTTAGATCTGTCTGGTCCCAAACCTTGGCCTTCAGGACCAAATCAGGGCTTTTCAGAGCGCAGCTTCCTAAAATTCCTGGTAAAAATTGCCTGTTCTTGACTGTTTTTTTAACCCCCAGAGTGATTCAGGCCCACAACCTGACACACCAAGCTTGCCACACAAATTTCTGCATCCAGGGTAGTGTGGTAAAAAGTGACTGTACTGATCTGTGTTGATGACCAGACAGCACCCGGTGGGGTTAGATTATCTAATAGCCCAAATTAAAATGTTCTAAGTCATGGTTGCCGTTTGTATTGCATGCAGTACTTTGAATCTGTAATCAGTTTCTCAAACTCTTTATCATAGTGTTCTATGGGTTATCATTTTCTTACTGTCTGGTTTCATCATTCCCATTAGTAATTACTAACACAACTGCTAAGCCTGCACATAAACACTAACTGGTAGCAGGACTGTGTAAGTGTTCCTGCGTAACTGTTCCCACTGTGTATTTTGAAACAGCAGGCAATTTTTAAACAATGGAGGAGGAAGAAGAGGCTGCTGCTTCCATTGGATCCACTACCACAGCAACCATCACAACATCACTCCTTACGCCGTCTGTAGATTGCAGTGAGACTTACATGTGATTTGGACACACATGGGTGCCTATATTTAGAAGCAAACTTGGTAAATTAATATAACAAGGATGTATTAATAACTATTTCCTTTCATTCTAGGTAAGCTTTATTAAATCATTAGGCACTTTATCTTTTCAGGAGTTAATAGATGATCAGTGAGAAAATTGATCTTTGTTACACGAATAATTGCAATGCAGGTTTTATACTTCCTGGTTTCGTGTTATTGATGGACCATCACAGTTCTAATGTCCTTTTGAAACTGCGTGGGGCATTTATCTGTTTGGGAAAACACTCTGATCTGAAAGTAGTAGAGCCATTTATTATGGAGACTAGCTCAAAGTGTACTCAAAAACTGGAATGCAAAAGGTCTTACAGCTTTTTGAAAATTAATACGTATGTTGTATTAATTTTGTATTATCAGGTAACATCGTGACCACTCAATTTGTGTGAAGTCTCTAGGGTTAAAATATTCTTTAAACAGATGTTTATTTTCGATAGGCCTATTGAGTTGTCTCCTATTGTATGTTAAAGTAGCTGCTCTCAGAGGTCACAGAGAGTTCAGCTTTACAAAGACACCCTTATTTTGTAGAAAATGGATCTTCAGCGTCTTTAATAGGAATAAATAAAAATATCTGTAATAGAACTTTTTTAGAATGTTTTGTCTGATCACTTGTCCAGAGAGAAAGGGGAAAAGTAGTCTTAGGGTACAAGTTTGGACAATAAACATGAAAGCATATGCTCTGTTTTCAGTAAGTGTAGATACCTGTGTATGTTTTTAACGTTTCTGCCGTGGGACCATCATTCTTGTTTATTTGTGCTTGTTTCTTCCTCCTAAACCTACATACTTAGGAGAACATTGGTTTCCTGAGCAGCAGATGCTACTCTCAAAGGCAGGGATCCATTCACGGGACCCAGCCGGCTGGAGTGTGCCCTCACAGCTGGGGAGTTTGGAGTCCCAGGCTGACAGCAGGGCCAGCCCGCACCCATCCCTCTCTGTCCTCAGAGTGAAAGAGTAATTCAAGCTTGAAACCACAGCTTCAAGTAAAAGTGAAAGAGAACTCTCCGATAGCTGTGGAAAGAGAACACCGTACTTTTTCCCAGGGGGAGGACAGCTGTAGCTGCAGCAAATTGCCTTTTGCATTGGTGTGGCAGTTCATTGCTGTCTCTGAGGTACCAAGAGTGATTTCTTTTATTGACCTGCTTAGCGGCTGGCTTTATCTATTGCAACAGCCAGCTCCAATCTGTGAGGCTGACACCGAGGAGCGCGGTCTGAAGTCAGGCACCTGTCACCTGCTTGCAGCTACCGGTGTAGGACATGGGGCACGACCGCGGGGAACAGCATGGGCACACGGGGACACCTCTGTGACGAAACCTTGCAGATGCTTTAAATGAGTATCGCTGCTAGTAGGCACATATGTGCTTAGCACGAAGGATCTGAAGACACTTTAAAAACCACATTCTTGTAAAGCCTGGGTCATCAGAGTGTTTCATTGAAACTGGAGGAGTGTTAACTGGGAATTTTAAAGGGAGACTGGTGGGAAATGATTGGTTCTGAGGGGAAAAGGTTTGAAAACAAACTTTGCAGACGATTTCTGAGGCATTTTCTTGCAATGTAAGTTGTGTAAGTATTAACTGCATTTTTTTCCCGAAGGTCTAGACTGAGAGGAATGTTTGGAAAAGGCTGGGGGGGGAGTTGGTGTTTACCATTCCCGCTTTATATTCAGCGTGTCCTCTGTGCCTCGGTCCAGTGGGGCGGATTATCTATTACGATGAGGAGCGAAATGGTTAATATCATTCGTGCAGGCCAGTGCCCGTTCTTAGCCGGCTCCCTCGGCGGAGGCAGGTGAAGGGGCTGTGCGCGACTGAAGCCGCCGCGATGGCGGGTCCACCTTTATTCGGACTCTTTCCAGTGGCTCTCCCCTTTGTCCAGCCCGCCGGGACAGCTGTGAAACGGACCAGGGGAGGGCACACCGGGCCGCCCGTGGATGAGGTGCCCACGGGGCCCAGAGCGGGCCGGACGGAGCCTCCCTCCTCCCCTCGCCCGGCACCGCGCCGGTCGCCCTCCCCGCCGCCGGGCACACGCTCCCCGTGGCGTCCCGGCGGTGTGAGGGCGGGGGACGTCAGTGTGAGGGGGCCGGTCCTGGGAAGGGCAGGGCGGCCGCGTCCCGTCCCTCCCCGCCCCTCGGCTCCCTCCCTCTCTCCCTCCCGCCGGCTGGGGGCGGCCGGGTCGGGCGCTTGCCGGGATCCCATTCCTCCTTCCTCGGTGCATGGTCGCGGCGGGAACGGGGGAGGGCGAGCCCGGCGGGGCGCGGGCCGGAGGCGGCGGGAGCGGAGCCCCAGCGCGGAGGAGCCACCACTGCCCGGCGGAGGTGAGGAGGAGGAGGAGGAGGAGGAGGACGACGCGGCGGCGCTGCCGCTGAAGTTGTGGAGGGAAGGAGGGAGGACAGGAACCGCTGGCTGCCTTTCCATTCATTGCCCGTGCGGCGGCCGGGCTGCCGCTCCCCTTCGTCCGGGGCCGGAGCTGGGAAACTGCCCGGGGGAGGACGAAGCGCGGCGCGGAGGTGGCGGCGGGGGACGGGGCTGTGGCGGCGCTGGGGAAGCGGTGGGGCGGGAGGGCGCCCGCTCGCCCCTTCCCCGCGGGGCGGCGGGGAACCAGGGCGCGACCCGGCGGGCGGCAGCGGGACGCCCGGAACGGCTGGGCTCCCTCCTTCCCTCCCTCCTCANAGGGAGCCGGGGCGGGCGGCCGGGACGGCGGGGTCCCATGGCGGCTTCGTGCGGGACGGGGAGCGTGAGGAGGGGAGGCAGCGGGAGCCGGGCTGCCCCCGGCCAGGACTGCGCCCACCGGCCGCGGCACCTGCGGCCTCTCCCGAGGAGGGCGGGCGGGAGCCGGTCGCCTCCTCAGCGAGCTGCCTGGGGGAGACAGGGTTCAAAGCTCACCTTGGCGCCTTCCCACCGCCGTCGTGTTCTTCGTTCCCCTCGCCGTGCTGGGCTCAGTTCTCGAGGAGGAGCGGGGGTATCTCGTTTCTTAGGGCGCTTCAGGAATGGGCAAGAAGTGAACGGCACAAGTTGCCAGCGAAGGTTTGGTGGTGGTATAAGGTGTCGCTCCGAAGGAATCCGGTAACAGACTGCTGAGGTTGGATCCCCTCGTTCAGGAGTTGCGGGTCCCTTGGAGCAACATAAAGGACAACACCACGGGCTGGCAGCGCGGTGTCAGGACAAGTGCGCGCTGCCAGTATGGTACCTGGTGGCAGAGCAGCTGGGGGTTGCTCCATCGCAGGAGGCTCACACCCAGCCGGAAGCAAGCAGATGAGATGCTGTGTGCATCCCGATGAGAGACGTGTATTAGGAATAGCTGGAAAAAAAAAATGAAAAAGCTCTAGCAGACCTCGTCTAGAGGAAAATATTATCTATGTTAATTAAAAGGTTTGGCTTTCTTAGGGAGACGTTCCTAGGCTCCATTACAGATACCTTAGTGAAGATACCTGCTTGGTCCCAGTCCTGTGCATTCTCACATCTGCAATGAGCCCTGTTTTCAGGGGATTTGTTTTGGTTGCAGAAGCCTTATAGAGCTGTAACTCATCGAGGCCTAAATAAAACACACAGCATGCACCAAGAGTGGCTTATTAGAAAGTGTCAGTGACGCTAAAATCAATGTCCCGCTTTATTCTTCTGAATAAAACATGCTACAAAAATACAATCCCTATTAATCTCTGGCACTTTCTTGAGTATTTTCTCCATGTCTGCCCACTGTTAGATGCAGGATATAAACAAACTGTCAGTCTGCTCTGTTAGGGCAGTTGTTAATGAGCGAGTTTTATCTCAGATGCAGTTTCATGGGACCATTCCTTGATTTTCATTGCGTATGCTAATTGCAGCCACTCCAGCTTTAATCACATCGCTGCTTTCCTTGACAAGTTTTCTCTGTCTGGGTCATGGAGTGGGTTTAATCAGTACTTCGGAAAGTGCCCACTTTATCTTTTTTTAGTTAATCATCTGTTTCTATTAAGAATTCTGGGAAATGCTTGAGTGATGATGTACCCACATGTTGAGTAAGTAACTGTGGTGTGTCATTTGCTTTTAAGACCATAAATCACTGTGACTGGATGCAACATTTCTATATCAGAATGTTACAGTCTTTTCTTTTTACCTATTTAATCAAAACATATTCCTCCACATCTTCTATGTCACTCTTGATTGTGCTGGGCTGGTAAATTTGGATGAGGAATATTGCCGCCAAAGACTGAAAGGAAGTCAGTAATTGGCATGATCCTTTTTCATGTTCTAGCTTGTAGCTGTGAAAATTGCTCGTGGTGTTCTGTAATACAGTAGGACAATGACATACTAAGTGCTATATGCTGTTGTGTCAGCAGAAGGTGGTTGGATCGCAGGTGACTCTATAGCTTGCACCAGGCAAGAAACCCAGTGTTTTGTTTTGCATACAGTGTAGACATTATTGTTTAAATAATAATTACATGAAAAGGGGGATTCATTATTTTTCTGAGTGATGTAAAGAACATAATTATTATTCATCAAAATCTGTATTTCCAGAAGCTGCTCCTTTGTTAGACAGTCAGTACCAGTTGGAGGGCTCCCCAGTGACAGAGATGCGGTGGTTGCGATGAGGGGATGTGTTGAACACAGGATGGCAGCTCCTAGCTGATATAAGATTCCTGGTTATTCACTGTAGGCAACAACAAATTTCTAGGAATTTCAACCTCAGCATCCTAAAGCCAAGTCGTTACAAAAGGAAAAGGGAAAAGTCTCTTCACGTAGCAATAGCCCCCACTGGAGTGGCTGGGCTTCCCCCTCACCATTCCACAGTCCCAGAGCTGTATGTTGGAGCTTGGAGGGGAGGTGAGGATGTCTGCTCCGCTGTTCCCAACTGTCCTTGCTTCCTATGCGCACGTGTGTGTGCGTGCACAGGCACATGCACATGCGGCTCCTTTTGTTGGCTGACCCACCATCCAGCTTGTGGGAGGAGAGCAAAGATCAGCTTATGAACTGCTAGTGGCATTTGGCAATGAGAGAAGCCATTTTGTGTCCCCCGTTCCTTCCATACCCATGAACAGGGGCTTTCTGTGTCTTCCGATTTGCCACTTTTCCTCTCTGTTTTTGGTGCCTGTCTTCCCCCACAACAGTTCCCATTTTTCTGCTTTCTGCCTAGGGGATAAATCATTTGGGTGTCAACATTTTGAAGTCACTTAGGAACAAGGGCAGAGGTGTTGGAGTGGCTGGAAGGTGTTACTGGCTCTCAGAGCCCTTTCTTTGATGCAGACACAATTGCTGATGTGATTACAGCTGACAAGTCTGTTAAAATGATGCCAAACACTTTTGCTTAGATTATTTCTCCCTTCTGGTTTTCCAGCTTTCACAAAATTTGACAGGATTCTCCCAGGTCATGGTGCCTACAATCTTCACTAGAAATTTGGAACTAACAGGGTGTGTTCCTCCATAATCATCTTCCTACATACAGATAAACTTGAATTAAGCTGAATGTAGGGCCTTTGTAAGGCACAGATAAAAAAACTAGTGTTATTATCACTTGTTTTTTAAAATTGCTGGGGAGGTACGGTCAGATACTCCGAAAGCTGTGTAAAGAACAGTTCTATTATTTTACTTTGAAACAGTCTTCTACGTAAAGCAAATAGTTTCAGTCATGTTCATGTTACATTATTGAAAGTAATTAATGCATTTTGGAAAACACTGCTGATCTGAGATCTTAATTTTTTTAATTGCCTGTGTTTCTCCCTATGTTTAGACTTTAGGAGATCAGATATAAGCTATGAGTAAGCATTTCAACACCAGTTAATCAGAGAATAATCAATTTTCCTAGAAGTATCTTCCTGGAAGATAATTTTGTGGAAGGTAATTCCAAAGAAAATGAAATCCACAGTGAAAAAAATATTAAACTATAAATTTGCTGCATAAACAAGCAAATGACTGCAAATATGCCCAATCTATGTGAGTAAATCAAGAATATATCTGAAATTCTGAGCTCAGGGAATACATGTAACAACTGGGCAGTTACCTTTTCCATAACTGAGCACAAATAAATCAATATTTAGAGACTGTTTTGCTTTTCACATGGTCTGTAAAATCCAGTTTCTGATTCAGTAGATGTAATAAAAAATAAAATACACCCNAAAAAAAAAAAAAAAACCCCCCCCCCCCCCCCAGCCTGTTGCTAAAGATTGATTTCTCCAGGTTTCCTTGTATTCTGGTCTTAATAATCATACCATCTTTCTCAGCTTGGAGTTGTATAGTAGAGTTAGATGTGAGTTCTTCAAAGAAGAATCACGTACATTTAGACATAACTGCATAAGCAGAGTGCTGCAGTGATATTTGTTCCTTAAAACATTTCTTATTTATATTGGTTTAAATGTTGATGGTTAGCGTTTTCTTTGAGGCCCATGGTGAAAGCATGGAAACTAAATGACAAATCATGAAAATGAAATACTATAAAAAGATGGGAAAAATGTCTTTGAGAAGGGGCCATATTGTGTTGCAGCCGGTGAGAGGACTGCAATAAATGAACTAAGACACACAAGAAAGCCTTACTTTAATCTGATTTTTCAGATCTTTTCATTTTAACCTTTTATGGCTTCTGTTGCTCAGAAAGGATTAATGAAGCAATATTGTTGAAGCAGCTGCACGGCCTCCTTTGCCATTGGTATCAATGCCCCATTTCAAATTACTTTGTCTTAATGCTATCTTATTACAGAATCATAGAGACGTTTAGGTTGGAAAAGACCTTCAAGATCATCTAGTCCAACCCTAAGCTAACACTGCCGAGTCCACCAGTAAAACACATCCCCAGGTGCCACATCTGCACATCTTTTAAATACCTTCAGGGATGGTGACTCCACCGCTTCCCTGGGCAGCGTGTCCCAATGCTTAATAACCCTTTCAGTGAAGAAATTTTTCCTAATATCCAATCTAAACCTCCCCTGGTGCAACTTGAGGCCTTTTCCTCTTGTCCTATCGCCTGCTACTTGGGAGAAGAGATCGACCCCTACCTCGCTACAACCTCCTTTCAGGTAGTTGTAGAGAGTGATAAGGTCTCCCCTCAGCCTCCTTTTCTGTAGCCTAAACAACCCCAGTTCCCTCAGACATTCCACATAAGACTTGTGCCCTAGACCCTTCACCAGTTTTGCTGCTCCTCTTAAAGACTATGTAGGTATTGTTTATCCATGTTTTATATATGGTATCTAACATCTTATCAGTGAAAATGTCTTTGGTTTGAATTAGCTTTAGAGGTCACTAATTGGCCTTTATTCTTGCTGACAGCTGACATTGCATAAATTGTGTGTGTTCTCATGCATTGTTTATTCACCAGTAACAGTACTAATGCTGTTGCTCTATTCCAGATGAATAACAGTAAGTTTTGTAGATAAAATCATATAATAGGCTTTAATAGAACAATTGATGTTTATTTTAAAGTTTGACTGCAGGTTGTTGGCCTTTTCATCTTGCAAGATTCTTTTTGATCCTGAGTGGGTTCTTCTGTTATGGTGCTTTAGAAAAAAATCTCGTAAGTTTACTGCTAATAGAAGTGGTCAAAGTGAAAATTGTAGCAATTAACCTGGGCCTCGTCTGAACTGAATATTGCATTGGCTTATTAAATGCCATACAGTTTTTAAACCAGCTTCATTCAAGTAGTATGGCTTTTTGGGGTGGCTGAGACTTTATGTAGCTGTGACAGAGCTTTCTTGGTTCAGCTTCTAGGCATAATCCCTTAAACCTGTTTGGAAAGAATCACCTGTGATGTGGGAGGATAAATTCAGTCTCTGTATTTGATCTTCTGTTGAGATTGCAGATGGGGTGCCAGTTGGTGCCATCTGTGTTTATAGATTTTGCAATAGTATTCACTGGGAGATTATCTGAAAGCCAAATCAGTTTACATAGGTCAGTGAATTGCAGCTTGCAAGGCTTACGTCTGGGATCATTGTGAACAGGTTTTTCAGAGTTTTCATTGAACTTTCAGTTGTCAAAATCTGACCTCATCTCTAAAGTGCATGGTGGTGCTAATGCACCGATTTTATATGCTGGTAAATGCATTTGAGAGAAGCTTTATTTTAATGGTTGCATGCTCTTGTTTCATTCTTAGCATGTGTGTGTTGCTTTGATGCATCCAGTACAAACAGTAATTTTGTGGAGGGAACGCTGTAGCAAAAAATATTTTAATATGTAGAGGTGGTGGGTTTTTTTCCCTGAAATGTTAATTAGGTGATATATATATATGCAGTGCTGTAAGTCTTGTCACTGTTCCTGCATTAAAGTACCTGTATAAGAGAAGGTGCTACAGATAAGAGTACAATTTGTCAGATGTCTGGAGTTTACTAAAGCAAGGTTTGTACAGAATTTCTCAAGAGAGTTCTTTATGTGCAAGGAACAGCAGCATCTTTTTGCAAAAGTATTAGTACTGATGAATAGTATGTACTGAATTGTGCTTGTGATATAAACAGTGGATGGTATCTCCAATATAGTGTGCAAATACTATAGCTATAGCAGCCTTCTGTGGAACTCATTTATTTCGTAAAATTAGGCAGTAAGTGTACATGGTCGTTGTGATAATGTTAGCAATTGTAACTCTATTTCAGAACAGACGCCTGATAAAACCTGAGCATCATTCTGCACAGGCAAGTCTGAATAATTTAAAGTTTACAAGAAAATTTCAAATGTAAGTTCAAGTCTAAATATAGTAACCTATTCTTTTATAGTTTTTATATGTTGAGATTAGTTGCACATATGTAAATTTTAAATTCAGTCATATTTGTTGATTTGTTTCTGTGCTTTAGAATATTGTTTTAACTTATGGGTTCAACACTAAGTGGTCAGCCAAGTTTGGCATGATAATGAATTTATAGTTTTATGCTCAATAGAAAGTTTCATGCAGTGTTATGTCTCTTCTCTCTTTGCATTGATTTTTCTCAGGACATTGTTTCTCTGATATGGTTTACCTTCGAAGAGTTAACAAAGATGTCATTTTTCTCTCTGTTTTAGGTGTTCTTTAAGCTACTAACGTACATAGTACATGACAGCTAGCGTGCAAGATTTTCCACTCACTGCCCAGCTGATTGCTCTGCTGAGATACTAGATAATTTAGCAGAGGTAGCCAGTTTGCAGAAATGTGTATGAGGTTTGTGTTGCGCATACATGTTTATTCAGTCATTAGTCATGATCATGACTGCATAAAATCAGTGTAATTACCTTCAACCAATCTTTATATCTAAGTGACCCAGACCACATTCCATGACAGCCCTGACAGCTTGAATTAGAGCTTGCCTTTCATCGCAGCCAAATTTGGAGTACAGAAATATCCAGCCTTTCTTGAGCTTCCTCAGTGCAAGAATGGGACATGTTAACGTGAAAGAGTGAAAGTCGAGTCTAAAACAGAGCCTTAGGAATGTTCTTATTCATTGGCATTCAACCAGCGCATATCAGTGGAGTTTCCCTAGTTTTTCTGTTGCACGTTGCATGCATTCACAGTGGATGTGCAATCTGTTGCTTTCAGGGTGCATCACGAGTGTCACACGTGCATATATGGACTGTACTCTGCACAGTATGCATCTGCTTCCAAGCCACATTTAAAGAATGTTTGGGGAAGGTCAGGGAATATAAGCCCATGCTTTCAGCACAATTTGTCCAGATCTTGGCTGCTCGTCTTCCTTTCTTTCCACAGGGTCTTGGAGTTGGGCAGGGAAGGGGTCTGGATCAATAGTTTATGTGTGAGAAGGTTGGTTGTAACCTCATTCTTTCCAAGGCAGCCCTGTAATTCTGGGGTGTTTTTTTTGTTTTGTTTCGGGTTTTTTTGTTAAATCACTGAAAAGAAGAGATTCTGCCTCGATTCCCAAGGAAAAGATCATAAAAAGACAGGACTGGAAGAGGTGTTATGAAGTCATCTAGTCCATTCATCTGCCTCAGGTTAGGATCATCCACATCTGTCATCTGTGACTGTTTCTTAAGGAAGTTAGGAGTCTCCCTTACATCATCATGCAATGAGAAAATTTTCTTTTCATGTTATCCAATTCACACCTTTCTTGTTGCAGTTTAGCACCGTATCTGCTTGTCCGGCATCTGTCTTGGACAAAGCAAATAATTGTTTTTCTTCTTACAACACGTTTTATTATGTTTCTTAACTATCATAGCCTGCTATTTCTTTAGGCCCAATTCTTTGACCTCACATGTGCTGTTTGCTGTATACCTCTTATTTTTGTTGCTTTTCTTTGGGTTGTCTTCCATTACTTCACTTCTATCTTGTTCTGCCCAAGTTAAGACTGTATTCCACTTGAGGTTTTCATGGTGTTGAATAAAATGGAATGGGATCCTCTTCATACTTGCTGATACGATGCATGTCTTCTTTGCAGCACTGTCAGTCTTTTTCATGGTCAGACAGTGATCCACCAGATCTTCATCCAAGGACACAAGTTCTAAGACATTTTTCTCACTGATGATTTTATAGCTGGTTATTTCTGCGTAACTGTACCATCTTTCACATGTTCTTACTGAATATGGCACTGTTTCCTCAGGTCATACCTCCAGTTTGTCATTTTGAATTCTCATCTTTTCCTCCAATAAGCATACTGACTTTTCTGGATTAACATTGTCTGGTAATGGAATAGCTTACTTTATCCCACCATATGGATCCTGGAAATATGGAGATAAATATGCTTCGGAAACATTACTTAAAAAAAGGGAAGACATTTCTAAGTAAGTCTTTTTTTTTTCTGCTTGTAGTGATCCTTTTCAGGGAAGGAAATGTAAAGGAGAGAGAAAAATTTAGGACAAAGTATTTTCCTTGTCATGCAAGTGTTTTAAATGGCCACATGTATTGAAGAATCTGTGGAAAGAAAAATTCACCAGACTCCTGGTAGTCCTGTGGACTGGGGAAAGCAATTCATGCTAATGCTGGAGGGAAACCTTCTTTCTCCTCAGGTCTTTCCATTAGTTTACAGGTGATGGAGGTAAATATTTTCACAAGAAACTGGTGGCCTCTGTCCTTGTCTATTTTTGTAATGTTAGTACTAGTTCATCATATAATGGAAGCCCATTGAAAAATGCACTTGCAGGGCTAGCAGCTGTAGTTTAAAAAATACAAGTTGTGTGTGAAAGAGGAAAACAGAAAGGTCTAACTCTGGCACAATTAAATGTCCATAAGAAGGCAGGTTAAAAAAGAATTTGAGGAGTAAGTCGAGGAGCAGGAAATCTGATGCAGAGTCTGTAGGGCCAACAGATTATTGAAGAATAAAAAAAACATTCAGGGAAGGTAAGGCCATAGTAGAAAGACTAAGTGCATATTTTGCTTTTCTGTTCACGGTTGAAGAAATTGATGGAGGTTCCTGCACAGTTCTTTTTTATGGGTCAGTCTCAAACTGAAATGTTGGCAGGAGATAGAGAATTGGCAAAAATGAACAAGAGCAAATTGCCACATTCAGATTCACTCAGGAATGAAATAACTGCTGATTGTGCTGTTAACGGCTGAAAATGGTAAATGCGTGGCAGTTTTAGTGGGATACCAGGAGAGATCTGGGAACTACAGAGCAGCGTGCTGGCCATCTGTAATACACAGGTGTACCAAGGAGTAGACATAGTGAAGACCTGTATAAATGCAAGGTAATGGGAGTGAGATAATATGATTTTTTGAAGGGGAAATAATGCCTCGTCAACCTGGAGGCATGTAGATGATGGAAATCAAGTTTTATTTTTAGACTTAGGTTTCAGAAAGACTCTCAAGGAAAGCAAGCTGCCATGGTGGGGGGGGGGGGCTTAGTGAAGTTTCTTAACATGGATTCTGCTGTCTTAAGCAGAAAACCGAGGGTAGATATAAATGGTTTCTTGCCACAGTACAGGGAAGTTACCAGTGGAGATGCACATGATCTGTTGTAGTGCCTCTACTGTTCATTTGTTCATGCATGATTCAGAAGAAAGGGTAGATTATAGAGTTTCCATGTGCTGCTGTGTTATTCAGGGTAGTAAACAACTGTAGAAATACTTAAGACCAAGTAACTAGGCAATAAAACAGTATATGCAACTTGGTGGTGAAGAAAAACTGATGATGTATCAGGGGCAGGGAGAGCAGACCTACCTTTACTTGTAAAGCGATGGGCTCTGAGCTGGCTGTTACCTTCTGGATATAAGAAAGACTCTACATTTGTAATAAATAGTTCCGCAAGTATGTCACAGTCAAAAAAGCAAACTGAGTGTTAGAAATCTGGGATTTTATAATTCTGTCTTAAAGGAATAGCACACAAATCCACCATTTGTGTTGATGATGTACCCACATCTTGAGTGTTGTGTGCATTTCTGGACCACCATCTCAAAAAGGATCCGTGAGAAATGGAAAAGATCCAGAGAAGTGCTGCAAAGACAATCAGAGATATGTAACACCTTCCATACAAAGAACAGTTAAGTTGATGAGGAAAATAGACATCTGGGGGTACGATGATGATTTTATAAAATCATGAATTGCATGGCGAGGTTGGTAGGGATCAGTTGTCTACTACCACTACAAGAACTAATGAGCATGGAAATGAAACTAGCAGGTGTTTGGTTTGTGTCAGCAAAAAGAGGAGTTTTGTTTTGCACACATATCATTAAGTTGTGTAACTCCACAGGATGTGGTGGGTACTGAAAATTTATACCAATTCAAAGGGAGTCTGGAAAAAATGAATGGAAGAAAAAGTCTGTAGAGAATTATTAAATACATAAGCGTGACCTCTGGCTTTGCAAGTCCCTGAGCTGCAAATTGTTGGAGACTGGAGAGTATTTGGGGAAAGTATGACTAAATGCTTACACTATTCTTATCCTCTTCCCCAGACATCTGCTTTTGGCTGCTCTTGGAGACCGGGGTACTGGATAGAAGATTTGACCTGGCATAATTTTAGATTTGTCTTTTCAAATTGTAAAAACTCAAGATACATTTTTCTGTGACTTAGCAGCTCAGGGTAACATCTTGCAAATCTTGTACTTTGTAGACCAAAAGCCTCCTATTCTTTTTCCTTATAATTTAAGACAGAAATACATTTTTAACAAAACACGAGAACTACCATGAACATTTGTCTGTCTTCTGTCAGTTGGCGTCAGACACAAATTATGTTTCGTTTCACTCATGCTAAACTGCCAGATGAGATAATACATATTGTCTCGTTTAGGGAATCTAAGCAGCTATGTCTGTAATCCTGACTTGTTTTTTCTGATTTATTTTCTCCTACGCGTGTGTGAAATTGTATTCAATATGGAAGTTTTTTGTTTCTGTGTCCTTCTGCCTTCTACTATAGATATATTTTAACTGTTGATATGAACACAAAATATGTGAGATTCCCTGCAGTTAGAGAAAAGACTGAAAGCTGTTAGGTCTCTGGTTGGGACAGAGAGTATAGAGGGAGGACAGTGCTGCGTTACTTACTATTCTACAGACACTGATACTGGATTGATTTAGAGTGTTAATTCAATGGTACGTCTCTAGGGCACTCGCCAGCAGATCAAAAATGCATAACAACATGATGCAAACATCTTACATAAACATACCTCGTCAGCCCGAATTTTAGTGTTAACCTTGTACTAGTAGGTTTTCTGCTCTGTCAGATATTGTTTGTCTCTCTACAACTCAGATGATGCCAGACCAGGTATTGTTTGTCCTCCTTCAGCTGGCATGGAGTCAGCATGAATGCAGCATCCTGCACTCTGGCAAACTTGACAGAAATGTGATTGTGTCCGCACCTGCTTGGGGGTGAATTTATTGTGTGGTGATCATACCAGATGGTAACATACCAGATGGTAATCTGGCATTAATGAGGACACAGCCATGTGTTGCACATGCATTCTTTACTTTTCTGTCATGTATTAATATATTTAACTCACTTTTGCTGGGTTTTCCAAAGTGGCTATAGGGGTTAAATTAACAATGCCTTTCACTCCAGACTGTATCTGCAGGCTTCTTCATGTCTTACCACCTAAATGTTTCCTCTGCTCTTGTAAGACCAAATAAACGATTTTATTCTCCCTTTCTGTGTGGTCTGAGGCATGGAGAAAAGTAACTTTGCCTGGAGGTGGAAAGCCTGTGCGGTGATTATACTGCCATGTAGCTTTTTTTTGTACCAGGCGTTAGCCCATTCCGTGTTACTGCAGGTTATCCTGTGCTGCTGTGGTGGAGGCTGGGTTAAAAAGGCAAGGATCATGCAGGTATTAGGAAGTTCTTTCCTGAGCCTTCATAGTCTGTTCCTACATTTGCTGAAGTGGATTGGTAATACTGAAACTCCATTCAGTTTATTTTATGTACCGAAGTGGGCTTTATTGAAATCTGTGGATTTGGAGGTGGAAAAAGAAGGGCAACTTTGGGTTTGTGTAGGTGAGACTATTGAAGTTTGTTGTAAATAACTCTGAGTGCTGTTTTGTTATTGTTGGGATATTTGTATATAGTAACTACTTTGATCTCTGCACACTGAGTGAACGTTAATTAATGTTACTACAGCAGAGTTGTTTTTGTGACTACCTTAAGAATAAACTGTAGGAAAACCCAGAAGTACTCTCATGTTCAAATATCATCATCTGATACCCGCAAATATTTGAATTGATGATGTATTTGCATATAGCAAATACAGTTCTCTTCCCTGAAGGTTTATTAAAGCTGTGCCAAATGCAATTAGTTGAAGTCAACAGCATCACAGCTGGGTATTTCAGAATTGATAAAGAAAGATATGTTTACTGTTTAGACAGGAAAGTCGTCCAGCTCTGTTGGACTAAAAGACTTCATTGAGGGCAAGGGAAGGTTTGGCCATGTCGTTATCTGATTATAATGAGAAGTATGTCAGGTAACATGAAGCTACTGTTTAGATATCTAACAGTCTGCCTTTTAGCTGAAGAATAATGCAAAGTTCTTTGCTAGAGAATCAGGGAGTACCTCTGAGGGGCTCATACTTTAAATACAATCTTTGAAAACAGTCCAAAGAAAATCAATCTAATGATTTTTCTCCATTTAGCCTTCTGCTATTGAGTTCCGGTTGAAAAGAAAGAGAAGAAAAATGGCCTTATGTCTAGCTGTCAATCGATTGATTCATCATTGACCTCAGATGTAGTATCTATGATGGTGATTCTTAATCTAGGTTTTTATGTAACCAAAGCATACTTTTTAGGAGAAAATTGATAAAACCCTCTTTTTGGAGGTTAGATTATGGAAGGGAGATCATTAATTGAATGATACTCCAAAGAAGTCTTTACTACCCTCCTTTCCTCCTGCAATAATCATGGTTAACATTTTAAGGATGGTAATAATAATAATAATTATAATAATAATGATAGTAAGACATATCTGTCAAGGTTGTCAGACATTAGTTTATTCTTCATTCTATATTATATTACTCCTGAAGATATCAGAAATTATCTCAAATGCACAAGAAGTTTTATTGT
This sequence comes from Stercorarius parasiticus, assembly GCA_013396915.1. Taxonomy (NCBI): domain Eukaryota; kingdom Metazoa; phylum Chordata; class Aves; order Charadriiformes; family Stercorariidae; genus Stercorarius; species Stercorarius parasiticus. The sequence goes on from VWZL01000159.1 coordinate 569,809, forward strand.
CATAAAAAATGAATTTAATAGCCAATTAACAAATCTTCCATTTGAAGTTCTTCATTCTGAATCCTTATCTATGGCTGTAGCATTCTCTGCCAAGGGACAGTCTACATTTGCAGGCATTGATGTTTATTGCTTCACTTTCCACTCATGCTTGCTCCTGTGACTAAGTAGAATATATTGAGTACATTTTTTGTTTTTTTCAGTGAGGATGAAGAGTACAGATTTGCATCAAACAAGCCAGATAATTTCTAAACAAATGTGTCCCTTTCTAATGTACTTTCCTCTACTGGAAAGACTGAACAAAGACAAAGACTGATCAAAGTCAATGCTGTCATTGCTCCCTTGTGTTTTTCTGTATTTGATAATGTGAAAGGCTATTTATAAGCACTGGTTAATTAAAATCCAATGCATCAGACCCATATCTGTCTCTCTGTCTGGGCTGAGGCATCATGCATCAGCTGAGGGGGAACAGTATATGTGTAGCCATCTTTGCAAACACACGTAATATACTCCATGTTATCTCTGAAATCCTCAGACATTACAGCCCGTTTCAGGAAGATGTTTGTCTGATAAATGAAGAATGGGCAATTCCAGCTGCATTGAATAGCGTGCTTAAGCAGTTTGCAGTCTAGGGCGAAACAAGATTATCCAATACTTATTTTTAGTGGGCTGACTTAGGCCATTATATGCCCCTCCTCAGTCAAGTTCTCAAAAATATAAAGCTTATTTCCCCTTTCTTTTTTAGAAAGCAGTGTTTTGTTTTTAACATTAGATTCCCATGGTTTCCTGCAAAGCCTCAGGAGCTGAAAACATCGTTATGTATCTCCTTATTGAGAAAGGAAGCAGGTATGGTCAAGTGTTTGTTTTTTCTAAAAGAACTGTAATTGATAAGAATAGCTGAAAACATTACGTGAAACAGTAACAAATAAGCACTGGCTTCATATTCACAGATGTCCTAGAAGGGTCCTGTGTGCAGGGCATTGTCCTTGTAAAGAGAGGAACAGGCAGAAGGTCTAAGTGGTGGCGCAAGGGTGGACGCAAGGGCTCAACAGATGGACTCTGAAGTCTGGGCTCCTCCAGGCAAAACCCCTGGCACTCTCCATTCTCCCCAACAGTTTTCTCTGAGCTTCCTTGCTCAGGGCAGGGAGCGCTCCATTGTATTTGTATTGCCATGGAAATTCTCAATTTGTACCTCTCACTCTGTGTTTATCTCGTTACCAGATGATAGAAATTGCCTGTCTGCTGGTCTTGCAGTGAAACTAGTGTCCTGTTTAAAAAATAATAATGTCCACCTACTGGTTCTGTCTGCTGGTCGCAACTGGCAACTTCCTAAAGTCTCTTCGCTGTACACTACCTTTCTGGTTTTGCATATAACTCTGAATTACTTGATTCTGGATACATTTATATGTCATAGTAGTTTTGGATTTAACTAGTTCAAATTAAATGTTTCTTTTGTTTTAACATGCGCATGCTGTTACTCCATTAATGGTTGAGTAATGTAGTAATAGTCTTTGTTTGTGGACCAAGGGAGGAATGAAAATTGCTGCTCATCAGTGTCCTTAGTGGGTAGATGCTGGTCTGTGTTTTAGGCTTTGAATCTTATTTTTTCCATGCATACTTTATTTTAGGGGGGTTTTGTGTGTGTCTTCATGAGTCTGATATAAAGATTTAAAGGAGCAAATGGCTATATATGGCTATAGTCAGCCTAAACCTGTCTTCTCAGTAGAAGCTTGATCTTTTTTTTTTTTCTTCCCCTTTTTTTCTATGAAGTTCACGTGCTCTCACAGTGGAATAAATGATTCAGTAGTTGGTCTCTCCCTGTGGATTATGGCTCTGCTGAAAGCCAAGTTTTTGAATGGCTCCTATGTAATCTATTTTGTTTTCAAGGTAGGGTATGTGTGGTTTTTCAAAAGGGCAGACATTCTTTACCTGTCAGCCAGTTGGAGGAGAAGCAACCATTGAGCAAAAAATTTCATATTCCTCCTGTAATTTAACATGGTTGGGAACTAGTTGGTTTTCCCTTTCCTTTTGCATGGAGGTTTGGATGTCTGTAACTTGTAGGCTGGCAGAAGTCAATCCACACTCACTTCTGTGGTCGCTGACTGTGGCTCAGACTGCTCTGCAGTTCTGAAAGCTGTTGCATCTTGAAGTTTAAAAAAATAAATGAAGCAGTGAATGGAAGACTTTGTCTAAAAATGAATTTGTTTCTCCTGTGGTGTTGGAATTATCTGGGGGTGCAAGCCTGTGCAGAGATCTGTAGCTGTTCCTACATTCTCAAATGCCACTGGGGTAGCCAGTACTCAGTCTGGCAAGGGCAGTAATTCTTGAGGTGCTGATGACCATTTGGTGAATGTCTCTCTCTACTTTTCTAGCCATATGTAAATAATCTGAGCTTTGCTCTGAGTCGGTTAGTTGCTTCATGGTTACTACGTGTGACTTTCTGGAGGGAGTGTGTGGTCCGAGAGACCTCACAGATTTCCTGGATATGGCCCACACTGTAATCGTGTCTGTTATTTATTATATCCTTTCAGAAACAGAAGATAAACTAGTTTCCCTAATGATCATGTTTTTTCATACGCTTAAATGAGTTTCTGCCTTTAGAGGGAAGTTATTTTGGCTCCCTTTCACTTATTTTTCTGTTTGCTAGTGTTTTTGCTCAGCTCAGCTGGAGGATTCACCACCTACGCATTGGTTTGTTCCAGCACAAGGTAGATAGTTATTTAAATATGTGAACAGTTAAATTGTTAAACACATGCACTGTCTGGAAAATATTACAAAAGCAAGTGGCTATGTGTTGCAGTTTTTATGATATTTAATATTTATAATAATGTGATTGCTTGTTACATGGCTAACTTTTGAGATGTATTTTGAATCTTATGTACACAGACACAGTCTTAATTTTGTTTGATTGGACATGTGAAAAAAATATTATTTGACCGTAATTGACATAATTTCATAAATATTTTTTTCAAACTTGCAGTTCACTCTTGTGTCAAACTAATATATTATTTCTCAGGACAGGAATCTGTTAAGAAAATACCAGCAGAGATAGACATCATAGTATCATCCCTCATTCAGCATCAAGCCTCCCAAATTAAATATCAGCAGGAAAAACACTGTTTTGAGTTTTATCTTGAAAAATGTTATTTAATACTATGCAGCTATGCAGTTTAAACTAAAAAGAAAGTGGGTCTGAGAAACCTAAAAACTGTTCCTTTTTAAAGAAATGAGAAAATACATAAGATCTGAGTTTGAGACAGTGATATAAAAAAATCAGTTCCAATTGTCTGCAAAAATATTCTATGGAACAAGAAACGGGGAAAAGAAAAAATGTTTCCTTCTGTTTTATAACACGCCTCTCTGCCCTGGAATACATTTACATTTGTTTGAATTGCAGGCAGTTTCAGGTACCTGTCAAAGGAATTAAGACAAAGGTGTCAGAAGGATCAAAGGGCGGGTAGGATGATTTATGAGGAAAACAAAACTACTCTTAATGGCTTTGTTAAACAGTGATGAAATGAGGTCAAAGAAGCAAGGTGATAATAGGACGAAATAAAGAAAATGTGGGCTGTGTGTCAATGCTACGTTTTGTATTGAAATCATTTTCTCTGGAACTGTTTCCTGTCAAATACCAAAAATTGCATTAGTCAGATATGATAAAATTAAATAGGATGCTTTGTTCAGAAAGCAGTGCTGTAATGAGCAGTCTTGCATTGACCTAGACTGACCAGACTGTTCCCTATCGCCCGTTTCTAAGAACAGTTTATGGGTTTTTTCCTTTTTGTTTTGTTTTTAAACAAACTTTAGCTTCATTAGTGCTAAAGTTCACTAGTTCTTCAACTTGTGTTAGCGGTTGCGATGGAAGTATTTGTTGAACGTTGACCTTAATATACAGAACTTGGAGGGTTACCACAATACTTCAATGTGTAGGTTTGTAGTTAATCCTTTCACTCTCTGTCTCTAGGAAACTTTTCCATTTCATGCATTTAAACTGGCATGTTTTCCATGATTTTTCCCCTTTTATGATTTTCCTTTTTGTTTTCTGTAATAATGTGTTTGTGCCTGTCATTCCCATCTTCTCTCTTTCTTGAGGTCCATAAGTCATAAGCAGAGGGCACGGAGCTGGATGAATTGCAAACTGTATCCTGCTCCCATCTTCCTCACTCATGAGGACTCCACAATCCCACCAGGCAGTAGGACTGGATACTTGTCCACTGCAGATGCGTGGCCAAGCGAATGGAGAACACATGTTGATGATGAAGCCAGAGGTCATTCTGTACCTATTACGTTAACTAGGATTTATACATTTTCATTGTACGAGTGTATATACATATAGTTAACCGATGACTAAATATTTGAGAAGCTGTATGTCTTGCAGTAACCAAAAGGGTGGACGCTCCATTGCATTGAACGTCCACCAGACATAGCCATACAATTCCTTTAGTCTTACCTCAAGCTCATTTGAAGTCACTGTTGTCTTAAAAGCATGGACAAATACTGGGGACTCGTGTATTTTTAATAGGGATGGTACAGCTGGTAGAAAAGTCCCCAGTCTTTCATGTGTAATGGTGTGAAGAGGTGGTTTATAAAACCTTTAATTGGAAACTTTGATTGTAACCAACAGACAATGAAATACATTGAACAAAACGAGCAAATACAACCTCTGCTTTAAAAAAATGGGTAAATGTTGATGCTGTTTTTTTAACAAGTAGGAACAGCTGAGATATTTCCATTCCCTTTCCAGAACTTCATAACTGAATCCCTTTTTATGAATAAGTACCACTCACAATGTACTTTTCAGATAACTTGGGGACCAACCACATTGTAGTCATACATTCTTCTGGTGTTTCCTGAAGAGGTGGGATGTGGCACACTGCCAGGAAGTGTGGTTTATTAAATTAATTATCTATGGTAAATGCAAATTTTGAAGATATGAGACACTTGCATACTTCTCAATTTTAGACAGCTTTCTGTGATTCTGCTTTTATTTTAGTTTGTGCATTTACAGTTGATATTTTAAAAAGTTGAATGTTACTAAAAAATGAATAGAATACGTTCCTAAAGGCAAAGTTAGCTTATCCCTTTTTACAGTTATCTTTTCATTGCATTGTTGACTTATGAGGCTTTTTTTAACGCATGAATGGTTTGAGTGGGTTGATTTTTAAAGAAGCAACCATGTTCTCAACCGTCTGTATTCTGGCATGGCTGCTATTGAGGAAAAAATGCTTCTAAGAAACCGCAGTATTCTGAAAAATAACAGAGGGATATTGTTGTGTGATTATTAAAACATGTACAGTATCGGTTGGTCTTTCATTTATAGCTAGGGAATTTTTTTTTAACATGATTATTTAAAACAGTTTCTGTAAATTTGGAAAACATGATTTGAAAGAAGCTCCAATACTATCTCTGTTTTCCTCTGTTTATAGGACAGATGAAGATGCAAAATTAGATTCATAATTGGAGTTTCCTTTGGTTTGGCAGGAATAGGGCAGCAGAAATTTGAGCTAACTTAGCTGGATGGTGTCAGTTTCTAGATAAAATTTCAAGTATTGATTTTTGTATTGAAAACATGCCTATTAAAGGGAGCCTGTCCATCTTGTTTCAGCTGAAATGAAGATACTTGCTTCAAAAGAGTGCACGTTCACTTTAGTAACTTAAATTATTTTATCTCCTGCCCCTGCCAGTTCTTCAGAGCCCGTATTTATTATCCCTTTAGTCATTAGGGGACCTTAATAAAGCTTATGTTGAGCATTTCAGAAAGAAATGAGTGCAGATAATATTGAAGGATAGTGATGTTATTTACTTAAGAGATCTATTGCTGTTATTAAGGAAGCACACGCTGACTTATGTGCTGCATACACTAACTTATTTGCCATGTGCTCTTCACATATGTGGTGTACATTCATGTACTCTGGGCATATGGTCTGATTTTATGGCACTGTGGGTTAACTTTTCACATCCAGATCTCATTAGTCTCCCATACTTGATGGAGAACTCTTGAAATTTCCATCCTGAAATACAAATTTGCCTTCGGGAACATGACCAGTGAGCTAGGAATCGTCCTGCTTACATTGTTGTGATACATCCACAAGAAGTACCATTGTTATCCCTTTTTTTAATGGTTGGTCTGACTTTGATAGAAGAGGAAAGTTCTGAGACTGCACGTCAGCAGCTTTGGAGAGGAGGTCCAGTACATGGGGCTATTCGTACACTACCAAAAGAACAGGGCACAAACACCTCTGAACATTTAATGGCCACTTGCATACTGAGGCTGGGAGTCATGTTGTGTATGCTGTATTTGCTCTTAATCTCAGAATGGCCAAGGGAAAAGCTAATGCTCATCTTTTGTCAGTTGTTTTAAGACTCTTCCATTTTTGCAGAGCTACCCTACCTTTCAACTTTAGAGGGTTGTGAAGAGAACCACTAGACACAGCTTGCAAAATGTTTGATTTTGCTCAGAAGGTGGTGGAATTGATCATGCTGACCTAGCTGGGGTTGGCATTTCCAAGTACTTGGTGAATAGGAATTTTCCTCTGTAAAACAAATTTTCAGTCACCTACAGAAGCCTAATTACATTTATTTATTTAATTAATACAGAATTGAAGACACAAATTCCTATTCTTAAAATATGGTAAGCCTAGGTAATAGTTACACCATGAATTGTCAATGATAGACTTCCAGGTGCTTTCAGAACTGCAGTTAGTTAGAGTGAGAGAAAACAGTTTCCATTTGGGGGGTTAAAAAACAAAAAAAAGGAATGAGAGCATGTTAAATAGTGCTGTGAGCATTGTATCTTCTCTTTCCCTTCAGGAGTGATTACTGGTTAATACTGTCTGGAGCTTCTCTTTTTAAGGCCATTATGCAGTGTTGAGTTCATGTTGATGAGAGTTTGATGTCTTTTTAAAGTTGTCTCTGGCAGACTGGCACTTAAGGGTTGTAATTTTTCATTCCTGTATAAAACTCAGCTTGCTAACTGTATGGGAAAATACCACCATCAATTGTAACAGGAACTGCTGGAAACTAATAACTATGAGTAGCTATAGACAGCCTTTAGCCGTATATTTTTATTTTAAATTTATGTGAATCTGTTGATCTAAAATGGAAGAAAATTACTTTTCTTAAAAGTGTTGAAAGACAGACTGCCTACCCATTTGGCAGTGGTAGTGTTGCAGTGCCAGTAGATATCTGACTTAAGTTTATAGGATTATTATGCAGGTTAAGAGGAAATTAATTTCCACCCATTAACATTATACATGATATGTACACTTAGGATCACATAGATGAGAAGAAACTAGTTCTGCGTGTGCAGAAATGCAGGATGCAAGCTGGAATGTTAATTAAAAACGCCAATCCAGCATAGCTGATAGTCACTGTTAAAGCCCCTTTTCAGCAGCAGCTGCCCCATGCCTGTTTTCAGCTGTCATGAAATCCTGAAGGAACATCCAGACACTTTCTTTGTGAATTATTTGAGAGCACAGAATTGCCAAAGGGCCTCTGGGTCCCAAAGTCTGGTACCCAGCTATTGAATGCAGCCATACAGTAGATTTCTAGTTTTAAGAGATTGGCAGAGCATCTCTTTGGCCACCATGACATGCAACTCAGAACGCTTCCCAGTGCCACCCCACTAAACTCTAGACGTCTGTTCATTTCTAGGACACGCAGTCCCAGGTTCCCAATAGCCAAAAATAACAGATTGTTTTTCACACCAATCCTTTGTGGTTTAATTTATTAGGGTGCGTTAATAATCAGTGTTCTCCAAATTTAGTCTCATCCTGTTTCAAGTCACAGGTGACTTCAGTCTTTGGACACTGAGGAGGAGACAGCTACAAATCTTGTTTGGAAGAAGCCAGGACTCTGCCCATGGGTGTGACTGTCCTGATCAATGTGTTCAGGCTGAAGTAGAAGTGTATTCTGTCAGGAGCAAGTCGAACTGCAGCATTACAGTTGATGCTTTACTTGATAGGAATGGTATTGTAAATGAGAGTGCAAAACCAGCAAGGATTTTATTAGTGTTTTTCAGTGTTTAGAAGAGACACTGTAGCCCTTTTCACAGGTTTGTAATAAAACAGATTCCAGTCCAGTAATGCCAGCAGTTAAACAGCATCCTTTAAAATTACCAGGGCCAAAGAGAGTGCAAAGAAAAGCTGTGTAGTGACTTCTCTGCTCTGTTAATGCTGTTTACATCCCCATCCTCACCTCCTCTCTTCCCAGTTTTTGTTTGCTGGTTTTTGGGTTTTTTTGTGTTTTGTTTTGTTTTTTTTTTTTTAATTCTGGAGAAGTTTCAGAGACTAGAATATGACGTCAGTGTTTTGTCTCTAGTTTATTGGATTACATGTGATGACTTAATGTTGTACAACATGGACTTGTGGGCTGGATCTGGGTTTTGTTACAGGCTGCTGGGGAGGAAAGGTTAGGAAGACAGCTGGATGAATGGACGGGCGGGTGGTCTGCGCTGTCAGCCCCAAACAGTTGCATTGCTGTTGCAGCCTGAGGAGGTAACAGCAGGTTGATGATGGTGGACAGTGGTACACCAGAAACATTCAGTGGCTCCTCTTGCATGGTCAGCAGCTACAGTCTGACCCCCTGCATCACGTTGTGGTAGGCAGCAATATTTTGCTCCTCAAGCAGTGGGTGCTTCCTGAAAACCACACTCTGCCTTCTCCAGGGGAAAGGTGCTGGGTGGGTTGTATGGAAATGCTGGAAAGCCAGGCTTTAGGATAGGACATTGTGCTGTCTATGATGGGATTGAATTAATAGGTGCCGGAATAAGTGTATAAAACTAATACTAACTGGTATGGGGTTGTGGAAAATTTATCTGATAAAATCAACTTCATAATGTTTTTACATGAAGTGACAACTTAGGCTGATAGGTAAAGGTGTAATGTCTTACGTCAAGTATTTAACCTTTCAACATCCGTTTTTGTTCATGAAGTAGAACAATGCAAAATCAAAGCATCAGCTTTGACCTGACTAAATGACAGGTGCCTAATGTAACTGTAAATATGGAGTTGTCATTGTTCAGCTGGGTTTGTAGATAAGCTTCTGGCTCATCACTGATCTTTTTATTGATGACACAAAACAAAAATCTCATTACCCCTATCAAGCTCTGAAGAGTCACAAAGCCACAGCTTGCAAGGCCTGAAAGGATCCCTGTGGTCAGGCAGCCTGACTTCCTGGGCAATGGAGGCATTGAGACACTTCTGAATTAATTCTTCTTTGAGCTGCAACATAAAAAGAGCATTCCATGTGAATTTAAAAATCACCAATGACGGAAAAATCATTATTTTCCCTGGCAATGACATACAGCAATTAGTGGAATGACAAATAACAGAAAGAGACAGTGATGTGGATAGGTTGGTATGCTGAATCTGGTTAATGGTAGCTCTGAAGTCAGAGTCATCCTGATAGGAAACATGAATAACACCCACGGACATGACCTGTGCAAAATGTGGCAACTCTGAATAGAGGATCTCAGCAGATTATCAGCTCAACATAAGTGCTCAACATTAGCAGCATGCCCAGAAACGACTAGTGTGATTCCTGGCTGTTAAAAATGAGGTGCTCTGCCTGCAAATAGACAATACAGAGGTTGTATCATGTATTTGTCCCTAGTATAACTGCTACTGGAATACCCTAGTTATGTCCATGAATCAAAGATGATGTTGACTGTGACCAGAAAAGAGACAGAGAAAGCTACAGTGGACTGAGAACTATGTCCTATATTGTATTTGTTTTGTTTAGGGTGTCAGTAAGAAAGTTATGGGCAATTCTAGAATCAAGATTACTCTTTTTTCCCCCTGAAAAATAAACTGTAATTCAACACTGAATTATTTCAGGTAAGTCATATGGCTTGAGTTACATATCAGTCCTTCTTTTCTAGCTCCCTAAAGTATGAATCTGTTTCACTTGCTGGTAAGAAGATTAGCTATATTTCTAGATGTGTGTATTTGCACGGAGGCCGTCTGGCAAAATCATGCCTTTTTGTGCTAGTGTCAGATTCTGGGCTAATCTGTGCGCCATACAGTACTGGTGAATATTAAAGTCCCTTAACGTGTTGCGCTTTGAGAACTCTAGAAAAAAGCCACAACCAAAAAAAACCCATTAGTGGTGATTGAAATTGGCTGTGCTGCAGCACTGCTTTCATGTCAGTCGGGACAGCCAGTCTGTCTCTGGGTTTGCTTTCTACCCTGATGAGCTTGTTTTGGGATAGTCCCTCCTGCAGCACAGTCACCTACACGTAGGTGCAGTATCACCACGTTTAGTTTGGCCTGATGGACCCCACTGGTGCTTACCTTGTCAGCAACTTGTGGCCTGCAGTTCCTCCCCCTCACAAGCTTGAACACTTTTGGAGACTTGGGTGAAATGGTACATTCTTGAAGACCTGGATGTAATTTAGAACGTCCGTAAATCCAAATAATTTCTATAGATATATTACTCTTCAATAATAAACTGTGGCAGCTGGGGAACTGCTTTATTTATACCTGCCGTGTCTTATTTCCAGTTTGAAACACCAACATGTGTATTTGATTTCTTGGAAAAAAGTTGTCTTCCCAGCTGCAGTACACAGCTCCTCCAGGACAGAAGGAAAGGTACCTTTTTTGGAGCTTTTGTCATTGTCATTCTATTGTATGTCTATTATGGGTGCTGGTTTTGGCACGATCTCACTAGCTGAGCACTTGCCATGTCACCAAGTCTCTATTTGATTTTTAAGTCTTTTCTTTCTAGCATGACTTCTGTTTCATAAAAAAACCCCAACCCCCCACTGCCCCCCCCAAAACCTACTCAACCCAAAAAAGCAATTAAAATTCTTGTCTTTTTTGCCCTTCCCTGCCAAATTAGGTTTGTTTGAGATCCCCTGTGGTATTCTAAAATAAAAACAAACCTTGATCTGAGGTAGTGCTTTGAAGAAAATCCTATATACTGAGTTATGCTGTGAAGTAAAGCCTTCGTAATATATTGATTTAAATATAAACTTTTAGAGACACATCTGGATACTTAACTTAAAAAATAGATGGTACAATGCTTTATTAGTTGAGGTAACTGATTTCAGATGATAAAAAAGCAAATGAAAAATATTCCCAGGCTATGTAAACTTACCATTATTTTGCAAAACCAATAGTTTGAAAATAGAGGAAAAATGCAAAATAAAGGCAAAATGCTAGAAATATCAAACCAGGTCTGGTTTTAGTTCATGTTACGATTTTTCAATCTGAGTATGCAATGACAGTTTTACCTAAGAAGAAAAAGAGTGAACTATCAGTTGTTTCTAGCAATTAACTGATCTGCCTACAGGATGATAATTAAAATGAGTCGTGCATGTAAAAGGAAACTGAATCTTTCTCCCCCTTGACTCATTTTTCTTCTATAAATTTGTTTTCAGAATGGCTTGCTTTAAAATTCTGCCAGAAATTGATACACCAGTATATTAAGTCATAAAAATGCTGGGTATAATTTCAAAGCAACTCCATGTACAAATCCCATGTAGAGCCAAAAAATTCATCACCTGATTCACGTTACCTGAGCTTAGCACCTGTGATATTTGTAGAGTCAGCAGAGAGAACTGGAGATCTCCAAGGGAACTTGGAGGCTTGCAGAATTAGCCCATGGGAAGTGTTACTCATCTCCTGCCTACCTTTGGAGTGGAGGTACCTGGCTGGTCGGTGCTGGTAATCTCTACCATCTCTGAGAACATGTAGCTAAAAGATCTGTGCCCTGCCCTGCAGTCTCACAGTATATTGGTTAAAGACGTAGTGCCATCACCTCCCTTTGCCTGCTGGTTAGGGTGTTTGCAGGGAAAATGCATAACCTATATTCACATCTCTCTGCAAGCTGGGGGGACCAATGTGCGGCCACCCCACTGAGTTGTGTGTCCTCACCACCAGGATACAGAATTGTCCAAAGGAGAGGAGTTGGAGGATTTTCCCCTCTTACTGAAGCTGAGCCACTCATGCTGAGAATAAGAGACTCAGGAGGAAGGAGAAAATGGTTGAGGGAACTTGATTCTGTGTCTTCTTATCTGGTGCCTGCAGTCAGGCAGTGGGAGTTACTCTTTCTGGTGCCTGTGCTTAGGAGCATGACTGGTTTTAGGTGACTTCTTAAAGATACAAACAATAGAAAATGTTCAAAGGGTCTAGGGAGTGTAAAGCATCGCATCCATCTCATGATTTAAGCAGAATTTCAGGTTGTTATCTGCGACTGGGTGGTGGCAGCAGGTGTTGGGCTTCTGGTACAGGTCTGTGTGTGAAGAGCGCCTATGTTTTGACACCGGTGAAAGAAACTCTCCAGCCCAACAAAAAGCCAGCTGCTGAGCTGTCAGTGCTATGGGGTGGGTGGGCAGGCTGGCTCCTGCCCCATTGTCTTGTTAGACTTGTGTTGCAGAAGTTGGCTTCCTCCTTAGATTTGTGTTTCAGAAGCTAGCTTCCTCTCACTTCTAATTTTTGGTGCCAGCATAAGCAACTTGATGTTAACTTTACACACCTGATTACTAGCTGTGTTTGAAAATTTCAGTATCACCAGAAAAAAAAGGAATTAGGCTAGCATATTTTGGAAGTATGTAATGTGATGTATCCTTTGTTTATCACTGTGAGACATTCCTCAAATTGAAGGCTTGATTATTTCCAAGGAGCTGAAAAACAATGGCTCCAGTAAAAAATCAGTGGAAGATGTAATGCTTGCTGTCCCTGACTGCTCATAGATCAAAGGGAATTAATCTTGTTTTTCTTAAACATGCTAGGATTAAAGGTGAATTTCATCTATTCGCTAGCATATCTTTTGCTTTTGGTGCTTGCTTAAGAATGTTTACTTGAAGCTGTGCTAATATATGTTAGTTTTTCCAAAGAGATTGTCAGACATTGATTTTTTAAAAAGAAAGATTTTGTTTTCTAAAATTGGTAATCCTTTCCTGGGGAAATACAAAACTTTGCTCTCTGCTAGTTGAGAAAATGAGATTTATCCAGCAATTGACTCCAAATGTTTCAACAGGTAAATTTTTCATGTGTGGTTTTTTTTTTTTTTTTTTGTAAGGTAAGATTGTAAAGACTTTGATTGAGAAAATTGGTTTAAATTAGTTTCTTGGATCATAAAGAATCAGAAATAGCATTCAGACTACCAGCTTCCTAGTTGATAATTAAAGTAAACCTTAAAAAAAAGTTACTTCATGTGTAAATGTTGCCATTTGCTAGAGGCTATTGTATATATTTCCACATCAAAGGACATGGGCTGCAAACAGTTTTTTTAAGGGTAACTGGCTTATACTTTCTGCAGTCTGAAAATGTCAATTTTTAAACACATGGAATCAAGGGGTTAACTTATCTTTAAGTGATTATTCAGACTGGTTAAATATTTTGCCCATTAAGAAGCAATAGACTTTTTTCTGACCCTCTAGAGTGGGGTGGGGATTGTTGCAGCTTGATCATTTATAGGCTGCACTTGCTGTAAGGGGCTAATGTTTGTTGACTGAACTCTTGGGTTTAAGAAAATATAGTGAAATATAGTGGGATCTAAGTGTGTGTCGTGTTGTTGCCACAGAAAGGTTGTTTTGGGTTTTTTTGTTTGTTTGTTTTTTTCCCATAATGTTGAAAATACAAGTGATGCAGTTAACTAAAGGCCCATGGAACTTTTCTTGCTAGAGGTGCAGATGACAGATGCAGAAATATACATGTATTGGAACTGAATTAATTTGATTTAAAAGCAGCTCTTTTGTGGATGAGTTTAAAATGTTGAGTATCTTGGAGACTCTTTTGGATTTATCTTGCATTTACTGAGAACTGAGCTTCCCTGTATTTAGTGTGTAAGTAGTACACTGGCCACATGAGGATTAATTAAAACTATGGGCCCTGTCATGTTTTCTTTGCAACACCTGTAATGGGAGTTTGACATGGAGAGCTACAAAGAAAGGATCAAGTTAACTTGGCATCTGATCAGGAAAAGGAGGAGGTTTTTTTCTTCTTTTGTAAGGAGGCTGGTTGTATCCAGGAAAAAAAAAGAGAAATATTTTTCTGGGAAGTCTTGTTGTGGTTGGGTAGGAGCAAAGATGTGGGGCTCTGCTAAAGGCATACAGAATGGCCTTTTCTTGAGTGCTTTTTCCCTTTTATTTGGGATGTTGATCATCTTGAAGGAACATAACTGAAGAATGCCTTGTGAACTAAAAAGAATCCCTGTTTCCAACAGGGTCCAATGCAGGCAGGTTTCAGGAAGCTTGGTGTAGTCATCAGGGTGCCACTGAGCTGCTCCTTGATTAGTTGTGGCCAGTGGTTTGCTCAAGACATGTGCGTTGCTGGATTGAATGCTGTTACCCAATTTATACTGTTTTTGTTATATGCCTGTTTTTCTGTGCAATATGACCTCATAAATTTCTGTTGATCCCAGAATTACAGGAGCCTTTGTGTCTTTATGTCATCTGTTTCAAAAGCTATTGTATTTATATTCTGAACTTTTGTTAAATTTGTGATAACTAGGGGCTGTTCTTGAAAGCTTGGAAGTTTTTTATAAAAGGGTGGTTGTTTTGTTTGGGGTTTTTTTTTGGTAAAATCTCCTCCCTCTTAAGAGATGAGCTTGCCAAATCTCTTGCTTGCAAAAAAGGATGCAAATGAAATCTTATCTGAAAAAAGATTTCTTTATCTAGATTGGAACAGGAGGTTCCTCCAGTGTCACAATTTACTTTGTTATCACTTACAAGGATAAAGGTCTATTTTCCATAATGGCTAGCTCTTGATGTTTCTTATCAGGAGAGAATTTAGCTTCAGAGGGTATCCACCCTTGCAGTAGTGAAGCCTGGGTTTACCCTGACATCATTTTGGCACTCTCCTTATAGTAGGAGTATTCAGATGCTATGAGGCAAATAATTTTTGGGGGTTGGTTTTTGTTGGGTTTTTTTTTTGGTAATTTGACCATTGAAGAGCTTCTGCTGATGTTCAAAACAGCTGTATATGAGCAGACTTTTTTAAAGCATTGTCCCTCTAGGTTTAAAAATGGCACAACAAGTGCTCTATCACTTGGGGCGTACTTCAAGTGATGAGATATGTGTTCAGATATGGTCAGATAAATTAGTTTGTTAACTGGCGGATAAGTTTTGGCTGTTTAAATTCTTCCTCTTTAATTAAGCTTGTAATTCTAAACCGCTACTTCAAATACATGCGGTATTCTAGGAGATCCTGAATGCTTGCATAGTGGAAGTGGAAGATGCAGGTTTGTGTTTTGTTGTAACATTAAGTATCCTGAAAAAGGTAGGTCAGTAAATCATTAGCAGTTATTATTATATACTTAGTTTTCTCAATCAAATGAAGTGTCAGGTACTAGATATAATATGGAAGCGTTGTATTTTCTAACTAAACTGTGAAATGTGCATTTGTCCCTGAAATGGGATGATTTTATGCATACATTTCTAAACTACACCCATTTGTTGGTTACTGCACAAAATACTGTGAATATGTCTGTGTTAAAATATTTAGGACGCATAATGCTAGCATGCCCTTGTTACTTAATTTACAGGTGTTTTATTTTAATGAATTAGTGTGCTACAAACTTAACCATTTTTGTGTTACTCAATAAGAATATGGTTTTATGTTACACTGTTGTACCCTTCAGTCAATTAAAACAAACAAGCAAGCTAATAACAGTTTTAGGTAGGTCTCTCCTAAATTTGAAGGAGTGTCTGTTTATTTTTGACCATGGCTGCAGAAAGCCTTAGCACAAGCAATGACCAAGGCCGAGTATTTGCTCGCTACTGCTGTCCTAACAGAAACCAGAGATGTCTGGAGTCATCAGAAAAAAAAAAAATCAATGTGTGGGCGTGACTCCTGTCAAATGATACACAAAAAAATATTACAGATGGGGCAAATTAGAGATGTTTTAAAAATCCCACAGATGAAGCAGCCTTTTCCAATGGTACTTGAAGATGGCAGTCTTGAGAGAGGCCCAGTGTCTGGATTCGCTGGGCCCCAGTGAAGAGGTACCCCTGCTCGCAGCGGGGTCCTGCCTCCCTCGCTCTGCCCTCCTCTTCCCCTCTCCCAAACTAACTCAAGAGAAGAAATATCCAGGCTTTTAAATGTCGTGCCTTGTT
This sequence comes from Stercorarius parasiticus, assembly GCA_013396915.1. Taxonomy (NCBI): domain Eukaryota; kingdom Metazoa; phylum Chordata; class Aves; order Charadriiformes; family Stercorariidae; genus Stercorarius; species Stercorarius parasiticus. Next base: position 585,866 of record VWZL01000159.1, read on the forward strand.
AGGAGGCCCTGTCACATGCAGGTGTACAGGAGGGAAGGGGATGGGACTGAGTGGCCAGTCCCCCAGCAGTGGCAAGGGAGGGCAGGAGGGGGGAAGGCTTCTGTTGTCTTGCCCTTTGGGTGGCAAGAAACCTTCAAACTGGTTCAGCTGCTCCTGAAACCACAGCCTTGGGGTTACTTTCTTCCACCAGCTGCTTTCCCTTTGGGTGCAAAAGGGGCTACTCATCATTTTGATCAAAGGAGGTCAGTGGATAAAGGAGGCTATAAGATGTATGAGAGTTTTAGGAACAGATCTCAGCCTTGTCTGCCTGTAAAGGCCATGACATGACTGAAACCATGAAACCAGCCTTGCTCTGCTTCAGATCAAAGCTTTGCAATCTGCTCCCCATCTTATTTCTACTTCCAGATAACTGGGGACAAGCACAGCAGGACACTGTCTGTCTGACACATCTAAATAAATTCTTAATGCGGAGATTCCTCTTCAAAGCATTCTGCCTTTACCCTCCCCAGTGGTTATGTTTCGCAGATGGAAGGAAGCCATTTTGTTTTCACAACTTCTGTTGTTACCATTTGATTCTCCCCCGGGTATCTCTTTTTCCAGGATTACAGTAGCAGTAATGTTAGTTTTGGAAAGAGGAAAATAAGCTGGTCTGTTCCTGGAAATCAAAGTAGTGCTTTATGCAACAAGGAGAGCCGTGGTGCTGTGGCCCCTATACCTAGTACCCTGGATTGAGGAGTGACTGGGAGACATGGCACTGGCCACGCTAAGATGAGCATTTCCAGGTACAAGGCTAGGAAAACATTAACGGAAGACATAGTTATTGGCAGTGAGGAGTCAGTGGTATCACAGAAACAAAGCCTAGCTCCTCTTGAGACCTATAAAAATATTAAAAATATTTGCTGTCTTGCAGAGACATACTTGGTTGTTGAGTTACTTATATGGTGACTATGGATGTCCCTGTTCCGTGTCCTCGTGCTATAGGGATCATCCACTTCTGCATCTGTTGATGGTAGATGGCAACTTCTCTTTGAAGGGATCTTCCTGATTTGGTTCAGGCGAAGGGCATTCAAGGCTCTGCTCCATTTATCTGCTGCTCACTGAGGTATCACACTGCTCTTGCCTACACAAATATTGCAGGTGTGTGCTGGTGAGGATGTCAATACTTGTTACGAAAGCTTCAGTTATTCCTGTCCCGCAGAGCAATTCCCCTGTGCTAGGGGAACCAAAGTTTCCTGTGTCTTTGTGAACTATCCACAGACTTCTTGGGTTTACATGAAGGAAGACGGACCAGTGCTTGTATGATGGTGCCAATGGGCAGAGCGGCGCTTGCAGTGGGGTGGAAGTATGTAGCGCATCACGAGTCCTGCTGATGGATTTGTGATCAATCTCTTTGCATTTGGAAACTGCAAATGATAATTTTGTTCTGCCAGCCAGTGTATGGGGACACAGTGGGAACTGGTGGGTTTTTTTTGTCAACCCCCCCCCCCTTNTCAGTGGTCACCCATAATGGAACAGAAGATAGGCCTGAGAGACTGGCCCTGACTCTGCCTGTACCTTTCTGACTGGAGAACATGTTGCTTTTTGGTTTGTTTAACAAAACATGGAGGCTTTGCAAATGTACCTTGTTAGAAGGAGTTTCCTGGTGAATATTAGGCTTCGATCTGGGTTTGTGTGGATTTAAAAGGAGTGTTTGGATGATGTAGTACATGGCTGAACTACGGTCCAGAAAGATGTCAACAAGTGTTGTACTGGTTTATGTAAAGTCCAGCAGTTAAATACCACATTAAACATACGAGGCATAGTCTTAATGACTTTTTGTGAGAGTTTTGGACAAAAGTATGATGATGATATACTGATGATATTAACACATGCAAGTAAAGTATTCTTTGCAAGGATCCCAGCATTAAACGGTTCCTTAAGGTACAAATTCTATTCCAGCCCTGCAGTTTATAGATTGTGACTTCATTTCTCCCAACACTATATTAAAATGTCTTGTTGTATCTTCAGATCTACTGCATCTCCACTGGGAGACTTTATTTGAATTTGAGCTCTTTCCAAGGAAAAATAAGTGCTTCTAAATCATGAAACCATTCTTTGTAACTCTTACGGCCATTCACTCTCTTGTATTAATTTCAATACTGCTCCTCCTTCATTTTAATATGAATATTTAGTCTTTTAGGAACTTTCTGCCCTGAACAGTTATACAACTTGAGTGAGGATCTAGTTGTCTGTCAAGTGCTAGTTCAGTATTATGCACTTTTCTTTTTCAGTTTTGGTCTTACTGCAGATGTTACCAGTATATCTAATTTCTGGGGGAGCAAAGAAGATGGAGAAAAGTGGAGGGAAAAAGAGCAGATGGAGGAGGGAGATGTTTATTTACAGTGCACTGTATGTCCACACCTGAAGACTGGTTCTCTCCTCTGCTTCCTGGAGGCACAGATCCTGTTCTAACGGATCCTTTATGTAAGGAAAAAAGGAAAACTGTAATGTTTACCTGAAATTTTATTTTCTTTAAAGGATAAGTTTGCATCAACTAAGTCAGCTTAGTTATCTTGCTAAAAAACGGAAATTGACCTTTTAGAGTATAGTACGTAGAACATAGCCTATTTTGCACAATGAGAAATTAATTGTGATATGCTTAAAATAATGTGCTATTTAGGAAAGCACCTCTTACTGGATAATACAGGATTTATGTGGTGTGATACAGCTTCACAAAAAGCTGTGATGTACAAGGAAAGTGACCGACCGTATTAACAGACTTGGGTAGAAGTGAAAAGCAGATATTTCTGATTTAATTTTCCTCTGTGATGGGTTTAACTCTTGTTCCGTTGCTTAACGGTGAGGAATTGGATTCCGTCTTACCTTTTGACTTTTCCAGCTGCACTCTTACTCCTGCTCAATCTGTGCTATCCCTGGCTTCAGGCTATTCCAGGCTTCAACACAGATGAGAAAGCAAACAACCCCTGCCATCCAAAACCAAACTAAAACAAAGCCCCTCTAAAAGAGTTTTCCTTGCCTTTTTTTCCCGCTGCTCTGACATACGTACTGTCTCTTGGGATTTGGGATATTCTTTATTCAAGTTTTGTATACTGTTCCTGCCAGAAAACTTTAAAGGACTAAGCATTAATGCATGACTAATTGTCCTTGCTAGTTAGGTGGGACTGAACTACATCTTTGTGGAATGTCAAAAGAAAATTAATTTGCTCTATGTTTTCAAAAAGGGGAATGATTTTGGCAAGGAGAGCTTTACATCCAATGCCTGGAGAGACACAGATAAATTTTGGAACTGAAACCTTGGAATTCAAAGGTTATATAAAGCATAATTTCTATCAGTAATATGCATATACTTCCATTCCATCTTTGTCTTTTGAGCATTTTATTCTTGCTCCTTCCCAAGCTTCTTTATTTTGTCTCTTTGCCTGGACAGTCACCGTTCTCTGTCTTGTGTTCCTTGAAAAAAGGAAATGCAGATGATAGCATTCCTGAACAAAAATCATCTTGTAGAGTTATCTCATGTTTGAGATTCTTTTGCTTAATTTGGGGTTTGCTTAGTTTTAAATACCAACATTGACTTCTGAAGGTACTCCAAGGCCTATACTTTCAGTGTGTCCTAAGTTGATAAGCATCAAACTTTGTTTAGAAGCTTATTCTCAATGAGGCAAATTTTACAGTAGGGCACAGGACACCAGCACTATTCTGTTGTTTAAAAGGAGCCATTTGTTTACTTCTGAAAAGTGTGGGAACTGTGAAGGAGCCAGTGTTGCAAATTTGCTGTAAACAAAACCCAGTGAGACTGATTGTCAGGGAAAAAAAACCAACATATACTACTGAAACAAAAGTTTTACAGATGGGCCTGGTGAGATTATTTTTACATGTGTAAATTGGTTGAGTGTTATCAGTAACACTTTTTTTTACTTGAATTGCAACCAATGCTTTGACAAATTTTCCTCCTTAGCCACCTAAAGATTAAATTAGGGCATTTTACAAATAATTTTTTTTCTGTCTAGAACTTTTGGTTTTGAGATCTACAGGTACAAAATAAATAATTAAAAAAATAAAATCTGATTTTTTTTTTCAACAGTAGAGAAGCAATGCAATATGCTGTCGGTTACACAGATTTATGGAGAAGACCATTGGAGGCTGCTGAGAATAGTTCTAGAAGATCATTGCAGGAATACAAGCACAGTCTTTGTCAAGCTTTATGGGTTGTTTACTTCTAAAATAAGCCCCAACAGTAGAAAAAATGCAGATTAAAGACTGGTATACTCTGCTTCTATGTTTCTTGTTCTGTTTCCTCTGAAATCTGATTTTCCCAAAGCTCTTTAGAGATTACAAGCAGTAAACTGACTATATTTTGGTTGCTATAAACCAATGAGGAATTTGAAAATACAGAAACAAGAGAGCAGTAATTGATCCTGGTGTTCCGCAGGAACATCTGTCTGGAGTTTCAAAGGCAGCTAGCTATCAGCTAAGGCAGATTTTCTGTCTGGCTGTGTAAGGATTGTGTGAGCTTGTTGTGTCTATATTGAAGCTGCTATTGTTCTCCTGCTGTGAAATGACAGATGGACATGTCTATCCTGAGAGATTTGTGACTTTTGGCTGACTTGTGCTTTCCGAATTCATGCATAATAGAGCTTGCTCTAGTCCTTCAAGGGGGAAGAAAAACAAAAATAGAAAAAAACTCAACACAAATGAAACATATGGTGCCAGGCTGTATCATGAAATCATTAAAAGTATATTCCTTTCTTCTTTTTGAAGACAGATAGGTTATTTTTCTGAAGGAGAGCTATCAGCTTTCGGTTTATTTTTGTAAGCATGTAGCATATCCACTGCATATGCATGCATAAAATTTCATTTGCCTTAGATAAAACAAATTATCGTGCTATTCTGGAGAACTCTTATAGCCAAACAGTACTAAAAACTGGGATCCTAAAAAAAAAAAAATTATGAAGGAGACTGATTTATTGACAGGTTGGGAGGGGAAGGTGTATAATTTAGAAATCCATGTTTTGTTTTCTGATGACATGAATTAACATGTCCTTAGAAGCACGTTAATTAGTTTTCTAATGACATGAGTTTGCTGTACTTCATATGTAGCATAAATGTATGTTAATTGGGGTAATGAATAAATTTTACGTGTATGAAAACAGGGTTTGTCTGACAAAATCTTATTAAAAACATTCATCTCTATTCAGGTCAGATAAACGTGTTTTTGTCTTGAACTAAACGATCCTAGCATTTAAAAAGGAGAAGGAATTGGTACTGGTTTTAGAACACCTATAGGAAAAGTACTACTGAATTAATTGGGATCACTGTTACGAAGTAGAACCAGATGCTGATGCTTACGCTTCAGTTTGCCATTGTTTAGTTCAAACACTGGCATTTTTGTTTCTATGTTTCCTCTGGAAGTTTGTGAATTGTTAAGGTCTGCTAAGGCAATCCATTGGTCAAGTATGCACCACTGTAATTGTTTAAACTGGGAGCTATAAACCATCCTTCTAGACTGAAGGATTTATTTAAACAAAGTGTTTATTTAAGTCCTGTGCAAACAAATACATAATGAAGGGCTATATATTGTAGAAGGGGAAAACATGGAAAGGGCTGTGGGTCAAGGCACTTTTTCTTTTCCAGGAGGTTTTATTGTCATGTGAATAGTAGGTGCATATTTTTAAATTACTAGAAAGACAGCTATTAATTTAATTAAATGTTTGGCTTGCCTTTCCTCATGGTATGCTTTAGACAGATGTGTTACAGCTCATCCCTGTGTTACCTTTAGTTCTGTACAGAATAGTTGAAGGAACCGGACGAGGCAGTGTGACGTGTACCTAGACACACAGCAAGGAAGCACAGTGGAAGCACATCCCTCCCGAACAAAGGATCCGTCAGAGTCAGCCAGTCAGTATGTCTCTCTCTTTCTTAAACTAGTAAGAGACTGTCCAGTTGAATTCCTTCAACTGCCATGTTCTGTGAAAAGTGGTTTCTTTCTGCTAATATATAACTTTATAAATCAAGAAGAATTTGTTCAATTTAGTCCAGTGTGTTTGAAGTCCAATATAGGTATTATGACCTGTTCCTGTTCAGTAAAATTTTGATCCAAATCCGATCAAATGAGTTTTTGAACAGAGGGATTCCTGCTTACCTAAATTGATGTTTGCCAATGCGGATCAAAAATCCTTGCCAGCTGTGCCTCTGAATGACTGTAAGATGTCATGGTAAAGGCATGGTTGATTTCATCCAAGTCTTTGTTGAATGATAACGTGTAAGTAGTTACTGCTGGAAAAAAAACCAAAAAAACATTTCAAATACTGAACTTAGTTAGTGAAACGTGGACATTTGGGAGGAGTAAGGAATAAGAAATGTGCTGCTACAGTCCTCCTCCATGCATATATGTTCTCTCTAGTATGCTAGTATTCAATTTTTCTATCTGGGTTTTCGGTAAGTCTCTTAATTGTTTCAGTGCTCTACTGTCTAATGAGATACATACATCACTGTATTGCCAGCATACAGAAGGTATGAGACCTTCTACTTGCTTGAGTCCCATATATGCATTGAAGACGGCAAACTGAAATTGTGCAGTAGCTCTGCACCAATAATATCACAGGTCTCAAGCTGACCAAACTAAAAGAAAATTATGGATATTTTACTGTGTGGTTGGTTGATCCTGCCAGGTGTCCACTAAAGCCATTCTGCCACTCCCCTCCTCAGCTGGACAGGGGGAGATAAAATATGACAAAAGGTTTGTGGGTCAAGATAAAGACAGGGAGATCACTCACCAATTACATTGATGGGCAAAAGAGACTCGATTTGGGGAAAATAATTTATTTTTTTGCCAGTCAAAATCAGAATAGGGTAATAAGAAATAAAACCAAACCTTAAAACACCTTCCCCCCACCCCTCCCTTCTTCCCAGGCTCAGCTTCACTCACAATTTCTCTGCCTCCTCTCTCTGAGCAGCGCAGGGGTATGGTGAATGGGGGTTGTGATCAGTTCATAACACATTGTCTCTGCTGCTTCTTCCTCCTCATGCTCTTCCCCTGCTCCAGTGTGTGGGGTCCCTCCTATGGGAGACAGTCCTCCATGAACTGCTCCAGTGTGGGTCCTTTCCATGGGGGGCAGTCCTTCAGGAATAAACTGCTCCAGCATGGGTCACCCACGGGGTCACAAGTCCTGCCAGCAAACCTGCTCCAGCGTGGGCTCCTCTCCCCATGGGGCTTTACCCCTGGTAAAGAGAGTGACTGTACTATTATACTTTCTGGGTTACAGGTAGGTTTGAAGCTACAATGCATATAGTCAGCCTAACTCAGCATCTGTAGTGGCAGCTGGCATTGGTGGAGAATGGAACCAGAGTACATAAATGCCAGAAATTAACTGTGTTAACTGAGGAAGTGTTTTTTTGATCACTGTCTCTTTTTCTTGGTTTTCTTCCTCTTGCTTCTATTTTTTGTCTTTTCTTCTCTTATTTTTCTTCTATTGGAAAAAAAAAAAAAAGAGAGAGAGAAGTGCCTTTTGATGTGCCTGGAAGGCTAAGTAGGTTATGTATTTAAATTACTGCACTTATGATAGGGTTGTTTCTGGCAGTACTGGCAGCTTGCTTTAGCTGATTAGTGCATAACAACACATATTAGTGGAGTAATGTCTTCTTTACATGCTGAATCCAGTGTTCAGCCTACCTTCTAGGTAACCTGACATTTCTGTTTACTTCAAGGCAGGTACAGAAAAAAAGACTGCCTTCTCGATATTCCTGCTGTGTTTTCTGTGTCCTGGCAGGCTATCAGAGTGGCTTGTGCCTCTCCTGTCCCTGACAGCATGAGCTGCTTCCCAACCTTATGGAGAATTTCTTAACTACAGGCCTTTTCTAGGCACTCATGTTTTGGGAAAACTTGTCAGGAAAGAGACAGAGCTGACTGCAATTGAGAGCTAACAGGGGATTTCCATTAGCAGAATAGTCTCCTGCTATAGCAATAAGGAGTGCCTCAGACTGGAACGATGGAGACACCGGCTTCCTGCACTTTCCCAGCTGTGCAGCCGATACCTGAGCAGGCCCCTGCTTACCAAATCTGGCCAAAGGGGTTTACTAAGGTGTTAAGAAGTGCACCCTTAAACATCTGTTTAACCAGTCTGTTTTATTGCCCCTCAACAGGCTTTTGAAGGTAAGCAATATGGTTAGTGGCTTAGGCTATTTTTTTCCTACTATCTTTATTATTTTTTTAACATTGACCCACTGATATCCCCTCAGGCAGCAAACTAGTGAATTTTTTTTTTATCTAGATGGCCAAGAATAGCCCTTAGTAAAGTCCATTTCTCATAATTTTCCTCTCTGTCCTCTCCAGAGATGTCAGCATACTATGTAAGCTCCTGTGTGATTAACTTACCATGCTCTTTCACTGATTTTAATAGCTTACTGTGCTTAGGTAAGGACTGGGAGGTTGCTAAACCGAAAAATCAGCATTATCCTTCTCCTCTTTGTCAGGGATCCTTTAGTCCGAATTTCAGAGAGTCTTTGGGAAGAGAGGAGGAGATTCTTTAGAGGTCTGGGGAAAGACAAATGTAAAACTAGACTCCCTACTTCTTTCCTTCTACATATATATATATATATTTTTTTTTAAAGCTGCTGGCTAAAATGAAGGGAATTGTAAGCCAGTCAATAAAACCTTAAAGAGGAAAGGAATTATAAACTGGTCAATGAAAACTTAATCCCCACACATTTTTTAACAAGTTATTAAACAGTTGCTTTATAAGCACCTTTGGGACAATAAAATTGGTAAGCAGACAGTATAGATTTATCAAAATCAAACTGGCAGAGAATTTTAATTTCCTTCCTTGGAAGTATAGCTAGCTTAGTAGATAAAAGATGAGCAGTAGATGGATGTGGTATCTTTACATAGTTGTTTTTTTCGTGCAGTGACTGCATGTGATATTCTTGACACTATCTTACGTATCATTCATAGAAAATGGCTGGGGAACTCCACATGAAATTATTATAAAGCAAACACACAAATGGTTAAGAAAACACCTCCAAGCGTAGCTGTTCATGGTTCACTGACAATTGGGAGAGCATTTCAGATAGGTCCAGTGTATCCTCTGTTTGGTTTTGTTCTGTATTTTTATTAGGCACTTGGCTAGTAGAATACAGAGAATGTATTTGTGGACAATAGCAAGCTGGGATTTTGCATTATTAGCATGTTGAAATTCAAGACAAGTTCAGAGTGGTGCTGGTAAATGACTTTGAAGCTGTGGTCTGCAGACCCTGTGAATCCACTGGTTTCTTATAAGGAGTCATGAAGGGTAACTAACAAAAGCAAGCCTATTATCTGTAGGCCTAACTTCACTACACAGGGTCCTGTGCCTCCACTGGAAACTTAAAGGAATCCCATGTGGGGAAAAAGGTTGGTTGAAAAGCAGTTGTCTTGTCAATTCAGAGAGACAGTCCAAACAAGACAAGTTGAAATTCCAAAAGGTAAGTGCAACCTGCTATGTTTTGCATAAGTGTTGAAAGAGGAATAAAAAGCTGAAGTAGTGTAGCCAACAAAAAACTGAGATTCATAGTTGAAGGACAAATATAATCTGAGATGTGTGAACAAGGAATGTAAGAGGGGACATAGCTGTTAATCTCTGCTTAGCACTGATGAGAAGTCAGGTAGAGGACTGTGTGCAGTTTAGGGATATTAGCTCTTTTCTCCCTTTCTTTTTCTCCGTTTCCTTTTTCTCTGTTTTCCTTTTTTCTTCTTTTTAAAGGATGCAGACATCTTGGAGTGTGTCTTAAGAAAGCAGCTGTAATAAAGTGCTTTGATAATATGAACTGCAAGAAAATTTTGAAAATGACTTCGTTTCATCTCACAGGAAAAAAACAAGGGTTGTGGGAGAGACATCTCATGGTAAATGAAAAGCTTTGTAGGAGATACTATCCTCCATTAGAGGAGGGCAGAGAAAAAGTGGTAAGACTTGAGAAGGATAATAGAAACATAAGAACTGTCTTAGGCATGCAGGTTTCCGTGGCAGCTGCCTAATACCCTGCAGCTATTATGTGATTTAGCCCTATACATATTCTCAATAACTCGTTGGTGTGCATAGCTAGGCACTGAAATAGATGACTTAAAGATGTGGAATAGCTTTTGAGATTACAGATTTCCAGAAACAGTCAGAAGGAGGATCTAACTATACCTGATTGTATCTCACAAGTAGGAATTATGTAAGGTGATCTTTTGAAGTCTCTTCTAGTTCCTCCTATAGTTTTACTAGTATAGGAACAACTTGAGTAAAGGGAAACTAACAGGCTCTTGAAACAAAGTGTAGCTCTTCGGGAATGAGCATTCATGTGGAAAAATCTTATGCCAGAGAGGAATAAGGTGGTATATTTTTTCAGTGGACTTGCTTGTGGCCAGAACCAACGGGAAGGTATTGGTAATCATGGGAGTAAAGTTAACTCTGTCCAAAGATCGAGGCATTCTCAGCCATTTGGACCAATCTGTATGGGGTCTTTTTCCCCCCTTATCTCTCCTTAACAGGACGAGGGGCAATGGTTTTAAACTAGAGCAGGGTAGGTTTTGATTAGACATTAGGAAGAAGTTCTTTACAATGAGCGTGTTGAGACACTGGAACAGGTTGCCCAGAAAGGTAGTGGAGGCCCCATCCCTGGAAGACATTCAAGGCCAGGCTTGATGAGGCTCTGAGCAATCTGATCTAGTTAAAGATGTCCCTACTTACTGCAGGGGGGTGGGACTAGATGGCCTTTAAAGGTCCCTTCCAACCCAACACATTCTATGATTCTATGATTTAATAACTAAAGTTGTCGTACGAAAACTGTTGTCCTCTTGATTTCATTTTGGTTTACTGCAAGGAACAGGTTCTCATATGTCACCTAACTGGGGATCAGGGAATCTCAGTTGCTACAGGCATCTGAGTAATGATAGTATTCCAGAATGAAGTATTATTGTTATTCCTGATGGCTGTTGAGCATAGCAGTGAATAGAATTTGGGCATCAAATTCCGTGAAAAGAAGCAAATCCTATTTCATGGTAAACAGGTTATGACAAAATTAAACCTTAGTTGGTTTGTTGTTTTCCCAATAGAAAGGATATCAGATTTAATATAACTCTGATTTTTAGAAAAAGTTGTGAAAAATTTTCTGTACGTAATTCTTCTTCTTGCATTATCATTTATACAATAAGTACTGTAACACTAAAAAACAAACCAACCAACGCACAAAACGCTACCTAATCCACCCTATTCCTGTGTAGCTGGATTTGATTTGCCAGTTTACAGACTTGCAGATAAATCTGAAGGAACTGTAGATCTTGATGGAAATTTAATAATTAACCGAAAGAAAATAACATTTAAGGCACAAAGGGGACAGAAATCTTGGCGTAAATGACTTCTCACCCCTTACACTGGGCAGGATCTATGCACTGCACTGAGGCATTCCTCATATACAGGGTCCACCTGTCCAGTCTTGATTTCCACTGAATTGGAAAAGCTTTCTGAAAGTAGACCAGCGTTTAACCTCTTTGGAGAATACAGCCTCAGCTTTTAAATCTGGTTGTACCTAATTTGTTTTCCTGTTTGAGAGTTGGCTGTGGATCATGGCTTGTTTCCCAGTAGTGAATGAAATCACACATATGAGAGAGGTAAAATAATTTTTCTCATTTGTAATTTTTGTTTCTCACAATAATTATACATTACTCTGTCCAAATCTGTTGTGTCTTACATTATATCATGCTGTTTGCAGAAATGGTGATTAATGCTGTTTGTGAGCTGGGAGGGGAATAAGAGTCTAATGTCTGCGTACATTTTGTGCCTGTTGGTTTGTCTGCCTTCATCTGGTATTTGGCATGTCTTCCAGTATTTCATGAGAACAGAAGAATAGCCATGTTCTGGTCAGGCCAAGTGTCCATTTAGTTCCATACTCTCTCCAAAGGCAGCTAGTAAAGATGTTTGGGGAGAAAAATGTAAGAAATGCATGAAGTATATATAATGATTCTTTCCCATGGTTAGGTCCCTTAATTAGTGGTTTAGGGACCTCCTCAGCTAAAGGTTGCACCCAAGCATTTGTGTTTTAAATAACCAGCAGTGGGTCTGTCATTCAAGAATTTAGTTCTTTTTTGAGGCCATTTGTGCTTTGTGTGTGTTCAATGTCTTGCTTGTGTCCAGTGATTCCATAACTCTAGTATACATTGTGAGGAAAAAGCATTTCCTTGATTGTTGCAGATCTGCCATTTCGTGGGCTGCCCGCTAGGTTTTGTTGTGAGAAATGGTTCCTTGTTGACTTTTCCACACATCAGTCATTCTGTCTGATGTGCTCTTCTCTGTGCTCTTCTCCTTGGCAATTTTTTCTTCTTTGCTGAAGACTTCAAGTCGTTTTGGTCTTGGAGGGTTTGACAGTGCTCCACTGGAAGAGTCAACATCACAACACTCTGAAAGCACCACCATCTACTTTGTGGCCAAGGCACTTATTTTTTTTTTACTTTGCCACCAGTAAAACTGAGTTAAGATTTCTTTAATTAACCAAGGTTCTGTGAAGGCTGTTTCCTGCCTATGCTCATGTATTATAGGTTAGGTGACATCTATGAATTAAGGAGGAACCAAATTGTAGTTCTGAAAGGAAAGTGATGATAACTTCCACAAGTACTATATCACTGAAGTTCCTCTCTTTGTATGCTGAACATAGTCATTAATGGTGAATAATACTATTTGATGAAAGATATTTCCATAGGCTTTTTTATTGCTAAAAGCACTTGTAATAGCTCTATTTTTATGTTTTTTCCTTTTATTTTTTTATAAAAATTTGAGAATAATGAAGGCAATCTTATTATAGCATCTGACATTGAGAAACATGTTGATGAACAGCTGGCAAGGCTGAGAAACAAGATGTTATGTAAAATTTCAGTTAAATAGGAACGTACGTACTTTAGAATTTTAAATACCAAACATTTGGTTTTAGTTCCAAAAAAAGTCCATCCATTTATTTGATCGTGAACTGGATCTGAGCGGTGACCCAATGTGTTGAGCCTGTGAGTGGATTCTCTCCAAGTGCCCTAGCAGTCCAGTTGTGCCTCGCTCTTTGCCCATCAACCAACCATATATGCCTGTCTGCGGTTTATCAAATGCTCTGTTACTCCCCGTTTGGCTATGCTGCACCTTTATGGCCTTGCACAAAGGAGTGAGGGTATTTTGGGCATACAGTAGTGGAAAGGACAGTATGGGTGTAGCATTGTGGCGGGTTTGGAACATACAATAGCGCTATGTGGTGGGGAGGGTTAGGGAGTGGTGGGTAGTGGGAAGGGCTGGGCATTGCAGCACTGCCAAATGCGAGCGTGTTGAGCATGAGGTGGTGGATGGTGGTAGAAGTTCAGCAGAGAGGCTGGTGGGTCATGGTCCATGTGGCCAGGCAAAGAAAACGTCCAAGTCCTATTCAGTTGTTCATTCCTGTATTAGGAGGAAACAGCATTGTTCTGTGTTGTGAGGCATCTCACACAGCCTTTCCTGCCAGCAAGTGTCTTTTGTGCAGCCTTGTTACAAGGCATTGCCCTCCGTTAGGTGTTAGGTTTCTAGGCTGGGATCTATAGGTGCTTCTTTGTCTATGTAATTTTTTTGTTCAGTTGATTGATTTCAGCCATTGACAGAAAGGCAAAATTCTCAAAGCTAATAGGGTACCTCTGTTTTACAAAAATTGGTGGCCAGTTGGAGGAGGGACTGTAAAAACATCCTGGCAGAAGTCTTGATCAACTATGAAGCACAAATCTGACAAAAATAAGCTTCGTTAGTAGCAGAGCTCATGGAACTACTTGCTTTAATTAGTTTTCTGTAGCTGAGGAATTCTTTACCGTATAAGGGTTTATTTCAGATTCATGTTTTCCATTAGCAGACAAACACTGTAAGTTTTAATTAAAATAATTCAGACTTCACTCCTCCAAAAGTTGATGAAATATCTCTCTTTGTTTTGTGTGATTTCTTCATATATTGTATTAGGAGCCTTAATGGTGAGAAGGATCAGTTGGATGACTCATATGTTCTTACTGCTTACTAGGTTGCATGGAGGATACTATGTATGTGTAGTTTGCAGCTCTACACTAGAAGTTGCAAGTTTGTGCTAGACTGTGTCATTGTCTGCTACCTGTTATTTGGAGCTGCATAGCTAGAAGAACTTGAACTGGGTAAAGAAAAGACCATCCTGGAGAGCAGAATAAAGACCAGGTTGGCAGGTGAAAGGTGGGGCCAATATGTGGCTTGCTATGAAATACTAAACTTAAGGGAAAATGTTTTACTAATCTTTCCTCTGCACATTTATCAGCATTGTTTTGAGTTACGGAATTCAAAAACAAACCACAGGTTTTGGCAGATAGGCCAGTGCTTTCCAGCTTAGTGATCATAAATAATGACTTAATTTTTTTTTTAAAAATAAATCACTTGTACTATTATCTTATAACTCACACTATGTTTAAATTAGATTATGACAATCCCTTGGCTCTTCTCTGTTTTAAATTGTAAAATGTCCCTTTAGAAACAGAGAAATCTGACTGGCAAGGTTTATAGCCCAAATAGATCAAATTTAGTGTAGTATTAAAACTGTATATAAGTATTCTTAGTGTTTCAAAATTAAATTGTTCTATAGTAGCCAGTAATAGCTTGTGTCAGTTATTCCCATTGACACAAGCAGGAGCAGTTGAATTAAACCAGTGTTTACCACTTTTAAAAAATTTACTTAGAATATATAACATCTTTGTTGTTGCTTTAGTGTTTTGGGTTTTTTTTTTCTTTCGTAGCCAAGTGATTTCATATTATAATTTTATATTTGCTTTGCTGTTGATAAATACCAGTCAGAGAGCAGTGGTTTGGGTGGGGGGTTCTTTGTAGCCTTTTTTCTAGGCATTGATCCAAAGTACACAGCTAAAATGCTTCATAGGTTTTGTTTAGAGCAGGGCTTTTAATGCAAAGATCACCACTGAGTCTTTTTGATGTGATTTTGCGAAAGCTTGATTCTTGTTTTTCCTTCAAACTCGCCATTTCAGTGGTGGAGTGTGGCTGTTAAAAATACTTGCGATTGTCCTGCATACTGTGCTTTAAAGAGGATCAAAGAACTTCTCAATTTCTTCTGAATGTGTGATGCTTTTGGAGAAGTCTGGTAATGAGAGAAGATCAGAGAACATGAGAATTAATTGTGTAGAAGGCTCGAGAGATCATCTTGCTGCAATGAATGTGAATCAGAGAGCTTCCTTTGGACTGTTTGGGTAAGCTTGTACCCTGATCTGCTCCTCTGTGCCCATGATTGAAGTTTATGATGCATGGTAGATGCCTTTAGGCAAAGAATGAGTAGCCAGCTTTTCATTAATTTGTAACAGAGACTGGTGGGAACGTTGTTCCATGCCATGGAGAGCTTGTAGTGAATTCCTTCAGTGTTAAGCAAGCTAAAAATAATACTCTAGAAAATGTATGCTTTAGCCAAACCCTTTGTTTTCTGAACATCGATTCTAACAGGGGTTAAAACAACGCTACGAAAGTACAAAGAGCAAGAAGTATCCTCCCTCCTTTCATTGTAATCTGAAAACAATAAAGCTCTTGAATGTAAAGATTTTAAATCGTTCAGTAATGCATATGTAAGAGTGATTTGGGGAATTCGTCTCTGCAATTTAAAGATTGTGTTAGAAAACTTATGTGGTTTTGTAAGCTGTTTGTATCCTTGTAACTATTTTTATGTCCCCTTCCTACATGTTGATTCTGCGAGGGGACTGGGCTGGATGAGCTAGCCCATCTGTCTGTGAATAGATGAGCTGCTGGATCCAGTGACTCCCGGTAGGCAGAGCTAAGGAATAATTGCACACTAGATAAAACCAGTTTCCTTAGCTGCTGTTTGAAGGCGTAAAGTTTCGAGAAATTTCAGTTTCCACAGGAAAGGGAACAAAGGTAAGAGCCGTTGGTACAGCCCCTTAAAAACTGTGGTGGAATGGGTCATGGAGGGAGAGTTGCCAGCACGGGGAGTGAGAACAACTGTTGGAGGGAGCAGAGATGATGTAGGTGAGAGGCCAGATGCAGCTGAAGGAGGCTGATTGCAAGGCAAAAGGAAAGCTTCCAAAAAGCAAGTAGTGACTTGCAAGCAGGGCATCTTGGCTATGCGCGTATTTCTTGATCCAGTCCCCAGGTACATTCAAGTATGGGGGGAACCAGCGGCAGCAAGCTGTCTGTATAGGCTTTAATATTGCTGTGAAAATAGAATGCATTTATATAATTTTTAAAGTAAATTTTAAAAATGTAGGTCTGTATGTTTCTTCCTAGTTTCAGAGAGCAAAGGTGTTAAAATGCTTGATGAAGCTGCGTGTTTCAGCTACTGCATGTCCTTGAGGAGGAAATGGTCCATGGCAAGGAGGTTCAGGAAGAAACCTGCCCCCCATGAAGATTTCACACTTTTCTCACTCAGGAGGGAGGCCTGGACTGGAGCCCTTTTTTTGTGCAAAGAAAAAAAAAAAAAAAGGGGAATTACTGGAGTATTAACCTGTTCTGCTGTTCAGCCCTCTTTGTGCGGTGGGGAAAGGGAGGTTAGCCCTGACCTCATTATTTGGCTCATAGCACTCAAGGAGAAGAGTGTGGAGATCTCATCTCTGTTCCAGAGACTGTTCTTATGGCCTTGAAAGGGAACAGTTGCAAACCTCTCTGTGGATCTCATCTTGATTTAAACATTTGTTTTTCATATTTGTATTGGGGGGGACAGGAAATAGCTGCAAGCTGACCTAGTATCACTAATTTAACCTGGGGGGGGGTGGGGTGGTGGTGTCGCTGAAAGGGTATGCATTAGCTGCAAGTATTCTGTTTTGAAACCAGTTCTACTTTGCTAGCCTAGTTCCTCAGGACAAAGCGTACTTTTGAAATCGCTGTGGTGGCTGGTTGTGATTGGTTTTGGTGGCTGTGGTATAGTTTGTGTGGCTGTGAATTCATGAAGAAAGAAAATGAAAATACTAGGTGTGAGGTTAAAATGCATAACCCATAAAATGAACTATATGCACACCAGAACGTTTCAGCCAGATAGATTTTCATGGTGTGGAGGTCTGTGAATAGAGCTGCTGTCACTCGCATGGATGAGGGTCTGGCAAACATAACTCCTTAACTTTTTTTTTTTAGGTAATACTCAGAAATAACAAAGATGCATTTATCAGAAAAATCGTTCCTTAAAATTCAAACAGGAAACAAATGGAAATCCCATTAACATTGTGTTGAACCAGGAAAATACTCTTAATTTACAGATATCCTTTTGACTGAATACAGGAATGTATTTGTTTTGTAAAAGGGGGTAGAATTATTGAACTTAAAAGCTGTTTGGGGCAATGTAAACATATTACTTACCCAAAACACTTAAGCAAAGGAAGTGTGCCCTTCGTGCTTTCCCTTAGGAACTAATGCTTTGCTTTAAGTGGTAGTAATTTACACAACCTATAAATACAATAAGTAATATAAACTATGAGGGACTGAAGGTATTTTTTTTCCTTCCTTCCTCTTTTAAGGAGTGTTTTTCATCTCTTTACTGCTCGTAACTTCGTTACGAAAGAGAGCTGTATTCTACTATATTCAAAAGCACTAATAGGAATTCCATGTTTTCTTATGCTTAGGCAATAGTGTTAAATGTCATTTCCTACTGTTTATGATAATGGTGGCTTTAAAGTCATGCTTGATTGTTGCATAAATATGTCGTAGAAAGTTGCCATGAAATTTTGTTTGTTTGTTTTTTGCTTTGTTTTTGTTTTTTAGGAATATTAAAAATGTATTTTGGCATCATGGTTGGCCTCACAGCTCTCCTGCGCAAATCTCAAACTTGTTTTTTCTTCTGCTGAAAGCATTAAGCTTAATTATCATCTTGTGCTCAATTTTATAACAAGGACTTTTGTTTTACAATCTAGACAAAAGCATTCAATTTGTTTTATACGGACATTCAGAATTAAAGAAAATGATTGCCGCTCCTCTTTACCTTTATGAGTATTAAAGCATCTTCTCCCACCTCCAGTGTTTTTTTCCTTCCCATTTTGTTTTTTTTAATAATTTTTCTAAGCACTAATTTAGGACATTTCCACCTTAGATCATCTGTGCCACAAATTGAAAAATGTTAGTCCAAAGTTAATGTTTAAAAGAAATTTTGAATAAGGTTGTCCTTCCATACAGGCAGAAAAATGGGAGTTGCATCCCTAGCAGGCTAAGGCAAGATTCATGAAGAAATGGAAGTTTTCCATAAAGCTGAAAAGAGGGGGGGAAAAAAAAAAATCACTGTCTGTGGCCAGACTGTTGGTGTGGAGGTAAGGAGTTGTTTCACCACAGGCTCTTCAGTACTACAGCTTTAGATTTTACCTGGCTGAAAGGCGTTTTTGCCTTCACATCTAGACAGTTCTTTGCTATTGAGAAGCTCTTTGGCTCTTCCATGTATTGTTGGATCACTGTCCAGGTGTGAGGATCCAGAATAGCTTCCAGGTTTACGGTATTGCTCTGTGGTTACAGAAGATACTTTTCCTTCATCTTCAAACAGTGCCTACTGGGCTATTTGTTTTTCCACTCTTCAATGTTTTCTTGTCTTGGCATTCAGGTCTCTGAATGTTCTCAATAACCAGGACTTGGACTTTCAACGAGTAACACCATGGTGCTGGAATAAAGTCTTTGACCAAAAAAGGCAGACGTAGATTAGTAGGGTTCTTGAATGTTAATCATTTAATTATTCAGTGGTAGGTAGTTAATAAGATTAGATAAGTTAAAGCTTTAAATGAACTGAAAGAAATTCACTAGTAAGAATTTTGACTGCAATGCTATGATAAACCTGAAAGTCAGAAATACTTATTTTAATGAAGAACCTACTTTTTGTTTGGTTTTAACTAAATGTGGATTTTCCAAAAGCTCCACAGAGCTCTGATATTGAAGATGCAGAAAGAGGTTTCTGTTTTCCTTGTTTGATAGCAGCAGCTGCCTCTGAATTTTCATTCTTGCTAGCTGATAATTATAGGCAACACATTTTAACAAGCCAAATGTGATATGCATCTTAATATTACTCAATAAAAACATGAAAAAACAACCAAGTGTGACTAAAGTGTATGTGAAACGAAGTCCCTGGCCTCACAGGTTCCTGATCGCTGGTCCACATAATCCTTAATATTGTCAAAGAAATCGAGGCAACCAAACTGGCCAGGAAGAAGCTTCCCTAATCAGCCTTTGAAAACCACATACAGATCGTTTTGGAGCTTAGTTGTAGGGTGATCATGGAAACAATATATATTGTTTAGGAAGAAAATAATGATGATTAGAGAAAATGAAGTAGCATTTAGTTAATTGATCTTTGATTCTAGTCATTAAAAAAATACTTGTTTCGGGAGCAAGGGCTGTTGATTGGCTCTCCAGGATGCCATTATGTTAGGCACAAAGGTTTGAGTGCCAAACTTAATAGTGATGTATGCTGTCATCTAAACCTGTTAGACTTTCATTAAAAGCAAACTGTTAAGGCTGTAGGAATAAAAAATAAGAACTCTTGTTATATAGGCTTTTTTAAGTATTTTTACATTTGAAAACGCTTTACAAATAACTATACATGTGCTATGACATGTAACCTGATACAAGAGATATTGATTCACATTAATATCTGAGAAAAATGTTACAGGTGCCTGTAATATACTCCCAGAAATAAGCAGTACTTAATATTAGTTTCTGTGGCTCTTTTTTAATTCAGTTGGATTTTGAGTTAATCATTACGAATCTTTCATTGGTGTACTTATGCATATATTCTCCCAAAACCTCTGTTAGCATGTGAAGAATTTTTAAAAAGAATATACAGTATTCAGAAGACAAAGAGAGGACAGTAACTGGTCACTGACTGAAGTTTTTAAAGTAGCATTTCCTTTAGATGACTTGCCGTATGTGGAAACTGGAACACTATACCTGGATGCACAATCCTGAATGGCCTTCGCTGGATGAACTTTGTTTCCAGAAAACCAGAAAAAGTTGCAGAAACTTTAGTGTTTATTCTAGTGTATTTGTATCATTGCTGGGTATTCAATGATTGTGAAACAATCTATCCTGCCTATGACTTTTGAAGATACGTATTTTCTGTTTCTGATAGAGGAAGCTATCTTCTTGTTATGTGCAACTCACGTTTCTGATATCCATCCTCAATGCGTGAATATACGTAAACCAAGGGTTTTCTCATATGATTTTATTTTCTGCTATGCTCCTGGATCACTGTCTATAACCTGTTTCTTGCTTACATCAAATATTTTGATGAGTCGAAGGCTGAAATTTATAAATCCCATCTCTCTCTGAGATATATTTTTGACCTTGATTCAGAATTTGGAAGATGAAAACAGATGTTAGGATCTTAACAGTGAGTGCGCTAGGAATTAAAAGGATGTTTAAGATTATTTAAGGTTTGATATTATTTAAGACTCTATATAGAAGAATAGCAGTTCTGTCTGACTTCTGGTGTCTAAAAAAAGCACTAGAGAAGTAAAAGAAATGCCTTTATTTAATTTTCTTGGTTTTTACTCAGAGTAGTGGCAAGGACAAAATAGTCCATTCTCAGGAGGCAAACTTAGAATAACTAGCCTTACTGATGCTTATTTTATTGGATGGCATAATGAAAGTGGAAGTGTTGTTAAGCATTTGACAAATTCCTGAGTATATGTGGTAGAACAGGATTTCCTTCTGTGTTAAGTACCTGTCATCTTGTTTAGTTATGAAAAGGGGGATCACTTCAGCTGTGCACATGAATTCTCCTTTGATCCGAATCCTCCTCTGATTTTTTTTCCTCATTATCCGAGTATTGGTACAGAGTAAGATTAAGTTCCAAGCCACTGTCCCCCTCCTGTAAAATAAAAAAAAATCTCTTCTTTTTTCTTGGTTCCTGTTTTATTTTATTTCCTTAATTTGCTGTCTGTTGCTTGGTTCATTCCTCCTTATTTCACAGGAGGCATTAAATAGCTGCTGTGATATTTTAAGAAGGTATGAAGGGACTGTAATAGGGATTTCTTTTCTGTCTCTGTATGTTAAAATCAATCTGGTGGTTGCATGTTATGGTGCTGCTCCTCCCTCCCCCACTGCTGGAAACATGAGTGGATTAATCTAGCCCCAGATTGCTGTACGCAACCCTTTGCTCTTAAGTCAAAAAAGTCAGCACAAGTCTGTGAATCGTTTTATGAAAATACTGGATTGAGTTTCAAGCTTCGAGTCCCTGCTGATACATTAAATTCTTCATGGTATTGGCAGGGAAGAAGCAGGGGACCTTTCTTTATCTGGATAAATCGGAGAAGTGTCAACTCCAGATGCCTTGAGAGAGAGACTCCAGACAAGCTTTTAGTACAATTACAGAAGGACGAAGTGGAAGAGACCCGTGGGACTCCTGTGTGTATTGAATTTCATTTAGCCTTTTGGACACACTAACAGAAAAAAAACCCCTATAGGAGTCCTTAAAGTATATATGTTTGTAGTCTTTTGAGTATAAATATGGGGGTGTTGCTTTTTTTTTTTTTTAATAAATACATATATATGTATAAATGTGTATATGCATGCTCTAGTATTTTAGGAAATGGTATGGGCAGAGGGTACTTAAGCTAAAAAAATTAGAAATACCTCTCTTCCAGTGTCCATAGCACATGGAAGAAAAGTCAAGGCTCTTCCTTGGGACATTTCACAACATTTGAAGAAAGTGGACTCATGTGGGACTGACACATAACTGAGCATGGAGGCTCAGCTTTGGTGCTGTCCTGGCATCAGCAGGGTTGGATGTGCAGGAGGGAGTTTGGTTTGTTCACCTGATCTTTCTCTGCAGACAGTTAATAACTTGCCTGATTTTCGTCTACCCGCAGGGAGCCTTCAGTTATTCTTTACATGAAACCATTTTAAATGAAAAAATAAATCTTAAAGTCATGGTTGTTTACATTTTGTTGATGGATATGGTAATAATGTCTGCATAACCTGCCTACTTTTTATGTATAAATAGGGATATTTAGTGTATTTTAAACCTTAGCCAAGCAGTGTTGTTTTTAATGTTAATCATTTGTAATGTTTCAGTGGCTTTAATTCAGATTTTGATAGGAACGTTTCTTCCAAAGCACAATGCCGTCTGATCACATGCTTACCATTATAAATCTTCCCTTTGTGATTTAAGTTACATAATGAAATTGAAAATATATAATTGTCATATGCAGCAGGTCATCTTTGTGCCTTCTGACTTATGGAATTGGTTATCCTATGCATTTTGAATGCAAGTCCTAATTAAGTAACGTCACATAGCAATTTTGCTGAGCAGAATCCTTTTACAACCCAACAGTGTCCTTTTGCTGCAGAAGGCAGATTTTTTTTCCTTATTTGTATAGTTTCTTTTCACAGAAATTATAAGCATTCTGTTACTTGAAGTAGGTTTCTTCTGCACCTTTTCTGCTTACTCACTCTATGAAGTCTCTCATTCTCATTCACATTCTTCGTCCGTTTCATCTGGGGTGACGCAGTGTTTCAGCACTGGCCACATGAGACTACCCATGTTTAACATGGTTTCCACTATTGCCAATACCAGTGTGGGGTAAAACAGATGAAAATAATGAAGCTTCTTATTTTACAAATAAAGTGGTGTGGTTCAGTTTGGTGTGGTGGGTTTTTGTCTTGTTTTGTCTTGTTTTGTTGTTTGTTTTTCTTCTTGTTGAGCTTCTGTTGTCCATGTTTCTAGTGCTAATGACTGCGGAGGAAAGTTTGAGAACACCTCTTACAGTGTGAGGTAATTGTGTATCTCTGGCATCCGCAGTTTTAAGAAAATACCAAGTATTGGGAAGTTCGCAGTAACATTGTCAGAGTTGGCAGCAGTATCTGGTTTCTCTGACTGATTCATCAGTTTGGTGTGACTAAACCAAAATTTTTGGCCTTTCTTTGACACGTCCTCACAGATGACTAATTGTTACTTTAAGCTCAGAATTAAGTAAAATTAAAAAAAGAAGAAGAAAAAGTGTCTTTCATGTACCCTGAGCCCTCCCTGTGAATTTCTTTCTCAATCACTGTAGATAATGTCACTCTTGCACTCTTATATATGTAGGTCAAATGAAGGTCCAAGGTAATGTCATAAGGCCATAAATAAAATAGTTAACCAGAGGTTCATTTAACCCATTATCTGATAATAGTCAGTGGCATAAAGTACAGGGAAAATTTACACTGATGCTTTCATAGTTTCCACTGCTTTGCATCTTGAGGACTTACTGGGTCAAAGGATGCAGTTGTTGCATTTAATGGCTGTCAGTGGATCTTCCCTTCATTAACTTGTCCTGTTATTTCCTAAGCAAATGTGGAATTTAGCATTCACAGCAAACTGGCAGATTTTCTCAGCATAACTGCGTCTTGTGTGGAAAAAGTGCTCTCTTGAATCTAACATTCCCCAGTACGCTTTGATAATGTCAGCACTTGTATTAGCAAATACAGTGAAGAGTTGTTATCTATTCTTCCTTTCTGTGCTTATCAGCATTTTATAGAGATCAAAAGAAAATACGTCCTTATCACTAAAATGTGTGATCCATTCAAAACATGCTGACTCTCATACTGGAATGTTCTCTCAACTGCAGAGCTCCATAATGAAAGTGTGTATTTTCTGAGTTGTTCTGTGGGATTTTGCCACTTCTGCCTAATTTTTAGAAGTTACCTCACAGGCCATAAAATGGATTTTGGCTCTCTGGGTAAACTACTGGGACATGAAATGATGACCTTTGGGAAGAAAAGCTGGATTTTGCTTTGCCTTTTTAGTATAGTGGATGACTTCTCAAGCATTTATTAATGATTTCCATCTGACAGCATCTTATTTTTTTATCTTACTTAGAAAAGAAACAAAAACATTCAGCAAAAAAAGCTTCTTAGACTCATGGTGTTTTCCCTTTGC
Source organism: Stercorarius parasiticus (assembly GCA_013396915.1). Classification (NCBI taxonomy): domain Eukaryota; kingdom Metazoa; phylum Chordata; class Aves; order Charadriiformes; family Stercorariidae; genus Stercorarius; species Stercorarius parasiticus. Next base: position 609,725 of record VWZL01000159.1, read on the forward strand.
ACTTTGGGATACTATTACACATGCTTGTGATTATCCGCTCTGCAAACAATTGTCAGAAAAATTCATCTGTTTTCCAAGTCCCACAGAAGAACAGATGTGGAATTAAGTTTCAAACAATGTACTCTTAATCACTTACATGTGGACACGAAACGAACTGGAGCTCAGTGGGAACTGATTGGATGCTTTGTTAGTCGAGCGTGGAGTGGAGAATTTGTATTTTTCTTAGGCTTCATTCTCTGAATGGTCCTTTGAAAACAGCACTAATAAATGTAAAATAAAAGGGTCTGTTTTAGATATTTAACTCTTCCTTTAGGGCCAAAACCTCAGGGGACCATCTGAATGGAGCTGGGATATATTATGTATATGAATATGAAAGAACAATTGTGTATATATGTGTAATTTTCTTCCTTTTTTTGAGAGATCTTTTGATGCTGTAAAGGATATTGGGGAGTAAAGTAGCTGCATATCATCTGTGTGCTTTCAAAAGCAATGATTTAAACCAGCCAGCTCTGCCTGTAAGAGATTTCAAGTCAATTTTCAATTGCTGGAATACCATAAGAAAGCAATTATGTCAGAAAACTTACTCATGTTGTGTTCTAAACCTCAGCCCTTGTTGGAAAAATCACTTAAAAAGGTAGTCCATACAACTACTTCAGAAAGCTGGTTTTTGGGGGAGAAAAGGTTAATACTTAGGGACTGTGAAACTTAACAGCTTCAAACTTTACAGAATTGTGATTTTGAATCAGTGCATTGGACAGTCGGCAAGACTTGAGGAATTGTCGGATTCTTATTCTTGTTATGAATTTCTTCATAATTGATAAGAAAGCTCATGAAAACAGGGCTGTTGATAACTGTTCCTAGTGTGATTGCCCTCTCTCGTATCTGTATAGATCTTGAAAAATAGTGTCTGCTAGTAGGAATCTGCATTTTCAGTTGCTGAAGAATTGAAACCATTGTTAAAATGTGTAGCTTATACGTATAAGATTATCTTCAGTTACTTGATCCACTGTAGCCTGCAAATAATTTGCTTTCCTGAACTTGTAAAAAAAAGGGGGAAAGGGGGAAGAACCTAAGAAATTTGTTGCGTCTTAAATTTTGCCAAACTTAATTAAGCAGACAAGATTATGTCTTGTTTCAGGGTTTAGAGAGGTTTCTTGGAAGCTTTTAAAACCCCCTTTGAAGTTTTAAAATTAGCCTTATCATATTATATTGAATGCTTAAGAGGGCTGTGAACTGAGCTGCAAATAGTTTTTCTCTGGAAAATAATAGAGTTGCCCCCCAAACTTGAAGTGGGGCGTGAGGAGATGAACAGTGATGCATTTTCCTTCCTACCAAGGAGTAGGAATGGCAGTCCTCCGTCTCACTGCCTTGTTGGCTGTTCCTTAACTTCTCACCTTGCACATTCATGATTGTATTTATTCTGGTAGCAAGCAAATGGCCAATGCCAATTAAAATGATCATTGCTAATAAAATAGCAAAATACAATGTTTTGAGAGATAGAGAGAACAGAAGGAACTTTCAGAAATGTTTGTTATGTTCCAGAGAGATGTCTCTTAGCTTGACTGCTGGAGAGATCTGTGAAGATTATAGCAGAGTTTATGTATTCTTTAAAAAAATCTTTCATATGGATTTCCTGAGGCTGTTTTGCTTGTGCGTTGTGAAGTGACCAATTTCTTCCTTTTCTTTGTTTTTGGGGAGGTCTGCTTGACCTTAGTTTTTCATGTTTTGTTTCAAAATAACTTTCTTTCATGGATATTACTTTGTTTATACACTTTGCAAAAGAAAAAAAAAGAGATAATAACATTCAAAATAAACATCTTTATACCCCCATGTCTTGTTTTTTAGCCGTTGTCTAGAATGACATAAATGGCTAAGTATTTCATGTTCTTTAAACATGACTTTGTGAATGTAGTTGATGTAGATATCTTTTGCAGTTGTTTGCTGCCTTCAATAATCAAAAGCATGCAATACAGCCAGTAGTTCTGTATGGGGCTGGTAAAACTCAAATAAGAAACTGCATTTTTGATGTTTTAATACTTTGAGAGTGTTTTAAATGGTTTTAACAATGAGTCATGGGGTGGCCTTAAGCTATTAAATACATACTTCCTGAGAGGTGATTGGAAGATATGCTAACGTACTCTAAAAAATATACAGATTTTTGGATAAGACAGCCCTTGTAAGGGAGTTTGTTCCTTTGTTATTGCAGGCAATCAGGTTGTATGCAATGTCTTTCATCGTGTCATGAGCCTCTGACTTAAAACTAGGAAGGTTTCTTGCCTCTGCTTCTGTTGGGTCTGGCTGACACGGAGTTAATTTTCCCTCATAGTTCTGTGCTTTGTATTGGTAGCTGGAAAGGTGTTGATAACACACCAAGGCACAGCATCAGTGCTGCCTCTCCAACATTCTCCCCTCACCAGTAGGCTGGGGGTGGGCAAGATCTTGGGAGGGGACACAGCCAAGACAACTGACCAAAACTGACCAAAGGGATATTCCATACCATATGATGTCTGCTCAACAATAAAAGCTAAGAGAAAGGTGGGGGCAGGGGGACATTCATTACTGTGATGTTTGTCTTCTGGAGCAACCGCTATGTGTACTGAAGCCCTACGTTACGGGAAGTGGCTGGACATCACCTGCTGATGGAAAATAGAGAATAAATCTTTTTCTTTCCCCTTTTCATCCACACATGGCCTTTGCTTTTCCTTTGGTTGTATTAAACTGCCTTTGTCTTGACCCACAAGGTTTTTTTCCATCCTGTTTTCTCCCCGCCCTGTCCTGCTGAGGAGAGGAGTGATAGAGTGGCTTGGTGGGCACCTGGTGCTTTTTGTTGTTGAAAGGCTGTTGCAGAATCTTGCTCTTTCAAATGGTTTAGAAATCATCTCTTCATGTGCATCTTAGGTGTATTCACAGTCAATTCACAGTTATTTTGTTCCTGCTGCAATGTCGGCTTTTAATATAAATCTCTCTTCCTTCTCCTTGCTGATTAGCTGCTTACAGTAACTGTAGGAAACAATTATACTTCATTTTTGTCACCATTTTGTTAGGCTAAAGAAGGCAACATCTAATATATTTTCTTAGGACTCTACCCTTGATCAGTACCGTATTCCTTCCGTGTTCCTAATCCAACTTGGATGTCTTCCCCTGCCCCTTGCGTATGGATAATAAGAATTCTTTATAGTGTTCAAAGTAAGACCTCACTGTCTTCTGGGCTGATGATAACTTTTTTTGATATATTCTAAGATTATACTGGCATTCATTACACCCACATCGTGTTGGAGGTATTGCTCAACAGGCTCAAGATCAGTTATGAGATTCTTCTGAAGGTCTTCCTCTTCTCAGAACAATGTATGCATATTAAATAATCATTCCATAGGATTCAAGCTACCAGTAAACTTTAGAACTTTCTGAATCTGGTGGAGAATGCCACCTGAACTGTAAATAATTAATTTACTTTTCCTAATTCATTGCTTTAATTTAGAAAATCATTGTTTAATGAGAAAGTACAGTGGGTTTTTTAAAAGGTTATAAACCAAGCCCAAGTTAAGTGAACTGATTCGTATCACCATCTCAGTTTCTCAGTTGGAAACATGAGGAAAGCAAGTATTTGATAAAAGTTAAAGACATCAAAGAGTTTAAAAGGTTTTTGCATCAAACTTAAAAGTTTGGGTCAGGTATACACCCTCTCATGAGTTTCAGTAAAGAATTTTAGGGGGTGATCTTACCATAAACTTTCTTGCACATTGAATACCTACCTTTGGGAATGTAAAGATTAATCAGTGATAGAAGATAAGCAAGAAGGAAGCCGAAGAATGCATATTCAAGGGAAACATGTCTGACTATAATTTATATTCAATTATTTGTAGTTACAATTATACATGTTGGAAGTAGCCACTGAAGACAACAGTTAGTTTTACCCTCATCTGGGAAAGAGGGGTAAAAAAAAGTCGGGTAGCCTTCTTCTCCCCACCAGCCATTCCTATTTGAATTGAATCCTTCATGGATTATTCTGCAAGTCCGTTATTTGAGTCTGAAATTGGCCTATGGCACTCATAGAATCACACAACAGAATGGTAGGGGTTGGAAGGGTCCTCTGGAGATCATCTAGTCCAACCCCCCTGCCCTCCAGTTCAACCTTACAAGTACCTTTGTATAGGGAATGTTAAAGGTAACAATCAGTATGTCTTTTTAAAGAATGAATTTGTAATAATCCCGAAAGGGAAAAGAAAAGCAGAAACTGAGATTATCTTTTTGCCCTCTGAATCAAGAGACCTTTTTAGATGTGATTCTCCTCATTGTGTATACGTCTATATGTAGAGACAATCACAATCTTCTTTTAGGTAGTAAAAAGAATAGTAGAAATCTAGGGAAAGTACAATGTTATCACTAGGAGCTCATAACTTGTCAAGAATTTATAACTCAGTTTTACTGAGAAATGTATTTTAAAGAATAATTTAAAGAATTTTTAGAGGAATTTAAAGAATAATTAGAACTTCTTACAAAGTGTGCTGTGCCAATCTTCAAAGAGTATATTACTGGCTTCAGGAAAAGCTAAGCCCAGACATTTTATTTTTTGTATTACCAGGACATTTTCTGAAAAGAAGATCGTCTCTCTAGCAGTATTTAAGCAAATTGACTCCAGAGAAAGCTTAAAATGACAAAAATTGAAAAGGCAAAGGAAAGCTGCTTTGTGGTAAACAAAACCACAGTTAACATATTTCTTAGTTGCTGTTCAATTCCCACCATCCCCGAGGCTAGCTAATTCTTCCATCTGCAAACTGAGTACAATTTTTAACTCTTACCAAGCAGTGGCTAGCTCATTTCCCCTTCCTTGGATTAGCATCAAAGGAGTACCTCTTTGTGGGCTTGTAGGCTCCTGTTGAAAAAGCAGGCTGGATGGAGATGGCTCAGGACTTTCAGAGGTCTGTAGAAACTGCAGGATGCAGTTTCTCCAGGAGCAGGAAAAACTGGGCAAATAAGACTTGAGTAAGAATTTTCATTTCCATAACATTATTTTACTGAAACACTCAAGAAAGACACATGGAATGTTGCTCAGGGTCTCAACTCTGTTTAGTTTTTCTTTATGTTGGGTTTCGTTTTTTTTTTACAAGACTGAAAATCAGTTCTGAGACTTGAGCTGGAGAAGAGATGAAAATAAAGCAGCTGATGTGCGCTAAGCAATATTTTTAGCTTTGAATTAAGGTCTTGAGTGCACAATAGGCCTATTGGTTAGACAGGGTTCAGGCAGACTATTTTCAGTAGAAGGAACTTTGCTTTGAGGTCAAATTGAATGGCCTAAGCTTTAGATTTTGTCACTTAGCAAAATCATTGCATGAATCACTGGAGTGTTTCATGATTAAAAAGCAGCTTTTCACTGGTGGAAGGTCACAGGTAGTACCTGTGGGTGCTTTAATTTGATACCTGCTTTTCATGTGTATTTTTTTATTGCATCTATGCAGATGAAAGCTGTGAAGAAGGCATGGAAATTAGTCCAATATAGAATATATGCTTAAGGTAAACAATGTTGTTTTCCTGACATCATAGAGGAGTTTGAAATTGTATTTTTAGGACTCTTAACAGCTTGTGTCTCAGTAAGTCAGTCCCTAGTTCTTGTTAGATATCTTGTCTTAAATATAAAGGAAGTTGAATGTTAAAACAAGTCTGCTTTTCTTTGTGGGGGAGGGGAGGATTGTGCCTAAGGCATTTTTTTCTTTAGTTTGAAACCACAAAACAAACAGGTTCCTAATTTAGTTGTGGTGCAGGAGTAATGGAAAACACAGGAATTTTGTAAGGCAATTCGGACGTTTTAATGATTGTTTCATTGATTTGTAATAGTCACAGCTTGTGTCACTAGGATGATACTCTGACTATAACTTTGGCCTGAGAAGTAGACGTTGGACTGAAAACAAAACAAACCCCACAGCTGCTGCTTTGAAGAGTGTGTGTGTGTGTATGTGAGAGAGAGACAGATAACATGTCTTTTTTTCCAGACTATCGTGATAGGAATGCTCTACAGCCTTCTGCAACAGGCTCAGGCTGTCTACTGACTAAATAAAATAGTGCATTAAATGCTTACGCCTTAGCAAAACTCCACAGTTGCCATCTCCAGGCCTTCGGGAAAAGATAACTGAGATGTCTCTTTTGGAGTTGTTCTGTTCCACTTCTGCCAGCAGACGGCTTTATATGTAAACTTACCGTTTTGCAGGCCACAGTGTGGTAATCTGGGTGCAATTATTCAGATGCTAATAATACTCGCCAGAAATTTTTATTTATTAAGCCAGCTGACATTTAGGAAGAAGAATAGCCTGAGCTTGCCAACTGATTCTAGCTGATTGCTGAGGACCATGCTGCTGGTTAGAGCATTGAATCAGCAACCAAGGTCAGGGCTGTCAGGGACCCTGGGGCACCAAGGGACCTCAGCCTCCCTGGATCCTGCCCGCACTCCTGCCTGGCGTCCAGGAGCCTGTTTCAGCCCAGCCTAGGGCCATCAGACCAGCAGCTCTGGAGCCGTGTTACGGGTGTGCGTGTTGCCCTGGGATTGACCATCCATGTGCAGGCAGCAGGTAGCTGAGCAGTACTGGCCCTGGGGTGAAGCTGCTTTCTGAGTCACTTCTTGTCAGATCCTTCTCAGTGATGGCCAAGCTGCAGCCACCTAGAGCAGCTTTATGGCCAGAATGGAGCTGAGGAACATTTTTTAGTGACTGTCGATATTCTTGATGGAGATACTGCTGTAAAGCTACTGGGTTTGTCTGCCTTGGGCTGGTGGAGGTAGTGGGCTCTACAGAGCAAGACCAGACCACTGGCTGTGCTGTAACTCATGGTGCTGCCATGGGAGGGTGACGTGCCTTTTTGCTTTGCTCTCCCTGTGACACAGAGATGTGACTCAAGAAGCATGATGTAAAGTGAGCTTGTTAAGTGCTTTTACACAGCCTTCAAAGTAAACAGTTTATGCCCTTTTGCCCTCATGGGTAACACTAAAGATAAGAGCTCCCACTGATTTCAGTGAATGTGGGATCGGGCTCCTGGCTGATGTTTTGTATTATTAACTTCAAAAAAGGTTTTATGCTTAGGTAAAATAAACCCTAGAAGACAAAATTCATTTTAGATAATAATGTTACTAAAAATAAATTTGCCTATCTTTTGCTTCAGTTAGTTAAACAAATGTGGTAGTTTGATTCACTTATCACTCAGGTGCTTACTGTATTAGGTAACAGGCTAAGAGGGATCTTTCATTCACAGTGCACGTTGCTTAATGCTTCTGTATTTACCCTGTTTAGTTTTGTGGGAATTCCTAGGATTATAAAAATGTAATATTTGGTTTAAACATTTTAATGATGTGTAAAACTATGCTGTACCTCTTTCTTGGTTAAGGTGGTGCAGTGGGAAAAGAGGCATTAAGAGCAGGGATCAGCAGTGTATTAGAAGTACATCTGGCTTTTATTAGGTGTAAACTTCAGGGCAGGTGCATTTGGGTGAAATATTTTTTGTAGTGTAAAAAAGTGAGAATTTTTTTGTTCTCATTGAGATAGCTTGCAGATTATGTTGCTCTATATGGTATGCTCTTTTGAATTTGCTTTAAATTACATACATATAGATATGTAGCATGATCATGTATATTGAAAAAATTAGGTAGATAATGCAAAAAGCAAAACTGGAATTTTTTTTTCTTTTGTACATTTGTGAGAAATGGAGAATAATCAGCCTCAGAAGAAATATTAAAAAAATCTGTTGTATATCTCAAGCTGTTAGTTTCCTATGGTGTTTAGCATTGTAATGAATTTAGAGGTGGTTTTTTTAACCTGCTAGCAGTGTATCCCTAAAGAAAATACTTTCCCCTTTTTGTTTTCCTGTTGTTTCTGAATGTAGCCTTATTGACGCCTATGAAATAGTACAGGGTTTTTTATTTTGTACTGTTCTGCGTTGATAGCAAAAGACAAAGAAGCCATTGAATGCATTATTTCTATTCATAGTGACATAATTGGTCATACAAACCTTCCTGAAGTAAGTAAATATTTCTTTGATTTGGATACTTGTTGTTATATAATACATGGAAGTATCGCACAGTAGTATATCTGAAGAAAAAGCTACTTGAAAAGGATGTTTTAAGATACAGCGGATATATCTGTGTCCTTTTTTTATTTTATTTTTGCTGGGGAGCCTAAGTATATCGAATTCCTGTTGTGTACAAAGCCAGGTTATGTGACAAGGGGATGTTATCAAACCAACTGTGTTCTCTTAACAGTGTTCAGCCTATTTGCTTCTCCCATTGACTGCAAATAAAAATTTAAATCAATGACTCTGCTTGGTATGGAGACTCTTTCTCCCTGAACTGTACTAAAACATTTCTCCCTTGCAAATGAAAATGGAGCTAAAAATGAAGAATGTAATGGTTTCTTCTCTCTCTCTCTTTTTTTTTTTTTTTTTTTTTCTGGGGCAGGGTGTGTGTATTGATGCCGCAAAATTAACTGCCAGTTGAGTAGAAGGGAAAAAAGTGGATTTTATGTATTTTTGCCAACTGTTGTAGAAATCTGTCTGAGCTATTGCAAAGTCTGTGAGAAAGAGAGAGTGGGCATACATGTGTTTTTCTCATTCTGATTTGTTTGGGAGGATTTGGGTTTCATTTTGGCCATCTGTGGCATAAGGAAAGTGCACACTGCCTGCGTGGTGATGGGGCAGTGGAAGGCATGTGGAGTTTCTTGTTAGCTTCATCACAAATAGGGTGGCAAAAAAGAGCCTTTCTTTTTAATATAATACTTGCTCTCCTTTTTTTTTTTTTTTTTTTTTTTTTTTTTTTNTTGTATTGGTTGTGTGTGGGTAAGGAAGATCATTGCTGTGCCTTTTGTGGGTGGCTGGATCTGTGAGAGAAGGCTTTTCTACAGCCTCCTCGATGGGCTGATCCTGTCTCACCCTGCCGGTACTGCTTCTCTTTCTTAGAGAGCCCAGACTCCAGGCAAGGAAATTTTCCTTAAAAGCACCACTTAATTGTAATTGTCCAAGCAATCCATCATTATTACATACTTAAAATCGATCGTGGATTTTTGGGTGCTTGAGTCTAAAAGAAAACAATTTGGCCTTTTTTGTTCATGAAGCATTGTCTCTGTCGCTGCTAACATGGCTGTATTTTCATGGTCATGTTAACTGCTTTTGAGGCAGAAGAGAAAAGCTGGAGTAATCACAGCTACTTAGCCCAGTCTGTTATTTTTTTCTTCTGGAGGAATATTCTATGTGCCAGGAATTCAGAGGCCATTTTAAGTCGTGCTTGGCTTTCCAGTGCTCCCAATATGTTTTCCTCTGTCCTTGGCAGCATGCTTTATTAGGAGTTCTGCACCAATTTTTCTGTTGTTAAACCATCTTCACCAAGGCCAAATTATCTCTTTTTGTTAGTCTTGAGGGACTTTGTTCTTTTATATAAGGAGAGATTCTTCATATATCCTGTCCTGATGTATGTATAAAAATGTAGAATTTGTTATTATTCTGGGAAATCCTGTAGTTCAGCATCACTGAATCAGTCTTACCTGACCTTTATCACCTTATTTTATTACTTTTTGGTATTTGGGATCCAAAACTTGATGTGCCATTCCAGATGTGTGTTCCTCAAGTTGGCTAAGGGCAAATAATCACTTATTAGCAGGAGCTTTGCCTGTAAATATCCCCCAGGATATTCTTGGCCTTCCTTGCTGCCAGGGCTAACTGCTGGGTCATGTTTATCCCTCTGTTTGCCCAGACCCCCAGCTACATTTCAGAGGGTAGTCAGTGCCAGCCTGTCCAAGGGATTAACCCATCTCAGGTACAGGACTTCATGTTTGTCTTTGCTGAATTCTATGAAATGCATGCGTGGGATGGCAGAAGGCGTTTGGAGGTGCGTTTCATAAGCTTGTGGGGTGAACATGCTACATAGTTTAGGTTTTTATTCCAGTGGTTTAGGAACTGTTGAAGTTCTTCCTAAGTCATACCTGATTTTGAAGTGTTGTTATAAATCAGAATAGAATATACAAATAATTTTAAATGTATTTTCACATCTTAGCACACTTTATTAGTAAAACAGAGGAAGAGAAAAAGATGCAATTTTGTGCATGCTTAGTGGTTTATGTGTTACTCCTTCACATGTACTTATTTTTCTTAGCTCCTTAGTGGTTGAAGTGATGTCTAGAATGCTGCATTTCTAGCAAAGCGGAAGTGTCCTGGTAGTGAAATGTTACCCATGTGCATATAATCTCTTACAAGCAGATTTGTACCATTCCACCCACCAATACTAATAGTAAATATTGTTTTAATGTTTTTGGCTCTGTACCTTTCTTACATTTTACATCAATTATTTCTCTAGGTATTGCCAGGTGTCTGAAGTGGTTGACCAAGACCTAAGGACTTGGAACAGTGGTGAGTAAATGAAATTCAGATTATATTATCTGGTATTTTCACATGCTGTCTGACTCTGAAGTTTGACTGCTATTTGAGGAATGGAAGATGTGCAGGAGGTTATGCCTTTTGAATATTTTCTTCTGAGTACTGAGTTCCTGTTCAGAGAATTCATCTGACTTTTTTAAGCAGAGATTTTAAGAAGGTGAAGAGGAGGTAGTCTCAGTGACTGCTTTTCATAAGTGAAACCTCCTTCCCACGACCACCTTGACTTAGCAAATACTGAATTCAAAGTATTTCAAGCAGAAAAGTTCAATCTATGCTTGTTGAAGCAGTAACATATCCTGTGATCCACTGTATTAAATGAATGATGCCTCAATCCAGACTTCTCAGAATCACACCAGTGTATACATTAAGCAATTATAAAATCAGATACCATTCTAGAATACATGGAAACCTAAGGTAAGTTAATAAATTACTGCAAGCTGAAGTTTTTCTTTCTTTAAACCCCAAAGCTTATGTCTATGGTTCTTAACTCCCCTTTGCAAACTGTCATGTCCTTTGTAAACATAGATCATTTTGCTGATCCCTTACGCCCTGCTCATTGCTGATTCTTTGCATCCAATGTGCCAGTTACCTACTTGCTGCGACTACAGAAGAATGCAGAAAGGATCTAAGGAAGAACTTTAAAAATTTCAAATACTTTTTAAAGTGAGTTTTGTTTAGTAATGCGTTTATGAATTTATTATTTGCACTTCCCTGGCTGTAGGTGTAGGCTGGCAAAGAGAGCCTCACAAATGCAGAGATAAACTCACCAGCTGTTCATTGTACTTAATAGTAGTAGTAGTAATAATAATACTTAAAACTTTCTACTGCTAATACTAGTAATAACTACTGCTTTCGAAAAGCGACTGTATTTTCTTGTCAAGAGATGGTTATTTGGACTACTGCAATATTTCTGTTTCTCTGGTTTCCATAGCAGAGACAGTTTATGTGAAATATTTCGTATTTATGGGATCTTGTTTATTTTCAGTGCTGTTGGCAGCAAATGTAAGTTTTTAGAAGCCATGCATTTGGTTGTATGTACTGTTGACTTCTGTGACCAAGAACCAAATGCAATACAGTGACAAACTCTTGCCTTGTTTTTGTCTTCTTTTTTGCTTTAATGACCTATGAAAATGATGTTTGTATAGACCTTAATTTTTAGAAATACCATTTAGTTAAAACTTTGAAAGAATTTATCAGTTTGGAGTATTTACTTCCATGTAGTTCTCCTTTCTATTTCTGCTTGTATTTTACCAGGAAAAGCAAATAAGTGAATTTGTCAATTGATTTTTTTATAGTTCCTTTTTGCCTACTCTTTATCTACCCCTGTGCCCCGATCCTCCACCCCTGACAATTCTCAGGACTAAACTGCTGTATTTATGGTGTCATCAGTACACAAGTAGAATTAATTGATAGTTCCGATGCGCTTTCCATCCACCTTATTCCTACTCCTTGGTAAGAATGAAACTTATTCTTTCCTACTTCTGTAAGTGCTTGCCAGGGCATTCAAGAGTCCTCAAAAATAAGTGGTATGTTTTCTGGTATTTAAATTAGTTCATTTAGTACTCTAGAATAAATGTTACAAGTCCTTGCCCACTTTGAATGTGTTCAGTTATCTGGGATATTTTTCGTCATGGTGCATACCAGAAAGACCCAAACAACATTCAAGTTCCCATAGAAAAATCCATCTTTTGTCTTTGCCCTCAAGTGTAGATTTAATAGGAGCCACGTTAAATTTCAGGATCACGAAGAACTGTGCAAGAAGGAATTCAGACTACATTGAACCTCATCAAGCAGTGTTTTACTTGCTGAGATCTACTTGTAAATGGATTTATGTGGCTTAATTTACCTGTGCGCTAGTGTGACACATTGTATTAAGTCAAGTGTTCCACAGCACGCAAGTGTGCCACTACATTGAAACGGATGTGTTAACCCAACAGGTAGCACTCCATGCAATCCCACAAAAAGCTAAAACCATTGTCAAGTTTCTTTACAAGTCTACGATGGACGATTCTGGTCTGTGCCTCTTCACGTGTAAGGTCTGATAATACCATATGCCTGGTGTTCAGAAGTCACTTGTCCCAAAAATCTGAAAATAAAAACTGTCCTTCTGTCAAGCTAAACATACGTATTGGTTAAGGGAAATTTAAAGAAAATATACTCAGTGTTTTTAAAAGTAACTCTAAAACTTGCTTATGACTGCTGCTTGTTGGTGACTCCAGTGTGTTTAAAAGTAGTCTTATAAACAACTTAATTCATGTGAAGCAACTTCTAGTTTTTTACATTTAATTGCATGACTTCAAATTGAAATAATTTCCTTCTTTACCGAGTGCTGATACTTGTTATTTTCTGATTAATATGGTGGCTGTTCTGGTGGGATGCTCTGATATGAGGCCCTGATTTACTAGAGAATCAGAAGATATGCATAAGGGCTATTGAAATTCAGTTAAAATGCTATTTGTTTAGAAACTGAAGACGTGTTTAAGAGTTTTGTTGAACACGGAGAAAGCTGAAGCACTGGCTTTTGCTGAACTGGAACCTTCGTCATATTACAGATCATAGTGAGATACCATACCAAACTTTCACAGCAGTTGCTAGGACTAAAAACTGAACTATGTACTGCATGGTGGTCTGTCTGACATTGGTACATCATAGACAGCTTCCATAGGTTTATCTAACAACCAATATAGGTATTCATTCTTTCAAGTTTGATGCTCTTTAAGAAGCTGCTAGTTAATAATTAGACTTCTTTTTAATTTAAAATTGCTTCTTGGGTAGTGTTAAAGATAATATGGCCTATTTTATAGTAACGTGCCTTGGACCAGTTAAGAGGGCAGACCTGTAATGCTTAGCAACATAACAAAAACACTAGCACATACATTAAGAACGGCAAGCTAACTTAAACGACGACTTGAGCAACTGTCAGCAGCAGTAGGTGGGAAGCCAATGTAGAGCCTTAAGTATAGTGGTGATGGTAAAATTGCACAGTTAATAGGATTAGCTCTGTGCAGATCTAATATGTTGAAAGAAAATTGAAAATGTAACTTTCCCTTCATAATAAAATATGTAAATAATATAGTTTCTCACCAGATGTGCTAATGAGCACAGCAAAGGACTAGTTGTCTGAGTTTTGTTCTTAAGCATTACATAAGTTGTCTTGGGGAAACATTTGAAAATAGGAAAGCACTTAATTCCATAAAAATCTTCAATTCAGTTGCAGTAAAATAATTAATAAAATAGTAACTGGAAGTAAGGAATAAACAACTGAGATAATTTAAAGGATAAAATTACCTTCTGATAAGCTCTTAATGAAATCTTCGATACTTTGCTTACTCTTTCCTCTTCTTTTTCTCCCCAAGGTTACAATTTAATTATACCCTGACTTGTGTGTATGCTCCTTTTGTTGCAATATGAGTAGGATATGGGCTTGTAATGCCTTTTCTGATAAACATGAAAGATAGACTCCGAAATTGTATTAGGCAACAAAGCACCAATTATTATATGTGAAATTGAAATAATATTAATCAAGAATTGGCTGCTTAGTGCAGGGGTGCTAAGCTGCTTCTAGGACCCACTTGTCACAGCTAACAGTGATCCATGCTCCAGTGAGATGCCTCATCAAAGGTCAGGTGCTGCAATGGATGCCCTTGTTGGATGTCTCTGGAAGGCAGCAGGTGTTTAGTATGGTTGGGGAATGTTAGCCTGGGGACTCTGATGGTTGATAGTGAGACTAGTCTCTGAAGATTTGGAGGTTTAATCCTGTCTTTTAATAGCTGAAGTTTGACCAGCCACTTAGAAGTATTTTTGGCACAGGTTGATACATAGGTGCAGTTCTTGGACCATGGACTTTTGGCATCCCAGCTACTCTGGAACCTGCCAGCTGATGTGGCAAATACTCTTTTGTGCTGCATGAAAATAAATGTTTTGACCAGCCAGTCTGGTTCCTTTTCAGGTAATGATACTTACCTAGCTTTCCTGCATAAAATCCCGGTTGGCACTGGAGGACGAGGGTTGTGCTTCTGGCTTTTGGAACAACTTGGAGAAACCAAGGTGAAAGAAAGCAGGCAGAGTGCTTTCTGAAGGTCTTTCCTCATGTCATGATAACTTGCAGAGAAAGGAAAGATGTGGTTTGCTTAAGGTGTTCTAGCTGTCATCTTATGTATGTGCTGAACTTTGCCTCATGACAGTGCTTTCTGACTTCGGGAATTAGGTTCTAGGTTTCTGATGAAGCCCAAAATAGAAAAATTGGTAATAGTTTTGAGGTGACTAAAAGGTTCCTGTGTGTTAATCTCATGTAGTTCACAGCAGAATACATATGTTGACAGGGAGTTGACATTTGGGTTTTATGTTTTGTTTGGGATATATGGTTTTGGTTTTATCAGTACAGTTTTGTACTATGTACATAACAGCACAGAGACAGGGTGGGGTTTTTGCCTCTGGAAGCCAAAAACAGAGCTGTCACCAGTGTTTCTGGTTTTATTTGTTTGTTTGTTTTTTTAACAGCTAGAGTAAATAGGAAGTTATAGATTTCTTTTATATAGATTTCTTTTCTATATACTGCCTTTCCTCTATGAACAATCCCTTTTCTGTGTCTGTGCTTTGCCTTTTTTTTTTTTCTTTTTCAGATAATTTATCTTTGTTTACTTCTTTTTTGGAGAACTTGAAGGTGATTTTAAAGCACTAATCCAAAATTACACCCTAGTTCCATTTAATAGAAATTAAAATAGCAGTGGACATTTTGTCACTTTCTTTCCTTTTGTCTATCATGAGAGGGGAAAGAGGACGAGTTACTGAGTTAGGAGTATATTAAGGTTTGGAGTTCTTTCCTTGGGAAGGCAGTGGGAACTTTCAGATGCTGTAAAGCACACTGAACTGATAATTTGCTTATGGAGCAACAAATACAATGGCTAATTTTAATTTTGTTGTTTCTGGAACCTAGTGCGGTTCTTGTCATAGAGATGTCACGCCACAAGCAGTGAGTAAATAGCAATTGCAGCCACAAGAAGGAGTGTGGCAAAGCGGATAGAGCTGCCTGTCCTGACTCTTGCATTCAATTTTTGCCTCTGTTATTAACCTGCTAAGTGATGTTAGGAAAGTTAATTCATTTCTTACTCTTTTTGTCTGTTTAGATTGCAAGGCTTTTTGTCCAGATACTGCACATCAGTTCATCTCGCTGGGCTTTGGTGCCTGTGGGGTCCTTCAGTTGCTGTAGCATTACTATTTTCACTTGCAGCGTTTCTCTTGTGCTGTGGTATTAACTCTCAGGGACTCACTGTGTGCCGTGGAATCCTGAAGACACTTGAATATTCCTTCTGCAAGAAGAAAGCTGGTAGTACTATTCAGAGCATGGTTTAATGGTGTATCTGGTCTTGTGCAACTGCAGGCTGATGCCGAAAGGGGCAGTACTGCTTCAGCCTGTTCTTCCCCTCTCTCACATCAGCCCCCAGCCCCAAGGTGAGCTCAAAGTAAGCAGCTAATTCAATAAAAAAGCCTAACTGCCTGGGAAGGAAAACTACATCAGATGACTGTGCTGGCCTGGCCTGGCTGAGAAACTACTAGATGTAACACAAGAGACAAAGAGGGAATAAGCAGCTGGAAGTAGGTTGGGAGAGCAGTACTGTTTCTTTCAGCAGCAGGTAATAAATACACCAGATGAGACATAGCATGAAAACCTAGGCTTATTAAGAGCTGCATTTTACAACCAGATTTTAAATGTAGCAGAAGAATGGCTTGCAATGCATGTGACAGCCCAGCTTCAATTCTGCTCTTGTTCGTTGCTGCTGCTGCATATTCTTCACTGGAAGTATTCTTTTGTAATACAGTTTTATAATTGGTTTTTCTGAAGTAGCAGTCATCTTTGTGATCCACATTACAATTTCAAGGGATATTTCTGATGCCTAAATATAACTTTGATTGCATTTAGTTTTAATTTAAATTGAAGTCCACTTAATCTTGCAAATTGTGCTGACAGAAGTTGCTCTTGATGTGATATATTCTGCAGACTACTTGTATTCATAATTTTGCCTTTAAGCTCTGTCAAGAAACTTCATTCTTCTTTGAAAATGGCTTCTGTAATTGGAGTTGACTCTTTGACGGGCATTTTTCACCCACTGCCCTTTCTCTTAAAAATGTATGCACCAGATTAGATTGGTTTCTTTGATCTTACTTTGTGAGCCTCATGTAATAAGATTTTGTGTTGAAGGACGTGTCTTGTCTTCCCACTCGCCCTAAGTGTCCATGAAATAAAGAGGGGTGAGCAGGATGGAGGAAGAGAAGTGATACGTTAAAATGATTCTGGAAAATGTAGCAAATAACTTTAATCTAGGAGCTTTTACACACAGCCCACACATGCTTGAAAGGATGTGAATATTTCCTGTCGATTGCATTCATGGGTAAGGTCGATGAGTAAATTCAGCTAAGCAAGGGGAACAGTTCAGCAGCTCAAAAAGCAAGCATGCCTCTGAGAACTCTGCAGCCCAATGGGGACCCCGGCTCTAAAGCCGTCTGTATAACTGACCTAGCCAATGATGTTGCTGAAACTTCACATCTGTTATTTCTTACTGCCCACTTTTCTGGCAACAGCCAATCTTCATTTTTTCCATTATAGGCAGCTGCTGGAACTAAAAAGAGCTTGAGCTCATTTTCAGATGTGCTAAATAGACTGTGTTTTACCTTTATTTTCCCCCCCCTTCTTTCTACCACATACTACAGCACACTGACTTATTTCAAAAGTACGGGATCTGTGAGTTGCGCGCTCTAGATGTGTCTGAAGTGAAGCAGATTTGCATGCTTGTGCATGTAAATGGTTTCTTGGAAATGGGGCTATCATAAAGTCTGGTAAAAGAGATATTCTTAAAAAGAATCTGTCAATGAAAGAGGAAATCTATGTAGATTGAGAAGGACTGGTTGTCAGGAATGACCAATATTATTCTTGAAACCTGCTTTCTACCCTGTGATTAGGGTTACTTACAGAGAAGGCAGAGCAGTGCACAGAGCCCAGAGGTGGAGCCAAGTACTTTATGTCCAAGTAGAATTGAACTGCTTGAAAGAAATAGTTCCTTTTTCATTTCTTGAGGCTGACCTACCCTTTTTCTCTATGTCCCACAGAGGAATAATTCTTTTATATCCTTCTGGCCCTCTCTAGCTTAAGCTATTGGAGCTGTTAGATTACTTTCCAAAGCTATTAAAAGGAGGGAGGTATTAGGGCCTCTAAGCAAGCTTGCAAGTAACCTGTTGATGGCTGTCCAAACCCATATGTCTAAATACATTGTGGAATTGAAGCATAAGAAAACAATGTGGGTTTTTTGTCACCAACAATTTATGCACTCAGACCATGGAAGAAGCATTCAGTGAGAGTTATGAACGGACAACTGGGGTGCCTGGTGAGCAAATGTTACTAGCTGAACTTTTTACGAATACCAGGGAACCACCAAAATCCCTACTTCACTGATTTTTAAAACAGCATGAGATCAATAGAGATGTGACTTAATCACGACAGCTACTGCTACACATAGCCAGGAATCCCTGACCCTCAAGACCATGCTGCTGCAGTTCTGCATAGGGGCAGTGCTTCGCTCAGCCCGGTAATCACAGCACCCTGCAAGGTAATGGGAAAGGATTTAGGACAAAGACTAAACAACAAGGAGAGAATATTATTGACTTTCACTGCAATGGAGTAAATGGGAGGAATGGATGGGAGGAGGTGAGGTAACATATCTGACCCAAAGGTAAATGTCGTCTTAGGCTATACATGCCTCTTAAAATGCTTCAGGATGCCCATGAAAAATGTCTTTAAAATTAGTATCTTATTGTTCTGAAATATGAGAATGGTATTCTGATGAAATATAGTTATTATTCCTAATAATACTGGATACTGCTGTAATTGAAAAAAATTGCTATACCAAATGTAGGCTGTCATCTTGCAGTTTTTATGACATTTTTTATCTTTTTTTCCCCCACCAAAGCAAAATAGTTTTGTCTACTTGGTAGAAGGCTGCAATTGTCCTTTACAGGATCTTTTTTAAATCCACCTCTTAGACAAATAACACAGGAAGATAAATATTTTCATAAAGATTCTTTTGGGGGTAAAATTTAATGCAGTAGAAAATGAAAAAGTTTATAATCTCTAAAGATTTGTAGATTTTATTAAATGATGAAAAAATCCTTCCCTGCAGATAATTATTTTTTTCGTGTATTGGAAAAGTTGAAGCTGAGAAGAACAAAAAGAAATTCTATACTAGGGAGGGTGAAAACATCCCTTGAAATCCAACTAGTTTTCCAGATTGCGTTGAGCATATTTCTCTCTAGAAATTGGATACCGTTCATATCCCTTTCCAAAACTGTCAAATCCGTTAGGAGTATGATAATAAAGTACTCCTACATGCACGTATGTCAAGACAACATTATATTTAATGCAATTAAAGCATTTTCTAGGTCTGCCTCCCTGGCATCTCGCCAGTCCGTCCTCTGATGGCTAGTTGTCAAGCTGGTTGTCTTTGTTACTGAATTTTTTTAGATGACTGTTTTCTGACAGCTGGAGGGACTTCACTTCAGAGGTACTGCTAGCATAATAATGCTTGTGAAATACAGAGGGGATGCTGCTTAGTCTACACGTGCAATAAGTAAGTAAATCAAAAGAGAATTTACCAAATGCCATGACTCCTGCTTGGGAAGTTAATTATCTCATTTACTTTTACTTCTTTTAATCACCAGTCTGTGTGTACGGTTCCTTCTTATTAAAGGAAATCAGTGAACAGTAATGGCACACTAATTTGTGCTATGTTTCAGCAAATGATTTCAAAAATTCACCACTTCTCTTTTAGGATGGTACTCAACTAACAACAGTGAGATGGAAATTAGGATTAGCAGTGCAAAATCATAATATTTAACATGTTTTGTGACTGTCTGAAAGGTTGCTATTTTGTTCTAGGTCTAAATGTAGCTTGTTTGTATTCATGTCTGTCCTATATTCTGACACTCTGGCAGTGGTCTGCGTTCACCGCTGTGCCTGTAGCAGCTCACCTGTCACTCTAATTAACAAACCACTGCAGATACATATACTGTGGGGGGGGAAAGAAGATGTTCATGGTGAATCACGATCCTTCTCTATTCCAACTTAGCTGTGCTATGGAAGAGTTCACCCTAGGCAGAGCAGAAATGAAAGTGAGGTAAATAAGTTAATAAAAGTTCAGAAGAAACAGAGTAACTTCTGAAGGTACTTGAGAGGATCAGTCTTACTAACCAGAAATGATGTAAAATGGCAAGACTGTAACTTGAAAGATATTTCTGAGTCCAAAGATGTGAATAGATCCTTAGTGCTGTTTTCAAATGTGCCTGGAGGCAAAGCTCAGAATTTCATAGCTACAGAAAGACTGTCGGAGTCTTGGGTGCTTCCAGGTATTTGAGTAGCCTCAAAAGAAACCTGGTTAAATTGTCACACTTTTAACAGTTTTACCTGTTGGAGCATCAAATAGCTCTGTGTACCATGAGCAACCTTCTAATGCTGACTGAGTTTTATTCAGAATGATTATAAAGCGTCATTAATATACATTTGAAGGGTTCTGCAGTCATCAGAGAAAAGGAATTATTTAACTGATGAATATTTGACTGACATTAAGGAATGTAGAGATAGGTGTCCGTAATTGTCATGGTCTAAGGAAACATCCAGAAAGGAAAAAAAAAAGGGGGGGAGAGGCGGGGGGCATGCATTTCGAGATACACAGGCGTTCTTCAATGATACTCTGGAAAAGGGAAAAGTTTCTGCTTTCACTTATGAGTAGCAAAGTCTCAACTTATCTCGTAGAAACATCTCTGTTTTAAAAGTTGACTTTGTGGAATTTCACAAAGGTTGGTGAAAATTAAGAGAAGTAGATTAAGAAAGGGATGAATAGCAAACAAAACAGTCAAAAAAATAAAAGCCAGTGGCTACAGAGTTCTTAATGAAAGAAAGGTTGAAAGCTATTAATTCCCTGGCTCCCATAAAGTAAGTAACACTTGCTGTTCCTAAGATGGGAGCTAGTGAACTGTAAGGTGTCCAAGTGTGAGGCACGTAATCTGTTAGAGTATTGCAGGAGCTTCTGAGGAACTTCCAAGGGTTGTGGTGGTGTCACCTCAGTACAGCGTTGTGCCCAGCTGCTTAGGTAGCATAGTACTGGTATAGAAAGCATAGAAGAGAGCACAGAGCAGAAATACCTTGAAAAGTGTTTCATTAAGATGTTTTAAAACTAGACTGTAGAGAGGATGAGAAATTAGCTGTATGAGACATTAATCTGGCACACTGGAAGAAACTGCAGGGCCTGCTTGCTTTCTCAGGCTCTGAGATGTTTGGGCTTGGAGAACTACAAAACTTATGAAGTGTTAGTTTCTCTCCTTATGCTGGATGCTGATGATAGAGAAGATATTACAGCTCCTGCTCTGCAAACCCTTATGCACATCGTTTAAATGTATGAGAACTCCTTCTGAAGGTGAGAATCTCCTGTAACTACAGAGAGTGACAGACATCTGTAAGTGTCTGTAGAAATGGGACTGGGACCGATACTGAGCTGGCTATCACTTTGTTCCATTTTCACTTTTTCTTCTGGAAAAAAGAAAGTTACTTCTAATTTAAATCCACTGAAGTATTTTGCATAAGTAAAAAGCTGAGTTTGCTCAGCTGTTGCAATACTTCCCTTATTGTAAAAATATTTTGAATCTAACCAGGGATTTTGATTCTGCTTTTTTTTCCTTCTTAATACAGGCCAACTAAAAATTGCCAACTTCGTAATGTATCATGCAAAAATTCTATTTTTCACTTTGAATGAGTGATTCACTCCATGTTTGCCATGATTATAGTCATACCTTCCTCCAGGACTGTTAAATTTACTGACTACAGAAATTCGGAAGCCTTTGCCCCCTCCTTACGATTGCTGTTGTGACAGAGCAGCTGATAAAGATAAGGGCTTTGAGCTCCGCCCAGTTGCAGGGGCCATCAGCTTCATTTAGGGCTTGTTCTCACAGCTTAATAACTGGGTTTTGGTGAGAGCCTTGAGTCAGATACAGTCCATTTGTTCTGCTAACAGCCCAGCTGTGGGTATGTAAAATCCCCTTTCCCTGTTGCTTCTTGCACCACCAGGTTTAATTGTTACAGGCTCCTAGGAACCAATTAGATTAACAGATGTTAAAGGGAGCCAGTTTCAGGTCTTGGTGGGAAGCAATAATTTGAGAAGACTTGTGTAAGGGCTGGCTGACACCTAGGTGATGAGTGTCTGGCTTTGAGGATGTGGGTGCCATGAAAATTGCATCACTTTTCTCCCCTGTTTGCTGAGGCCAGATGGGGATGTTTGTAAGAATAGCAGCTTGAGCACAATCTAACTTATTTTAGCAAATAACAGCATACTCTAGAAGCTCAGCCTTGGTTTTATGTTTCCTTTAGTGCATTCAGCTCTGTGGAACCCTTAAACTTGTGCTTGCTTGAATCTGTCTTCTGGAGAGAGCTTACTTAGGGGTCTTTTTGGCTTGCTTTATTATATGACAATAAAATTTGATCTATTAGTTCATCTACTTAATCCATTGTTGAAGCAGAATTGCTTCCTGCTGGATGCAAGCTGAGAGAAAGTTTTAGTACTTTCAGTGTTGGAAATGGGCACAGAAGGTTTTTTTTCTTGTTCCTCTACTGATTTAAACTGTTGGTCATTGCTGGAATAGCAGTATGTGCTTCAGACAATGGTTAGGATTTACAGAGGTTTATCTGAACATTGAAAGGCAATTTTTTTGCCACGGTTGCTTTTCAAAAACTTAGTAACAGTTTTGAGGATATTCAGAGGAGCTGACTTGTAAAATGTGTAAGTATGTTTGTATTGCAAGTACTGATATTCTTTCCCTCTTCTGTTCCTACGTAGATAGTGTTGATTCTTGAATGACCACTTGCATCTTGAATAGCATTTGAGTGGTCTCGAAATCATACAACAGAATTACAGTTTTTAACGACAGAGGCTGGCCAATGTTGTTTTCTTACTGATAATACTCATTAAATGTATTTGGTTGATAAAGGGGGAAAAAAAAAGGTGGAAAATTTAGCTTGCAGTTTTTTCACTTGTTCTAGCTTACTTGTGGGTGGAATGTCATACCATCGCTACATCGCTATTGTAAGCTGCCCAATGAATAAATACTTGTTTTTCTCCGAAAGAAAAAAAAAAAGCGAGTTCTCTCATTGGTGAAAATACACAACAAAGAAGACATGCTGGAATTCATGTATGTGGATCTTAGTGCACTGTCACTAAGAAATTAGCAGTACCAGATGAAAAGCACTTTGTAACAACCCCTTGCTTTTTGTGCAACAATATCTGATATCCAGTAGTCTGGCATGTGACCAAGGGTGTCACCTGCATGCTTCATGTCTGGATGCATATATGTAAAAAGGCAGATTCCTTACCCCCTCACCATAGTAACAGAATTGTAAAATGTAATTATGAGCAGCACCACTGAGGTTCCTATATGTATGACTCAAGGAAAACACCAGATATGACTCATTATAAAATCACAAGAGCTGGAAATCATCTTAGTTTCGATTGGTATCGGCTATAGTTGCACATTTCTTTACAGGATCATGCTTGTAGATTCACCTAGCAGCATATTTTTCTGGTGTTATCCATGCTAATAAAAAGGAAATTAAAATCACTGGGAACTGTGCAGTGGTATTTTGACGATGGAACTTTGTTTTCTGTGCCAGGTGATGAAATTACAAGTATTGATTTAAGTAATTATACCCATCCTTCACTAAGGGACAATATAAATTTGACTTCATATTGGTTAAACATAAGGTATTAAATAATGTGACACAGATCTTTACAATTTAATTCATTGGAAGCTAGTGTATTGTAAAATATCACGTATTTAATAAAAGAATAACTTTCCAAAATAGGTCCATAAAACTGGGCGTTCGATATTTGTATGATTATTTCCATTCTTGTCCATGAGAAACGAGAGTCAGAATAGCAGACTTTTAGATGAAGAGAAAATGAGTCCATTTTCCACTTGTGTTTAATCTGTAGATCAATTCCATATTCTTAGCTGTTTGTGTGTGTGTGTTAGTCCTTTTTCCTAACTGGCAAAGGGTGCAATGATGCAGCGTCTATTGTAAAGGTCCAGCAATTTGCAGCATGCCTAAATCAGCGAGCATTATATGAAGTTATGTCTTGAGTCAGATTTTCCAACCAGGGTGGCCTAATCCACCCAGGTTTTTTAGGCATTTTTAAAATGTTGGCTGTGCTCAAACTTGGAATAATCAGCACAACTGTAAGAGTCGTTACATGATCCACCTGGATTTGATGCTTGAAGTGAGAAACAGCTGTGGCTTTTTCAAGAGCTATTCCTATGACGTTTATCTCTGCATCTGTAGTAACACTGGTGCACCTCTGCCCAGAGTCCACTGAAGGTAGGTGAAAAACTCCACTTGGCTTCAGTGAGTAGTGGCTACACCCTTAACAATGCAGTATATGTTGGGACACACCTCATCCTAAAAGGCTCTTCTAGAACTTCACAGAATTTGGCATGTTTTTCAAAAAGCCTGCAACGAGGTTGTTACTAGAACATTATTAAGTAGTTTTATTTCTTTCACTTCATTATATTTGAGGCATTTTTTTCACCTCTACAGTCCATAAATCACAGGGTTAAAAGAGGCCCACAGAGAAATGTAGCAAATATTAGCCTCAGATGTTCTAGGAGCCCTGGAGAAGATGAGAGCAGAGATAGAAAACTGTAGATAAAACACTGGACCTTTTGTCATTGCCCTCATTATTTTTGGAACAAAAGCAGTGTTCTTCTTTGGGACATAAGTGTATTTAGATGGAAAAATCTTTTGAATTGTGAACTGCTCCAGTTCTCCTGCTTTTTAATTTCTAAATAGTTTTGTGTAGTTTACAGCATACAACTTCATTTGTTTAAATTCTGTGAATTGAGGAAGAAGAAAAAGAGCTAGTCAAACTCAAATCTATGTCTAAACGCCTTAACAGTCTGATGTTTCTGTGGCATAGTCTAGAACAAAGTCTGCTGAGTAAAATGTTTATCATTTGATCTAAATTTATGATAACAGAATAGATGTATTTGCCATGGAAAAGTTATTTAAACAGTGATGGAATGGAGTTTGTTCGATGTTTGCCGAAGTGTGATGAAGTACATACTGTAGTAAAGAACATATTATTTTAATTAAATGCATGCACAAGTCTTTGTGATCTTATTATTCTGATCCTCTTTTGATAAAGGTCTAGACTGAGTTTTCCAGTTGCTAAAGCATTTTGCTGACTTGCGCATGATGGCTTACAGTTGCACAATAAGGGCTGATGGCAGCTATGCTGATGAACATGCTGCCTTTATAATTTTAACAAAATAAGAGGCATTGTCCCAGATCATTATCATAATGTTTAATTTTCAAATGTTAGCATTAGTGTTATCAAGTACTACTGTTAGCTATAGCTGGACAGAATTGCCTGCTTGCTCCTTTTAAAAAGTAAATTGAATCGTGCCCCTTTGGTCGAAGAATGAGCTCATCTTTTTGTCCAAAGCAATCCTCAGTAGGTGACTTGTCCTTTCTAAAGTACAAAAGGCTAAGGGAACTATGGTTTTGCAGAAGCAAAAATAAAAACCAACCTAGGGACTCTAAATAACACAGACGTTTTGGAGGTTGTGTGCAGCATATTGAATACTACTGCATCAAGAGCAGATTCCAACCTTTTCTTTTCTGAGTGGAAAGCCTTCCTGCAGCGGTATTCAGAGAAAAGCATTAAGTGTTGCTTAACTTCTGGTTCTTTTCAGCCATGGTAAGAATATCCTCTGGGGTTTGCAATGTTGTAGAAACTATAAATTATGTAGCTTCTGTCAGTGCAGTATTCTAGCACAGTATTTTGTTTACCCATAGCTGCCACCTTTGAAATGCAGAGTTGCTTCATGCACTTCTTTGTTGTTCTGTTATATGCTGACATTTACGTGTTACAAAAAATAATCAGTATTCAAACATTAATTTTAGGTCGGAGGGACTGTGTAATTCTTTCTCTAAAAAAGATGGTACTATTGTGACTTTAGTGAGAGCAACAACTTTTATTCTGTGGTGGTGTAGGACTGGAGAGGAGACAGTGAAGCTTGATCTGTAAGTTAGAAGAGGTTATTCCTGAAAGTGAGTGATGGGTTTGTTTGTTGTTAATTAATCTCATCCCGGGATTAATAAAAAAACAGTAGTTCTTGGCAGAGTCTCTTGTCTTAGGTTTTAAGTCTTATTGCTATCCCTCTCACATTTTAAAGATGACTTTTACCTCAAAAAGGGAAGGAAAATGGAGAGGTGCTGAGCGGGTGGGAGGCTGATGGATGAGCTCCTATAGCAACGGTTTGAATGTTGGTCAATAGCAAGTACACGATGCTTGTTTAGAAAAGGATATTGGGCCAGGGCTGTTTTGAAATGTGCTTTCATCGAATCTCTTTTTAACTTGCGTGAAGTATTCTCCAGAATAGTTTGCAGAAGTTTCAACTTGCCATTTATCAGCTGACACTGGCTGATACCAAGCTGATGAAGAATTTTCCATGAACTTTCTTAAAACCTGAAACTTTATAAAATCAGTATTTTTCATAGGTGTGTACCACAGACTTTTACAAGAATGGAATTGCTGGTGCAAACAAGAGTCAGATTTGTTTGCTCTGAAACAGCCAACAGCAAAATATCTGGTCCCCATTTCAGCTGAAAGCCCTGAGTTGTGCCCTTGTTCACTGATATTAGGTCAAGATCTTGGAAATCTTGTCTGTGTTTGAAGTCATTATTCTTAACTCTTGTGATGCTGGCTCTTGGAGGAAAGTTTGAATGATTTCTGTTTCCTGTATAGACTATGGCTTTTAGCTGTAGTGCACGAGTAGTTTTTTTGTTTGATCTTACATAATTTTGGGTTGGTTTCTTTTTCTTTTTTTTTTTTTTTTTTCCCAGGAAGGGAGAATAGCTGTCTGACAGACAAAAATTTATCATATGCTAATGCTAAAAATTGCTAGAAATACTTCCAAAAAAACCTTCCTGCTATGTTGGTTAAACTGGGTCATCTGTGTGCTTCATTATAGTGGTTTGATTTATATTGCCTAATTGCAGCTAGATTTCCGGGGCTTTAGAAATGTTCGTTCCATTAGGAAAAGCAGTAGTTCTTTGTTTAAAGAAGAAGAAAAATTTCTGGCAGGAGGCAAGGGTGGCTGTAAATACTGCCTGCATGGGACCTGTTTTGTGTGTGTACATCTTCATAAAATTGTCACCGAAAAATAAATGCCTGTATCCATACTCAGAGGCCGTTGTTGTGGGTTGCTGGCTGGAAGCAATTTGAGTCCTTGAATAAAATACAGTAATCGCTGAAGCTGGGTTTCTCAGTACAATCTGTTTTGTTTGATTTTATTTTTTTTAAATAATAGGGTGGCTGCATTCATTCTTCCAGAGAAACGGGAAAATATTTGATGAATTCGATAAAGGAACTTGGCAGGGTTTCATTTTATAATAAAACAAGATTTGAAAGTTTGGATATGTGAATAATATATCTTAGTTTCTCTTCTGTGTTCAAAGGACTTATTTGGAAAATAAAGTAGATGCCTTTGCTCGAGGGCAGTGTAGGATAGGATGGCCAGAAAAACGCTGGTCAAGTGTATGTTGAGGTGAATTACCATTAAATTTTAGTGTGTTGAGTTCTGTATCTCATTTTGTGCTGTCAGACTTACGGTTAATGTCTCTGACGTGGTGGGCATTCATGTCAGCCTGAGCTCCCCATTTTGGCATGCTGATACGTATGAACAGAATACTTGTGACTAGGAAGAGGCAGTGGAGCCCAGTGGTTTGACTGCTGCTGGTGAGCATCAAGGGCTGTCTCTGGTACATGAAAGTGGTGATTTATGATATGGGGATCTTCTGCAACACCTTTATTGGGTATGCTGTTGTTGTGTGTGTTTGCGTTAGGGCAACGAATCCGTGGGGTTGTGTACAATTCCTCTGTGGATATCAGAGGTCGCAGGGAAAAAATTGTGAGGAAAGAGAAATTTTTAGATCGTCTCACTTCTGTAAACTTCGCTGTTGTTTGTATTAATTTTGGAGGAGACATCTGGAAACTGGCTCCAAGAATGTTAAAACTCAGCAGGCAGCTATTAGTAAACGTACAGAGGGGAACATCTGCAGCAACTACAGGATGGCTTTCTGTGCCTCTCCTCGAGACCTAGCTTCTCTGACAACTTCACTTACAAGCTAGCTGTTAAGACTTTGATGTAGAAGAGAAGAAAAGCAGATGTAAGATATCATCCTTCTGAGTTATTATTTGGTATTACAAAGCAACAGAGATACAAGTGGCTTAGCAGCTGTTTCAAGTTAGCCATGACTTCTTGTATAACTTGCTGGTGATGCTTTAATCCAGGGAGGGAAGAGTATGGGTTACTCTTCCACTAATACAATGTAAATATTTGCGCAGAAGAAAAACAATTATGCAGAGCATTATTCTGTGAGATTGTAGTTCCCAAACATGGAATCACTATGAGGATCTTTTTTAATAAAAGAAGAAAAAAAAAAAGAAAATTTATTTTAGTGAGGTTAGGTGATTATGTCTCACATATACATGAGCTTTCTGCATGATCTTTTCTGGGCCATTAATATCTTTATATTTCATTATTTGATCAACTTGCATACTTTCTGTTTTCACCATGCTTTCTTCCATCTTCAGATAAAGCATAGCACGTTTTCTCAATTTGTTTTGTCTTCCTCATCAGTTTGTCATCATTTTCCTTTGTTCTTCCAATGCCAGCCAAACTGGAGACATTTGCTTCTTTTATCCATAGCTGTTATGGATGTCAAAAATGAAGGGGAAGAACGACCAATAGGATGGGCAGGCTGAGTGACAGGGTGAGCTGCTGTAGTTGCTCCAGCCTGAGAACACTCATGTGATGAGTTTTGCAAAAGATCAGGTTAGCCAGCAGCAGCAGAGCTTTTCTTTGGAGGAAAAGGTACATCATTACAAAGGGCCGACATCTTTGCTTAAAGATTGTAAAATGTTTATCACAGGTTTTCTAAAGTTACTGCAGGATCTTTTTGAGATAGGAGATCTTGCAGTGGAAGTTCTTGTGGTTCAGTGGTCCATATTATGATTATACTGGTAGACCAAGGTCAAATACGCCCCTACAGAATTGTATGGTGACTTGGATAGTCTGTCCTTTAAGTACCTGTGAACAGGACCTGCATTCTTCTGCTTTCTTTATCTGTTAAAATGTTCTCATCCTAGCTATTGAAGGAGGCAATTTAAAGTATTGATGACCATGTCAAAGTTCTTCCTATTCTCAGAACTCAGTTCTTGGCTTTAAATACAATTCTCAAGAACTTGCAGAACAGCATAAGGAAAATTTAAATTAACCTTGCATCCTTCCTACTTAAAAGAGAAATCTGACTTCAGGCAGCAGGTTTTTGTGTAAGAAATTATCTTTGACTTGCCAAAAGATAGTCTTAAAAGATAGAAAGAATTTTCCCTTGCTCTTAGGATAATACCAACAAGATTCATAAATGAAGAGCCTGTAGATTGCACTTTGTGGGGGAGAGATGAGTGACAGGGGAGGGGGAGGTAAATAGAAGTATCCCTCTTTTTCTCTTTCCCAAATTTTATAGCCCTATAGAAAGAAGCCATTTAGACAGAAATTGAAAAGTATAGATTAAAATGGCAGTGAAGCAGGGCAGGAAAGTCAATTCAACCCCCATCTAAGAAGCTCAATTTTTTTTTTTTGAAGTTGTTGAATGTTGAGCAACAAAGGCCATTAAAATACTATTTTCACTTCACATTAAAAATAACATGTCTAATAGCTGAATACAACTTACTATACCAGAGAATAAAATTTATTCAAACCACTGTACCTATTTTTCATATGTCACTTTAACTTTGTGGGATTAGTGAGGATATATTCTCTATATGTTCTAATAAAAGTTTGCAAGCAGTGCAGTAACTCTTGGCTGAATTGGGTACATTTTGAATATTCTTTTCAAATTTGTTTCAAACATTCGTCAGGACTAGCTGATGGCTACAGTCGAAGAATAATGGGTTGTTTTCAGCTTTGTGAATAGTGTTTTTCAGAATGTGGACGTTGGAAGCATTAGAATTCAACTTGCAAGGACTCTTCATCGCAAGAAGAGTTCTCTCAAAAGGGTTTTCTGTGGGTCAAAAGGGTTTTCTGTGGGTTGTTTTATTTTTAAGTAGTCCACTATAATCTTTAATCCTGCAAAACAGAGATTCATTGCTATAGACACAAAACCCAGGCACATTTGTATGCTTATTATGTAACTAAGGAGAATTAAAAAAAGAAGCATATTCTTATAGGCTGTTACGTGAGTGATGTTGGCATTACAAAAAAGAAAGCAAGGAAAGCTGTTGTACTTCTCCTCCTGTTAATGCCAGAGGCCTCTGTTAAGGAGAATGAGGTGAACGGCTGAGAAAATATCCCGAATACACTGTCTAAAGCTTTACTTTCACATAGGATCTTACTCACTTTGGGCATGCTAACCTATTAACCTGGGACTTTTCAGCATCAAATGGCCCCTTAACTGACCTCAGAGCACTTCTCATGTTGTCATATACTATGTACAAACATTACTTCTTGTCAATTAGCTCTACCCTGCACATGCCCCTTATTGCTTTCAAGGTTTTTTGCAAATTTTATTCTTCAGCCTGTATTACACTGGGAAAGGCCCTGAAGGGCTGACTTCTCTCTTTTGCCTGGGTGACTGAAACAGGATTTGTTTTAGCGGACTTCTTAACATGTGGCTTAAGTAAGAGAATGTTCCATCGATAATTATGTTTTTTTCCATTTCGGCATTCTTTTTTTTCAATCTCCATGGCTAGATCAGTGCTAAAAGCTTTTACGAAATCTGCCTGGCAGTATAATTTATGATTAGACCTGAGAGGTGAAGGCTAACTCAGCAGTGTATTTCACATAAATAAGCGCTTAGAGTTCCATGTTGGAAAGGCAACTTCTCTGGCACAGAGGCAATTTATGGCATTTTAAAAGCCTAGAGAAACTGAGACAATACAAAAAAAATATCAAAGGCTGGAATATTTCATGCTCTGACTTGTAATTTTAATTGTTTTGGGGCTTTTGTTGTTCTCACATGCCAAGTTAGCAGCAAAAGCTGCAGCCTTTCTTTTAGCTACATTTTGAGTTAATTTGACAAATCTTTTTTAATGCCTCTAAATCCAACTTCCTGAAAAAAAAAAAATGCTTGCTTTTTGACTGTCTGAACTCTTCTAGGAATGGAAACGACTTTTGCATCTTGGTGGCATGGTGCAATGAGGGGTTCAAATGCAAATCCGCCTCAGATTTTTCTCTTACAGCTTTGCAAACTGAAAAATTGCTGAATGTGCTCCTCCCTATAAAATATTCTGGGAAGTGGGTTGAACAGGTTAAATCCTGCCTCTGCTGGAATTGAGAGTAAACTCTTACACATCTTTCAAGTCTATATTCAGTTTTGTTAGATTAGAGTTGAAACCTACTTTGTCGGTAACAAGTACATTCAGGTCCCCCATGAAGAATAGGAATACAGCTGGTTGTCTGATGGTCCTGGGGAGTCTCAGGAGAAAAATGGACTATGAGGAATGTTCTGCTGAATTTCCATGTCCTTCTCTCTCTGACTTCCATTTTCTTTGTTGAAATACTTTGTTGGGGGGTTAATTTCATAGGATATCAATTTTTCAGTCAACTGCGTGGGCATCTGGCTTAGAATATGGTAGGGCTTCCAAACTATCCAGGAAATATTTTCATGTTAGCAAAATCTTGTCATGACAAAATGCATGTGCTAATAAGTAATTAGGGCTGAAAATAAATTGCAGTTCAGTTTGAATAGGTCATTACATGAATTAGAACCATGTGACAAACATGGGTATTTTGGCCAAATAAGCAGTGAAATCTCTACTATAGACTCTTCGACTGAAAGAATTTTGCTTGTCCCTTCACTTCCCCATATAACACTTTCACTAGACTTCATTTATTTCTCAGCTCCCATTAAAACAATGTTTTTTATATTTAAAATAATTGGGAAACTGAATCCAGATATTTTATCAACAGAGTAATGGAAAATATCTTTGTTTCAAATAGATATTTATTCCCATTTTCACAGCTGAGTGCATAAATAAACTTGCACAATCTGCAATTTAATCAAGCTTAATCTTTCCCCCAGCACCCGCAGGAACTGCCAGTGATGCAAACATGTGGGAATTCTAATTGTATATACAGTGTTACCTAAATCCTTTCATCTCTCTCAGAGAAATTCTTTCCTGTCTGTTATCTCAAAACCAAATTACTTCAGTTAGTATCAGCTCTTCCTGAAGGGAAAAAGGAAAAGGTGATTTTTTTTTTTTTTAAATACAGATTTACTAATGCTCTTATTATTTGCTGGAAGCAGTCTTGTTGCTTTCTTTACTGTATGCAGTTATAGACACTTATAGACATACTTTGTTTTTCTTTATGATATACACTTGCGACATTTATTAAATTTTTTATTTTCATATGGATTGCAGTTGGAAATTTCAGATGTAGGTGTTCACATTGATTCTTTAGAGCTCTGAGAGGACACAGTTTGCATTTAGGATTACTATACACAACTCACATGACTGAGAGTACAGGCATTTGCAATTTTGTATGTAGTAATAAAAGCGCTCGGCACTTAACGGCCTAGAAAGAGACGGAGGCTGTCAATACATTTTACCTTCCAAGAGCCCAGAGAAGCCTCCAACAGAGGCCTCCTCTCATTAATTCCATGTCAGGATTTAGTGTCTGATGTTCTGATTTCAAAAGTGCTCTGCCCCCAGAAAGCATCCTGCAATAAAATTAACGTCTTGAAGATAAGAACAACAGGCAAAAACAAAATAGATTGCTGGAAGTGGATGACTAAACCAACTGGAAGCTCATTCTTTGAGAGCTTGCTTGGACAGTCTGTGCATATTCAGTTTTTTCAAATACGCACGTGTAGCTGCAATTTCTAGCTGTTGAGATCCCTTGAGGAAATGAGCTTGAGACGGTACTTGGAGGATGGTCATGGTAGATGAGGTCAGGAAGAGAGTTTGTGCCAAAAAGGCCCTGAATGCAGCATAAGAAGAATAATGTGATGCAAGAATCTTTCATTCTTGCTGCAGATCCCATGGTGTGTGGTGGGTTTTTTGTTGCTTTTGCTTTTTTTCCTCAGCGCACAAGTCTGATCCATCAGCTGGTGTAATGAATAGTCCTAGCCTGTATCTGGAGAATGGTGTGGCAATCCCTTCCCTGCTCCAGGACGCTTCATGCTGCAGATTCTTGATGCTGTGATTCAGACCCCGCTCTGTCCAGCAAGATCACGGTGGGGGAAAACGCCACAGCCAGATCTGTGTATCTGTGAAATAAGGATTGAACCGCAGGGAACCGTTTGGGAAGCTAAGTTGTGCATGTCTTTCTGCATGCTCCAGGATGGTCAGTAGCTTCATGTTTACAATTAGCATCCTTTCACCGAGCCCCTGGCATGGGGGAATCTTTCCTCCCCAGGTCTTCATGAAACTTTGGGGCGGTCTCGCCCAGCACCAGGGTCCTCCGATGAGTGTCTTGGGGCTGGTGAGACCATAAATCTTCTGGTGTGCCAGCACTGGCTCTGGTCACAGCAGACCCCTGCTCAGTGTCAGAGCCAAACGACAGTTGGGCTGTTTCGTCTGGAGCCAGAGGTGCTGCTTCTCTGAACACCTTGCTGCTGTTACTTTCAAAGTCAAGCATTACAGCCTGGAGCTGGATCACTGACCCCTTTTTTGAGATGGGTTTAAATGCATATTTTTGCAAGAATTGTCAGGGTTTGGGGTTGGGGTGGGGTCATCAGGCTGTTGTTTAGGAAAAATTGGTAGAAAGAAAACTCTTCAAACCTTTGTCTGGGGTGTAGTGTCTGAAAGTGTCTGAATACGAGTTCAGTTGTAATGTGGGTAAAGGAGGAAGAGCATTTTAATGAAAACAGAAGGATTATTTTTCTAGTTTTAATCTTTAAGTGGGCGGGGTGCCCAGTGGGTACAATTGGACCAGTGTGACTGAACTGCAGAAAAATAAGAGAGACCAAATAAATGATACTGTTTTAAACAGCATAGATATGAGATAAACAATAAAGCTGAGTTCTTTGTGGGGAATATACTGCACACCAGCCTGTGAGTCACTGAAACATTGCTTAAGTGAAATAATTTCAGCGCATGACATGACTGCAGAGTTGTGACTGAACAAAGAAATATCAATAGTTTTGTCATGTTTTCTAGAAGAAGCTTCTGTTTCTAGGGGCCCTAATTGGTGGGGAGGTTAAAGCTATTGTTGAGAAACATTGCTTGTCTATAAACAGAGATAATAGCTTAGCTTTAGGTAAGCCAACAGCATTCTTGCTTCTAAAGCTTTGATATGTCACGCGGTAATTTTTGTAATAAATATCCTTCAACTGGTGATGCTGAAGGCCATTATCTGAAAAGAAGGGGGAGGTCTTGTTCTCCTCCCCACCCACTCGCTGTTGTGTGGTTCTGCCCCCTTCCTACTGCCCGCTGGGGTGCTTCTCGTCTTCACTGGGAGACAGCTCAGCTTGCTCACTGAGAAGATGCCTGTGTGGTTGCTTCCTGGGTTTTCTTTCTTCCCTTTCTCTTCTGGGTTAACTTTTTGCTGGGTTGGTGGATTCAGTGACCCCATGGGGGGATCTAGTGACCACCAGAATGGTCAAGGGAAGCGGAAGGAAAATGTACCTGGGAATAGGAAGTAAAAGGTCAGGTTTAGCCTCCAAGGAGTCCCTGCTAGGCTGGTTCAGCTATAGCATCTAACTTCACTGTTCACAATAGTGCATTTTAAAGTAGCGTTGCAGATGCAGAATGAGGGAGCTTTCAGAATGCTTCCATGCAGAGCTTTAGAAGTTAAGGAAATGCCGGATTTGAGGTTGCTTGTGCAAAGTAAATTCTGTACACTCCTAGGTGCTTTCCATCTCTCATTGTTAACACCCGGTCGCTCTCCCTGAGTAAGCTGGCTGGGGTGCCCTCAGGACAGGCCCTATCTGTTTCTTCGTCAGTGTGTCCTGTCTCCCTGATCCAGATTCTCAGTATTCTTCCAGCTCACTTCATTCCTTCAGCCCACCCAGTCTCCAGCCATGGTGTGGTTGTTATTATTGTTTGTGTGTGTTTGTTTGGTGGGTTGTTTTTTGGGATTTAGTTCTTAAAGCTCTTTCACTGTTCCCTTCCAAAGCAGCCCCCCCAGCCTGGCCCTCTGCATAGCCCAGTTACTGGCAGGAGAGAGAAAAGCACGCCCTGTCTCCAGCTCCGATTCCAGCTCTGGTCCATCGTGGTGCACAGCTCATTGAAATCACATGTTGTCCCCAGGGGATGGTGACTCTGCTCTGCTGTTCTGGTCAGGAATCCAGCTTGAGGGAAAGGTGTGCAAAGTGAGGATGCAGTCTGGGGAGGTTTGAGTCACTAGACAAACTTAGGAAAGGCTTGCAACTGCCAAATCAGGGTAGGTGTGCACCCCTCAATGTCACATAGCAGCTGATAGAATAGAAGATTTTATCCCCTATTACAAATCTTACTTCTCTATCAGGCTAACAGGCATTTGAAATCTGTCAGGGAAAAGGTCACCAGAAACTTTTAATGCTGAAAAATGTAGCTTCATTTTCTAAAACATCTGAACCGTTTGGCTGAAACTTGTGCAAGAAAATTCAGCCTCAGGCAGGCATCTGGTGTGGAAACTTTCAGCCCAAACTGCTATTTTGGCAAAGTTTAAGCAATGAAAATGTGTTTTAAGAGTGGAAAGTGTTGAACAATCTCTGTACTAAGGCAGAACTTACATGTTGGTGGATAAACGGAACCTGTGCTGGAGTTTTAGGCTGAACTGCAACAACTTTCATTCCCCTTTCCTGTGAAGGGAAGCCCTTACCCAACTTCAAATTCTCTAACAAACAACTGTCAGTTGAACTTTTTTCTTACACTTATGTAGTTACTTTCTGGAGCCTTAGCTATTACCAGGTGAAATGTGGGGAAGCTCCGTGCTGCCATAATTAAAACTTGAGGAAGAATATCCTTGGGTTGTGATGGTGTACAAAGCTTTTCTTGTGGGTTCCTGCAGCCACCAGGAAGCCACGCAGCAGACAGTGTTATGGGATTCAGTTTTATAGTTAGTGCTGGACCATTTTGAGCATGTGCATCACCTGGGGTGGAACTTACTGCAAAACTCCATGGGTTTTGTGTCTGCATCCCAGTGGAGGTGGAGTAGAAACACAGCGACTGCCTTGCACATCCTGTTTTGATTTGGTTGATTTATTGTCCTGTAGTTTATAGACTAGGCATGTGAAGGGCATGAATCTCGGGTTTGACTGATTGCACCATAAAAGAAAGCTCTTTTCAGATCACCCTGAAATTCTTACTGCACTTCTGTCCAGCCATGCAAGCTTACCCCAGCCACAGCTGCTTTTGTAGCTCTTGCTGAAACCTGAAACTGGGAAAAAGGTAGAGAAAGTCTGTATGCAGATTTTGGAATGTTAACCCCACACAGGATTTTTTCTGTTCCATTCTGCTTTCTTATGGCTCTATTCAGCAGTGCAGTTGTTTTTACAAGTACACTAATTAGCTTGTGTCTTATACTTAAGAACAAAATTGTTTGTTGGATAAAACATCCATCTATTAAGGTTTTGTGCACTGTTTGTGAACCCTGTTTCTAGGAACCTAGTTGTATTACTTACCTCAGTTAATACCATTTTATAGACCCCTTCGGTCGTATGAATTAAGAATCCTTGGATCTTCTGTGATATGATACATTTTTAAGATCTCAGGCCATTCTTGTTGCTGTCCTCTAGTCTGTCTTGTCTACATCTTTTGCTCAAGTGTAAAGCAAAAAGCTGGATGCCTTGAAAATGTGTGGAATCATTTCCTTCTGTGTCCTCATAAGAGTGCTGGCACGTCCTTGAATTAGAAGTTTTTAGTTTTGCTTTTGTCATCTTGTCATACTTTTGACTTCTGCTCAGTTGTGACCTGTTTTACAGCTGGATCCTTTTTTTTTAATACTTCTACCTGCTCTTCACTCTGTGTTTATAGACTTGATTTCTCTTTCTTGCTCCTTGCCCTCATTGAATGTTGTCTTTTTCGATTTCATGCTATTTTATGTTGTGCTTTCAAGAAATAAGCAAGTAGCGCTCTGTGTTGCTGCTATTTCCACATCCTTGATGCTTTGATTTTTTTTAAATATAAACCCAAAACTTCATTCGTCACCTCCTTCTGACTGAGAAGGGGGGAATGGGACAGTTTTGAAGTAGGGCTCATTCTGGTCCCTTCCCCCCCCCCTCCATCCCCCCTTTTTTTTTTTTTTTTTTTTCTTTTCACTTTACCAGAAACATTCCAGATCTGTCTGTCTGTAATTTTCTGGACATCTGAGCAAATCCATACATTCTTGAGATACAGCAAAATATTATCTCCTTCCTGAGTACCATTTCTGGCTGAGAAAACAGCAGAGCTGTTCCAAAATACATCAGTATTCTATTGCTACACTTTTCCTTTTCCTTATTTAATCTCATTGATAGTTAATTCATAGTCCTGGATACGTACAAAGGCTTTAGGTTCATTGTGTTTATGATATGTAATTGCTGTAGGCAGGTCCAATTACTGACTTACTTCAATTAGATGCTTCTTGAATTCCTCTACTTAAGATCATGTCTGCCTTACAGTGAAAGGTTGTAAGGGTTACCTTTGATGTAATCAGTTTTAGCTTACTGTATGTTTTTCATTGTCTTTTCATATGTATCTGTTTCTTTGAAATGCAGTCTTGAAAAGCCCCTAATTGTACCTTCTGATAGCTGCTTGGTGGACTTAGTGTTAACCACTGTCTGAGCTCACAATATTGCAACACAACACAAGGATTTTTTGACCTAGGTAGTCTTCTAGTGTTACAGCATGTGTGGGTAATGTGAATGTAATGTAAGCATCAGTTTTCATTGTGAAAAGGAAAAACAAGCATCCCTCGATTTTGAGAGGGCTGACGCTCAGCCTTGTGTTCAAAACATTAAAGCCAGGATGTGACAGACACGCAGTGATACATTCACCCTCAACTAAGTTTCTCCATTACCTGTTTTCTTTAAGAATCTGTTTCCCAGTGATTTCATGATACGTGTTTATTCTTCTGAACTTTTAAAAGGTCACTCATCATTTCGAGGGCTCTCTCAGATGATTAGTAATTAGAGTTTCACTTCCTGAATAGCAGCCAATCTAAGTGAAAACATAGTAACTGAGTCAGTTTGTTGTTTTGTTTCTAAGATTACAGTTGTAATACTCAAAAGAAGCTGGTATTCCTGTGATCAAATAGCAAGGCAAGCCTTATGGAAACGATGAGTTCATAGGCTGTTGGTGGTGAAGTTAGAATTTTTAAATGATACTGAGCATTTCTAAGTATATCCTATGAAATCTTTCTGCTCAGGAAAAAAATAAATCTGTGCAAACATATTTACTGTTTCAGAAGTTTTGCTGTAGTTGAGAAGTTCGATATCTACAGCCTTGATCTTGTGTATTAGTTTCTTCTGGGAACTAAATTCAAACAATGTCACTAACCAAAAGGATTTGTGTCTTAATATTCTGGTGGGTACATGAGAGCATTTTACCAGCTGAAAGATCAGTGTCATAGTCTGTATTTGTTTTGTGCTTTAAGCCACAGTTTTATTTTAACTAGGAGCTAAATAATATTATACATGACAAGTTACTGCAGAATATATCTAGCAAATCTTTTCAAAATAAAATAAAACAAAACACGCACACCCATCACTCCTACCCAGTGAGCATTGCCTGGATTTTTTTGCTGGAGTCAAATGGGCTTCGGTTTCTTGCTTTCATGACTGGGGGTAAAAAAGTGGGTGGGATGTGTTCTCTATTTTCTCAGTCTGTTTTTTACGGTGCATCTGTTTGACAGCATGCATAACAGTTTATCAGTACTGGAATAACACTTAACATCCCTGAGACACTTTGGGGGAGCATGACTTCGAATTAATTTAGATGCACATGTAGTTGCATTGTCAGACTTAAAAATCTGCTCTATGCCAATGCTTAATTTTATCAAGTTAAATATAAATCTTTTTTTAAAAAGATGTTATTTATATGCTACCATACTTAATCAACTGAGTTTATAGTATAGTTTTAAAATCAGCATAGGTGCTTTTAAGAAAGGTGCAGTAATGGAAGTGTTGCAGTATTCCCTATTTTCCACTATGGATGCAAATATAGCTTATGTTTAACAAGTCAGGGAGAGAAAAAAGGCAAATAGAGGTTTTTCTGTGTTAATTGTTTCCATGCCTCATTTGTCTTACAAAGGCATTGCTTGTTCTTGAGTGATTAACTACCACGTAAGTACAACACCAACAAACCTAAACGAATGCTTTTTTCTCTGCTGTCTCAGAAAGCAGAAGAGAAAATGGACAAGTCATCCTTGTTTTTCTCAGTATGGTGCTGCTAAACAGTTATTTTTGAACGGTTTCAAAACCAAGTTTAGGATAATTCCTGCTTTCTAAGTAATATTTGTATTTGCTCATGATCATAAGGGCATGATTCTGCAGTGTAATGTAAAATTTCTGTGAATCCTAGCAGCTGTATTGAACTCTTGAATGCTTTGCTCCCTCAGTTATAAGAGTTTCGATGGTAGCCTATCCTTAGAAAGCTGCATTTTTGGGGGTCTGATAAAGAGATGTATCCAATTTTAGCCTAACTCAAATTGTCTTCAGCAGCATTCTTCTGTGCATGTCTTCCTAGTATTTGCAGGAGACAAAATAAAGTTTAAATTGCATGGAGGGATAACTGCCTGCTTGTCCCAAGACCCTTCTTGATCTTTTCCTCCCAAAGAAATAATAGTGTAAGCTTTGGATTTTAGCCTGTCATTCTAAAGGAACACACTGTGGAGAGGTTAGACTTGTTTCCGTAATCTCATGTTCTTCATAGGCTTAAGGGAATTGCTTACAAGAGTTCATAGGTGTCCTGTTTCTTGGTCTTAGTTGAGAGTGAGTTGATTTTCTTTTTCCCCCAGCACTACATTCTTCAATGTTGAAAGGTTACTGCTATGTTTGATAAATTCCAATCTTCTATATTAAACTTCTTTTTATAAATTCCCCAAGAGTTTTCAAAGGTTAAGCCATCACTGACCATTATTTTGCACACATATCAATTATCTGCCATTCTTCTACAGCATCTTATAAAATCCAGTATCACATTTCCTAGGTTATCACTTAACATTTATATTATAAGACTTCTGGTTATGTAGTTTTTTTGTACTGGTGAGTGTTATAAAGCATCTGCAGCTCAGAGGCACCTGGAGTGAGGACACCACCTTGTGTCAAACCTGCCCCAGGTCAAGCAGAGCTCATGTTTCTCCAGCGCTGTCAAGAAGTGGTGTCGCTGCAGAGCTGACCCACTGGGTTTCCTTGGAGAATGGCACAGGCTTTCTGAGTTGCCCTTCAGCAACCAGTCTCTTGGATCATGAACGAGTGCATCAGTCTCCACACAGGTGCAACTGCATGCCGTTCATTTCTATTGTTCCTTTTCATATTTTAGCATACTCTCGCTGTCTTTGAGTATAGTAGTAGTGTATTGACCTTCACTGAGGCATGCAGTTTTCCTGCGCAGGTTATTATAACAGCCTGTGTTTGCATTCCCATAGCGTGCTTTGTTCTACCACGCTCTTCCTCTCACCAGCTGATTCCTATGTCTTTATTTTCTTTTTAACCATATTTGCATAAAGACATGGATGTTTTACTGTTATTTCCCTTCCTCACCAACTCACAACTGCTGCAAATTTATTTTTAGTATTTCACCTTATCTCTTCCTTGCATTTGCTTGTGGTTTAAGAACTTTCTGCTTATTGTTTCTTTTTATAGCTTCCTGTAAAAAAAAAAAAAAATCTTAACCATAAATATGGGTTTGAAAACAAGGGAGAGGACTGTTTTACTAGGTATAACTGTGACCAGCATCTTAAGTTTTACATTGCAGACACACATGCCTAATTTAACCAAACCTGTCATGTTTGTTTGGGTTTTTTTCAACAAACCAACCATCTTGCCAAGTACCTTTTTATGCGATCTTATTGTAACAGCTCATAAAGAAACCAAACCTAGTACACAAAGATTTTTCCACATTTAGGGAAAGGAGCTATGTGCATTCTTGTTCTTGCAGCATATTTCATTGCAACTTCAACTGTTTTCAAGCCCTCATGCATACAAGCCAGTGTCTGTGGAATGACGAAGAGAATCAGGGCTGCGCACGTGCTGCAAGCAGTATTTGGCTCCAGCATATGGCAATTGAGTGCAATGTTGCTGCACAGCTACGTTGCTGCACAGTTCCTACTGTTTCTTATTTCAACCTGCAGTTGGGAGACAAGATGCTGGGCGTGTCCTAGGTAAACAGACTCTTCTCAAACTCTTCAAAATGCTTTAGAGTTTTTCTGATAATTTTATGTTAGCCCCCCCCTGAAGTGAATACTGATGTTCTTCTTTTGTAACTATATGTTTTGAAAAAAACATTCAGGAGTTCAGTACAGCTGGTAGGATTCATAGAAGTCTTACATCACGCTGCAGAGTCATGCCCTTATGATTATGATGAGCAAGTACGAATACTGCTTAGAAGGCAGGAATTACCCTAAGCTTCGTTTTGAAACCATTCAAAAAAAACTGTTTAGGAGGACCATACTGAGGAAAACAAGGATGACTTTTTCATCTAATATCTTCTGCCTTCTACATTCCGTTCCCTGAATAGGGTAGCAGATACTGATTGTAGTGAAAAATGAACGAAGTTGTTCTTTCCTTTCTTGGCAAAACCATGTAGAGTAAACATATGTGAGTGTTCTTGTAGTCAGTGACACACGCCTTCAACACAGAGGAGCGCAATTGCCGTTCATCTCCTGCAGCAATCTTTGTAGGTCTCTTCCAGTCCAGGAAAGATAAGCCTGTGAATATTGGTAAAAGATAAGCTATGTTTTCTCTATTGAGACCTGCTCAGCCAGCATCTTAAAATACTGCTGCAAAAACACTCAATACCAAAGCAGGCATCACCAGCAGTGCAGATACCACCAGCAGTGAAGCCAGCGGCAACAGCTCCACTACCAAAACCTGGTACGTGGTTTTTCCAAATATGAAGGTGAGCAATCGAGATGGATCTCAGATCTGCAAGGGCAGAACCAATAAGGACACAGGCATGAATTGCAGCTGGGAGAGGACAGCCTGCTGCCGGGAGGCTCCCACGGCACTGGCGACAGCTCTGACCTAGCTGCGCACGTGTACCAGCCGGCCTCAGGGCATATCCCCAGGAGCATCTGCTTTAAAAGTCTCTCATCTGTGTCTTCCAACAAAGCCTTCTTTCTAGGAGAGCTACAAAAGAATCTAGGTTTTGCAACAGCAATGATGTCATCTCAAGTCACTTGGTATTTTCACAGCTTCAGTTCAGATGAGATCATTATCCAAATGATGAGTCAGTCCAGTTAAATCTTTTGGCATGTCTGGCTGTGCTGCAAATGGACCGGGGTCCAACAAAAGTCTTTGAGAGCCTTCTACTCTGTTACTCCTGTGCCATCTTGACAGCTCAGAGAATACACAGACAAAAGTGATTCCAGGAGCAAGGACTCAAATGGTCTGTTCAACCTGTTTGTGTTTTGTTTTTTAACTTTGAAAGCTCTGTTTTACCCTAGTGCTGAAAGTGTAGCATACACCAACCAGTGTATTTTTGGAATTTATGCTATGCAAAATGCCAAACTCATCTATCAACTTTCATAGTAGACAATGAATTAAAGTTTCAAAAACCAACAATACCCCAAAAGAAACAACCCCTTATTTTTTTAAAGATGCCATTCACTAGACACTGATTAATTAATGTCCAATTTAATGTAGAATTGTACTCCCTGTCATATAGATAAGAAAAGGGAGCCTGCTGTGCCATTTTGGTGCAATAGGTGTGAAATTGATGATCTCCTGCGTGTGTTGCAGACACTACTCATCCAACAGCGCTTGGAGACTGGCAGGATATTGGATGTGCATGCTAGCTGCTTTGTTTCCATTTTGATTTATTCAGTTGATGTTGAATTTGTAACCGATCTTTTTTTCTTAGTGCTTTGAGATCAGGATGATTTTTGAAGTTCAGCTTTTTATATAGACACTTTTACTGGTTAACTCTAAATAAAATGAGAACTGTAATGTCCCATAATCTTTTCCCTGCTATAATGAAAAATGGATAAAACTCCTGATTCAACTTTTATGCAGGAAGAATGGAAAGTTATTTTTGTAAGGAGAGAACATTTCCAAGCTTTTAGCACTATATATAGACAAAATAAAACTTTTAACTGTGTCTAATAGCAAGATTTCATGCACTATCAGAGATCTGACGCTTAGTAGCAATCATTGGAAAGCATTTCAGTATGTTAAGCAATGCTTCATTTAAAAAAAAACAACTCAAAACCCTGCTGTCAAAGGAAGCTAGCTGCAGAAATTATAGCTTTGGCTTTTTGCTCTCTACCTGCATGTTTTTGTTCTTTCCATGTTTAGGTAGTCTTTTTGGATTTTTTTCTTTCTTTTCTCTCCCTTGATGCTTTGGACCAATCTCATAACTTTATTACTCAACAGTGAGAGAACATAAGGTTAAGCGTCTTGAAAAAGAAAAAAAAAAAAACTATGAGAAAATACTGGTTTCCTCAGTATATTCCATGTTAGGTTCATATGGTTTTAATTATTTGATTGCTTTATCTGAACTATTAATTCTACAGTCTTAACCACATAGACAAAGACTGGCCGAAGAGCATGTTCTGCCTACCTTATCTGAGACAGAGGTAAATGTGGAGCTACATGAACTAGGAAGTTTGTTGCAGAGCATAACTGAGATACGTATTTGAGGAAAATACTGTTAACAGGAATATATGGAAATGGTGGCACGGTGCACAGCTTAAGCTGTGACACTGAAAGACCTTTGTGGATTCATGAGATAAGGTTCTGAGAAATGTTTAAGTAAATGCCTAGTCGGCCTGACCGTATTTTCTCTCCATTTTTTAAATGCTGTTAAAGATTTATTCAGATCTGCTTTGTCCCTGATGAAATGAGTTAGTTTTCTAGGAGGGTCTTTATAGGTACATGGAGGATAAAATTTATAATTTGCAACCATGTATTTTAAAGAACCAACTAATACTAATAATTGCCATTATCAATTTACAAAATGCAGTGCACTGTTTAGAATTGTTTTGAAACAGCAAGTTGCATGACGGACAGGTAATTAAACTCTTCCTTGGACTCTGTACGTACACTGTATTTTTAATTTTGCACTGAAGTTCTAATTTATATAGAGCTTGAAATGCAACAAGGAGATCTAATAGGTAATCTCATATTTAAAGATCATTTTCAGAATCCAATTAAATGTGTGAAGTTTACAGAGCAGACATGTTTTGAAGGCTGGTAGTATGCAGGGACATTTTCTTACTAATAGATGTCTATCTAGGCATTGGGAAATCTTCGGATATGCAGGTTTGATTTTGATTTATTTGCATTTTTCCAAGTGGAAGACATAATCAAGAACTTTCTACTTTTTGGCAACAGTACAATCAGATGCTACCTCTACACTAGTTTGTAGACTGCATTTGCTTTCAAAAGGATGAATGTCAGTTTCCTTTAAAAAGAAAACTCAGCAACCCAATACATAAAAAGGCTGTCTGTCCTGAAGTAAGTCCACTCTGTATAATCTTGTGGGACCTGTTGAATATCTGCTATTGTCCTATAGCTTCTTTCTCTTCAATAAGGTATGCATGTAGGCAGAATCAATCCCTTGTAGGTGTTACGACTGAA
This sequence comes from Stercorarius parasiticus, assembly GCA_013396915.1. NCBI lineage: Eukaryota > Metazoa > Chordata > Aves > Charadriiformes > Stercorariidae > Stercorarius > Stercorarius parasiticus. The sequence goes on from VWZL01000159.1 coordinate 653,928, forward strand.
GTTATGTTCTTCTCTGAACTACAAGTAGAGAAGGCTAGTTGTAGAGGTAAGTTTGTTTCTTTGCAGGTGAATTTGTATTTCCTCATAGGATGGACAAGCTGTTGTAGCATGTTGCTATGGGAATTACCTGTTTCAACTGTGAATACTTTAGGAAAAAATTACAGTTTAATAATGAAACTGTTTTTCCATGACCAGGAAAATCAAAGTTACTGTTGGAGATATGACCATTTCATTTGATATCATTTGTCCATGGTCATACTTGGTAAAGAAAAAGGAGTACCTGTGCAGGCAGCGTGTCAGGGCTGGAGACTCAAAGTGACAGAGGAATAGCTGAGGTTTGTGTTTGAAAGATGACAAGAAAAGGTGTTGGCACCAGTGTATGAAACTGAGGAGTATATAAAACCACCAAAGTTTTAATGTTTTTAATGGCAGAATTCAGGTTCAGTTCCCAGTGTTGCTACAGATTTTGTTATATGACTGAGGAACATTTCATCTGGAAAACTGGGATGTTTAATAGCACAGTACCTTACCTGTAGGCATATCCATACACAGGTCCAGTTTTAGTTTGCTCTATTAAGTGCTGCTGTGACACAAACCGCAGGACATCGGTGGCAGAGAGATGGTATACTGTTTTCAGAGAAAGTGAAGCTAAGAAAGGTGTAGATGGTTTTTCCCTCTAGCCTTTTTCAGCTTTAAAAAATTTTTATTAGTTATTCATTTTCACAGTCGTGTACATTTTAATGATAGAAAAGGGCTGTCATTGATACCTAATCTAGCAAGTCAAAATGCATAAAACAAGCCAGAACTTTGTACATGGCTCATCTTGTAGAAGTATCTCCAATCTCGGCTTTCGAATTGAATCCAGTTGCTAAAATAAATCATTTGTTTCTTTTTGTTTCTTGCTCTAAAATGGGGTTTCCAGAATTTGAAGTATTGGTCCAGATTTTTCCGAGCTCTTTGCAGTGAGCTTCCATTTTAAAGTGTAGCGATCCCAACTGAACACAGCATTCCTATAATTATTAATTAATGAAATATGCAGTATCAGAAACATCTCATTTCAGTTCTTTCTCTTGGCCATGGTTAAATGGTTAACCATTGATAGCGATTTAGATGTTCGCAGAGATACTGTGTGTCTATGTTTCTCTGAGTGCATTGCCTTTTTCAGTCTAGATAAAAGGATTTTTGTGCACTTTTTTCAAATTTACTGTTGTATATGGGTCCAGATATTTCAGTTGTGTACATGTCTTTCCAGGATGGAAACGTGGCAGCTCTGATCCATCACGATGCTTTTTAGTACCTTGAGTCACTATTGGGTCTTCTTAGCTCCAGTACACTGAAAATCAGTGTTTGCTCAATAACGGTGTACCGGTCATGTATGTGAGTTTGTACGTGTGACTGTGCTGAGCTGCTTGGCTGTATTGATTATTTTTGAAGGATGTTTCAGTTTGAATTAAGAGGAACATAAATGAATACCCACGTTTTGAAACATGATAGGTTCTCATCTGTCACTGGTATCATAGCTGGGTAGTTTCCTTGAGCTGTATGGCCTGGATCCAAAGTGCAGCCTGTTCTGAAAGCGCGTCCTTTCCGTGCTGTGGGAACGTTATACATCATGAAGGTGGAGAACAGTCGATACCTGTGAGGTGACTTGCTAACTGGTGGCTTTCTGGAGGGACTGACATAGGAGGTTGTTTGCAGGCATACGCAGTGAGTAACAGTGCAAATACCTCTGGGTCCTTCGTGCTCACAAAAGGCAGTCCTCGGGTCTACAGGCTTAGGTCTTGTCTCTGCAGCAGAATGACCCACCCTGGGCTGTTCAGACAGGCTGGAGATCCATAACCTTTGTGGTCGCTCTGCGCATGCAGCCACAACTGTGAAAGGAGACATGGCAACAGTTTCCTTTCCAGAATTAACTGAAGCAGTGTTTCCTTTTTGGGGGTTTGCAGGGGTATCTGCTTTGCCTGAAGTCTCATGTTGGCCTAACTTCAACAGGCACCTCCAATAGGTCCCTTTTTCTTAAGCTTGTTTGTCCTAAACAGCTTTTCTTCCCTTCAGTTTGAGAGACTGTTCCTGCCTAAACAGTCCTTGCACCTTTGATGTGCTGTGTTTGTGAGGCTTTTCCTGCCTTAGTATTGTCTTTTTAGTAAGCAATTCTCCAGAGTTTGATGAGAAGTGGCATAACTGAGTCATTCTTTCCTTTCCTGCTTGTTTTTCTCACCAGCCTCATATTAAACAATAACTAGTGTATTAGTATAATAAATATCCTAATACAATATTCATAAATTATTAAGAGCAGTTCCAAATCTGTCAGGATGAACTCATGGGATTGAATTGCTTTTTACAGCAAGCACGGATTCCAAGGTTTTTTGGGCTGATGCTCTTGCTCATGCACACACTATTAACTATTTAAACAGCCAAAGCTTAGCTTCCTTTTAAGGTAAAAATCCTTAGTATAAAAATAGCAAGGATTTGTTTGCTACCAAATATTAGTAGTACTTCCCTTCTGACTTCCCATTTTCCTCCTAATGACCCTTTCTCCCCCACCAAAGTCCTTTAGAAGCTGTAGTTAGGAGTTGTTGTAAGAAGTAATTGCAACACAATGAATATATGAGTCCGCTTGATAAGTGTGATATTGTAGGTAACCAAGAAAGGGTGCTTCAGATGAGGCTCTTGAAGATTGAGACTTCAGTGAGCTAGTGAGGAATCGAAGTAGGAAAGGAAACTCACGATTCCACTCCCAGATGGTAAATTCCTGAGCAGTTAGGCTATCACTAATTGCAGCCAAGATTGCTCCCTTAGTGATGATTTTTGATGTGATGTGTAATTTTCTCTTGAGATGGCAACAATAGAAATACTACACATTAGCTTTTCTTAGCCTCATAGGTTTTAATAAATTTTGGAATTGCAAAAGATCTTGAGTAAGTTTTCAAAACACAACATAATGGCTGCAGGTTTAAGGAATTTTCTAAGTCAATAAATACAGAGCAATGGAACAAATCTGCTTGAGAATTTGCGGTTCAGAGGAGATGCTGGAAATCCAAGTTAGCTTGATCTCCTCTTAGTGGGGGGGCAATAAGCAAAGTTTTGTCTGGATGAGGGAAGAGGGAAATGAATCCTGTGTTTAAACCTCCCCTGCAGTTGGTCTGAAAATTTGGAAAGTCTCATTCTTCTAGTGATTTTTCAGTGATGTGTTGGCCCCATTAAAGTCAGTGGGAGTTTTGCCATGGCTTTTAATGAGGTCAGAAAGAGAATAGTACATTTCAACTGCTTTTTTTTAAAGTTGGAAATAAGTTTTATATTCATTTCTTTTACAGTGATGTATTCTAGAAACAAATCTAGATGGCATTTTCCGTAGCATGGTAGGAAGAAGCCCACTTGCAAAATGGGATGTAATAACCATCTCGCACTGCATCAGGGGAACAGTCACTGTCAGTGGGTTTCTTCTTGTTTATTTATATTTTTTTTACCTGTTGCAGTACACAGAATTTGGGCACATGAGCGATAGTTTTATTTAAATATTTTACATGTACAAGCTCTGTCTTTGGTAGAAAAAGGCTGAAGTCAACAGGGCATAATTCAAATGAAAGGCAAGGAAATAGGGATTTGATTAGGATACTTCAGTGAGTTTTAACTATTTTGCAAAATATTTTGGTTGTATTTCACATCTTACATTGTGCCAACAGGAACAAGACATGATGCATTCTAAGTATACATTCCTTCTATTACCAGTGAAATGCATCTGTCTATGAACAGAGTATGGCATGTTTTCAACAGCCTGTCACAATAATCCACTCATTAATATGCCTGGGCAGGTTTATAACAGTTAAATATTTATGAGATATGCAAATGTTTGCTCTCCTCCTTTAATTCACAAGTGACGACTAATCAAAGCTTTGCTTTCTGTTCTTTGAGTAAAAAGCTCTGCTCTGGAATGTTGTTTTAGTAGGCAATGATTTGATGAAAATATGAAGGTGGATGGAGGGGGAGGGAATCCTTTGCTTATTCTCAGCTGTTTGTCTGAAGCTGTGCAAGCACTTCAGCTTTAAAGCACCTTCTCCTGTTTTGTTATCTGATCCTGAATATCTTTGATGACTTTGAAATGTGTTGCATTTAAAAACAAAACAAAGACACATTGAAGCATCCAAGTGTCCTTCTCTCTTCTTGGTCCAGGTGCTTCCTGTGGTAAGTAGGCACTGCTCACTAGAAGCCAGTGCCGGTAGAGCTCCTTGTGGTCTGCAGAGAAAGCTTGCTCCAAGCCTTTTGGGACAACTTGTCTTTCCTTAAGTACTAATCCTTGTCCCTGTTCTCTTGTGACGGGGGAATGTGATGAACGTACCTTTTCTTACATTTGTAAGTCACCTCTAAGGGTTTGGGGATAGAAGTGTAGAGGTGCAGCTTTAGCAAAGTGGGTTGATGTTCATGATGGTGTCTCCTTAGAAATGCTGCTTGGTGTCTGGTCCACTACTTTGAAGAATGAGTGGAAGTCGGCAGGAGCCTGCCCTCTCCTACTGGGCAGCAGTTGCTGGAAGAATGCACCTCCTGTGAGGGGACCAAGTAGGAAGAGAAGTTCATTCACTCACATTTATCACTCACCCAGAAAATAATAATCTCTAATGCTCATCACACATTGTCTAAGTGTTGTCCCTACTGCCTCCATGGTTTGGTGGCTGTATCACTTTGCCAGGCAGGGTTAGCTCAAGAGTTGACTAGCTCACTTGTCCAGCAACACCTAAGGATGGAAGCTGCATAAAGTGGGAGCTCATGTCAACCTGGGGGAGGGGGTCAGCTTGAGGTAACTAAGTCTTAGTGTGTGAGCCTCTTTCTGTTTGTTTTAAATAATAAGTCTGCAAACATCAACATAAATAGGAGCCACTTCCACTCTCATAGTTCAAAGCATTTTCGCAGTGTTTATAACTGCTAGAGAACAATGTTTCAGAGAAAACAAAACCCAGGCTTCCAAGATTTGCACGTTTTGGGTTATAAGATGCTCAAGCTTGTGTATTGTAAACAAGGTTTAGAAACTCCTCCACGTAGTTGTGCTGTGGACTGTAGCAAGCTTTAGAAGAAAATGTCTAATTGTGCCTGGATTTATTTTATAAATTGGGACCGTTTCAGCAGTCTGTGTGGCCTTCCATTCAGCCGTTTGTTTAAGCCAAGCCAAAAGCCACTTATCTAAAGATGATTTATTCTCACTCTTGAGATGACGGAACCAGGCTGGGGAGGGTAAAAGCTGAATTGTAGGGTTTAGTCTTAAGCCCCTGTCTTCGGTCAAACCATAAGGGGACCATGAAGGACTGGCTATAACATTGTTCTGGAAGGTACTTGGGGTGTCTTGTGCATTGATTGTAGGACACCTTTTTAAAATAAACAGCCGTGGTATGTGATTGACTCAGATTTGAACTTTGCAGCTGTTCCTTCCTATCTGCCTGGTATGCCAAAGCAAAACCCTGCAGCTCAACATCTCTAAAATCAAAATCTTAATTCAAATATTATAATTTGGATCAGCTTCTGACTTCCTGGGTTTGGCAGTGTAAGTGCAATGGAGGCAAGTGTGGTTTTTTATCTAGTTCAGAAAAATAGATGTTATTTATTTACTTAGCATATAGCAATGTTGTGTGGTAAAAGGCAACGGCTGAATAGTCTGTGAAAGTATTAACTTGAGACAGAGTATCTGGCTGTCAAATTGCATCTAAAGAGGAAGAAAGTTTTAATGATATTTTAAGGTGGTTTGTTTTGTTAGATTAAAACAACCAAAAGATTTTTGTATTCGAGAATTCAGTTTTGTTCTCACTGGATGCTGTGAGGACCAGATGTTCTCACTGACATCTTTTCACTGCATTAGACTTAATGCAGAGCTTGACCATGACCATGGTTCAGGAGCATGTAAATGAGCCTGAAGGTGTAGTTTTGATGTGTCCAAGAGCTTTGCTGTCCGGCCAAGGAATGGTGGCCTCTGTGGTGGGGTGGGATGGCGCTGCCAAGACCCTCATGCTGGGGAGCTGCCGTGGTGTATGGCTCATGCCAGTGCTTGCCGTCCAGGGCTGTTTCCCTCCTGGGGCACCTGCTTCCCCGGTGCAGACAGCCTCCTTCCACACCTGTACAATTGGATGCAATAGTAAAAATAGGGGGAGGCCCAAATGACTAAGCCTACTTTTTGTACTCTGCTTCCTCAGCGAGAATTATTTTGAATGAGTTAATACCAAAGGGATTAAAGAACCGTTGTATATTTTGAATTTCGGCTGTCAAAGCAAATGTTTTGACAGTCAGTCGGAAGTGGATATTGAGTGGTGTGCTGTGAAGAACATACAGTTCTGCCATGGAAAAAACTCGTCGAGGGATGGGAAACTACGTGGAGGAATAAACAGCCAGTTTTCACAGTCACAACGGCCTAGCTTGAGTTTCTGTTAAGCAAAAACAGAAGAAGAGGGGTGAGCAGAGTGCTGGAGGGAACTTTCATGAAGTGCAATTATTTAGCCCAGTCTGTAGCTGGAAAGGTTTTGCTGTATGGCACAAACATCCTGTTGGAGCTACATGAGAATTGGTTAGGTTCATCCGGAAACTCAAGGTGGGGTGTGTTGGAAGGAAAAGGTTAACTACACAAGTGTGACTAAACTGGACTGAACTGTAACTTATCTCCAGTATTTTATCTGCAATCTTTCCTTTCAAAGTCCCACAAAGAAGAAATGCCCCTGTCCCTCCTCTGGACTGTGCGCCATCCTACTTAATATGTTTCTGTCTATCTGCACACGAACAGGAGTTGTAAGTGAGTAGCACTACCATTCAAGGGCATCATTAGTGCAGGAATAACTTTATGCAGAAGTTCTCCCATGAATAAGGGTATGTTGCTCTGGAGATACGTTTTGTACCAGAATAAAATACTCATTACCTGGGAAAAGCAGAATTGTAAATGTTTCATTGGAAAGCAAAGTATATTCTGTTGAACTGTTGTTATCAATGACATTTACCAACTTTTAGGTGTTGTGAAGTTTCTCTGTGTTGCAAAACAGGGAAGTGTATGTTCCAGTGAAGTCCTGAGATTTGACACGACCTCCATATCATCTTTAGACAGGCTATTTTGTTTATGCAGTGACTTCTGGACATACCATGTTTTAAAATGTTACTGCAATTTATTCTTGCGTTGTATTTCAAATGGAAGAGAACCCCATGGTTTGGTCTTTTCCTCTGATTCTAAAACAGCATCCCATGTTTGTTACCAGTGCCATGTTTTTATGTCTGTTAGTGGAATTTCAACCTACTTAAGTAAATATGAACTTTGTTCTCATCTGTGTTCAATAAACAGAATTACAGAGTCATAGAATGGTTTGGGTTAGAAGGGACCTTAAAGATCATCTAGTTCCAACCACCCTGCCATGGGCAGGGACACCTCCCACTAGACCAGGTTGCTCAAATTTTTGTTTGATTTTATGTTCAGCAAGTACAGGGTAAGCAGTAACAGCTATGATGAGTGTTCAACTCTTACTTTGCACCTCAGTTAAAATTCTGGAATTAGAAAGACAGGAGTTCACACGGGTCCGGTGCCTGCACAGAAATACCGGTTCTAGAGCTTTTTTGAACTTCTCTTAAGAAATAAAGACATTTTCTATTAAATTCTCTTTAATTGTGCAGATGACATCAGAAGACTGTAGGTTTATAGTGGGCATTTCCTACATTCCAGTTGTTATTTAAAGTGGAAATACTGAGAGAATGAACTTTTTTTTGGCAGGCTGACACTTCAGCTCTCAGTTATTATAAAGGGTGTATTCGAGTCATGAGTCTGTCAGGTTGCTTGAAAACTTCATGCTTTCTACCCAAAAATGGAAAATGAGCTGAATTGTTATCTCAGTATGGCTAAAAGCACATCTAAGTATCTTTTGCCTTTCTTTAAGGCAGTGTCATAACGTCAAACTAAGGCAGACAAAGTTCAATTTTTATCACAGCAGTTTAAGTCCGTGTATCTGCTAGTACCAGAGGAGTCTGTGGATCTAGACAAGGAAGAGAAATGTGGATAAAATCTTGTATATGATTCACTATGACTACTATAGGAAGGAGCAGAAATTGCTGGATGAAATTCTGAATTGTTGAAGTTGTGGGTATGTGTTTTGTTTTGCATTCAGCAGGACCAGGATTCAACCACTGGGCTCGAAACTCCTAAGAAATTAAATACCAACCCCATGACAAAGCTAAAAAAACCTGGGGATGTCTATTTTTCTGGCATCTGCTGACCCCTCTGTGTTTGGCAGCAGCGCAGCAGCGAGATCCAGATCTGGTTCTCAACTCTCTTGCCTCCCTGTTCAATGTCAGTATTTTGTTTTTTTGAGGAAAACTTGGAAGTGCTACATTCTTATCATGGAAGAGGTAACGTGAGGGCATTTCCTGCTCCCTCCTTTTGCTTTCAGGCGACACAGTTTCAATTCAAGCGCAGAGGCGTGTGCGATGACCCGTTTGTTATTTTGAGGCCAATATTTGGATATGTTTGGAAGTCTAGTGATCTCTGATTGCCTCTTGTACAAAGATAAGTGTTAACTCTGGGAATGTCATCAGCTACTGTTGAAAGCCCTGGGGAGCATTTTGCTGCAGTCTCAGCGTGCACAGGACGGTGGAAGGGGGGATTTGAGAGGAGTCAAGAAGCTTGAGGCTGACTGGCAGCCCCTCTCATCGGGGCTCTTGGCCGCATGGAAGCCACTGGTGTGTTTTTCTTACACAGATTCCTGTTTCCAGTGGCGGAAGTCACCGGAGGCTGACAGTGTTGGCATCAGTTCATGGTGAGGTGTGTGACTTACCTGCAGGCAGGTTGCTTTTCTGAAACACTGGTGCAAAGCTGGGTACAGAACCCAGGGAAGCACCACTCCTGCAAAACGCAGGCTTCAAAAGGACGGGCTTGTGTCACCTCCTCCCAGGGCGGGCTCTCCCCAGCTGCAATCCTTCTTTGCCTCCTCTCCAGGCCAGGGTTGGCTCAGATGCAGTCAGCAGAAGCCCAGGGCGTTGGACCAAGGTTCCTTCGTTGCTCCTTGGACCCAGGTGCCCTTGACACGTGGGGCTGTGCCCGGCTTCCTTACTGAAGGCGCGCTGTGCTGCCTCCCCAAACTGAAGGCAGGAGCCACACGTCTGTGAAACTGTTTAAACGTGTACGAACATTTTGCTGGGTAACTGCCAGAAACCTTGGTAATTTCGACCAGAGAAGATGATGGGGGCGTGGTGGTAGGAGTGGGTGGGACTGCTGGGTGTTACTTAGACCTTTGCTTGCAAAGTGCTTGACAAACACCCGGAATGGGATGGGGTAGAGCAGATGCCGTAAGTACAGCCGGGCAGCAGGAGATTAATCACTCCCCTGGGACAAACCCTTGAGGTTTTCAGCAGGCTCTGTTTGACAGGCCCTTGTTAGAGCTTTTGCATGTTAATATGGACCTGAGCGAGATCTTGGCTCGTTGTGGGGGTGGAAACAAAGACTTTTTTCCACTGCTGATGCGTTGTCTCTTTTTTTCTTGTAGGTGTGTGATGTCAAACAGTGGGCAGTCCTTGCGGCCTCCCCCACCAGCCTGCAGCGTCATGTGCCAGTATGAATATTAAGAAAGAAAAGCGTACTTCAGAGCTCAGCATCCCAGAAAGAAAAAAGGAGGAACTAAACAGAGAGAACAAATGACTGCACTGCTTGCAAAACTTGGGGCCGTTCACTTTTTCTCCTGAGAAATTTCATCTTGGCCTTTGTGAGAGAGCTGAAAGAGAAGGCAGAGCAGCCACAGTGATTTTCCTAAGGTCCTTTTTTGTCTTTCTTAATTTAATTTTTTCCCCCTCGCGCCTGGATTTTAAGACTGCCAGCTGCACTGATCGCAAGCACTGGACATCAATATGTGTCATGTCATTGTAACGTGTCGGTCGATGCTATGGACTCTCCTGAGTATTGTGGTGGCTTTCGCAGAGCTCATCGCTTTCATGAGCGCAGACTGGCTGATTGGCAAAGCAAAGCCTTCAAGTTCTGAGGATGTGGACAACAGAACAGGGGGGTCACAGGAGCCTTACCATCCGACGCTGGGCATCTACGGGCGCTGCACCAGAATCTCCCACATGCAGCTTTCTAGACGAGACACGCTTTGTGGTCCTTACGCCGAAAACTTCAATGAGATTGCCAGTGGGTTCTGGCAGGCAACCGCTATTTTCCTAGCTGTGGGAATCATGATTCTCTGCGCCGTGGCGTTTGTGTCTGTCTTTACTATGTGTGTGCAGAGTATTATGAAGAAAAGCATTTTTAATGTCTGCGGGCTGCTACAAGGGATTGCAGGTACGTGCACTTTGACAGCAACTGCAGATTTTGATTTTAGGGCCATTCAGCTGAAGAAATATAGTGATTCTGTCCTGTCTACAGACAGGCTGCATTAGGCAGACCCAAAGCAGTTCTATATGCTGGTGTTTATTCAAACACAACTGAAATTTATAGCTACACAGCATGTAATGCATTGACTTTGGCAGCAGAATTTCAGCCTGATGCGTGCCAAAATGAACTGACCAGTGTTGCTTTTGTTTGCTATTCAGTTTTTCCCTCTGTTTGAATTTCTTTCAGTAACAAAAACTTCTTTCCTTTGTTACCAGCAGAGAGCAAAGTTAATACTCACATTGAGGTAGTCTATCTCCCTTTCGCTACTTTAGTAATTTTTTCATGGACCAAAGGCAGTTCTCTCAGTGTCTCAGAGGCTTCATGACTGCAATGAGAGCAATTACCACCCGAGGGATAAGAAGAGCCTGCAGTCACACACCCAGTTCTCCAGTGTTTCATGCTAAGCAGCCTCCTTCAAGGCTGTGAGCTAGACAAGAGATACCTTACAGTAAGCCCTTCCTTTAGCCAGCGTATTGTTCCACTGCAGTTATACAGCCCAATGAGCTTATCTTTTCACTGTCCAAGTATCAGTTGTGCTTTTCCTGAAAAGATGAATAGGTTTTAGAGATTTGGTGTTTCTGCTTAAACCCATGGATTTTACAGAGATTAAATGATTGTTAGTAAACCGACACTGGACAGCCCTAGCTAGAGAATTATTTGGCTTTCTGTACTCACCAGTGAGCTGTGGGGAGAACCTGTCCCATAGGCAGGTTTTCGTCTTTCGTGGTCTGCATGTGTGGTGGTCTGGAGGAGGAGAGTGGTCTTCTGCCCTACCTCTGGCAGCCCTCAGAGACCTGTGAGGAGGGAGGGAGTCAGCCGGGGCCACCTCCTCTTTCCCTCTTGGTGGTGCTCTTAAGCAGATGTTTTCAATTCATAAAATGTTTTTGTTACAACAAAAATAAGGGTTTTTAACTTGTTTGCTCAAAACATGAATCCGGCTTCTCTCCTCTTTACCTTCACTGAGGTGTCCAAACACATCTGTGGCGGCTGTACCTAGACAGGAGGTGTAATGATAGGTGTTCAAACATTTATGAAGCTGGTTTGCTCAGTTGAGACCTAAATTAATCTTACTCCAAACACACACAGGGAAGTAGGCGAAAACTGAATCTGCTGCCTGCTGCAGCCCTCCAGAGCCAGCGGTATGGCCCGGGTCTGGCTGACACTGGCCCCTGAAGCACTAGTGTGGTGGCTCTCGCCATCCTCCACTTCATGCATGTTTGGAATAAAAGTATACTGCTTATTTCATATCACCCACAATGTAAGGTTTGTGCTTCTGGGGCAGAATTAGATCCCTGAGTTGGCTCAAGATGCTTCTGTTCACATCACGGTGTACAATTAGCAGATGACTTTCCTTTAGATAAAAACTACAGGTTTTACTGTATTCTCTTCTTGTTTACAGAATCTGTCAGAACCAGTGCGACAAGGAAGCAGCTCTGCAGTGAACATTAAGCCAGGGAAGGTTTTAGCTCCTGGCTTTCTTACCCTGTACTTCAGAAATAATCCACAAAACCTGTTTTTCAGGAGATGACATTACTTGTTTTCTGTTGGAGGGGTATTTGTATGGGAGGGATTCGTTAGCAGCATAAGAAGATGTTTCACGTCAGACTTGGGTCTGTTGAAAAGATAACTTTACTTACAACTCCGATACCATCTCAAAATACCTAGTCTAACATCAAGATCAGCAGGAAGTAGGTTCTTGTGTATTAGAGTATGGTTCTGGAGACCATATAGTTGTGAGAAAATATGTGCTAAGACAGTTTTATGTTTTATTATCAAACCAGCTGTACCTGTAATGGAACTTGTGGCCTCAAGAATTAAACAATACAGTCAACAAAGCATTTCTTGCATGTTAGGGGATAGATCAGTCCTTTTTGAGTTGTACTGAGGATAGAAGCACTTCCTTTCTTACAATTCAGATAAATGACACAGCATGAAACCGGGTAATAGAAAGGTCATGTTACTGAAACCGTTGCTATGAGAAGTACGCCTGCCAGTGTTTGCAGCCAGGCGTCTTGTGACTAGCAACTAGTTTTCTCAAGATTAGTTTTATTGGGTCCACTGCTACTTTTGTGCCAGTAGCATTACAGCATCTGCTTACATAGTTGAAATTATTTTCCTTATGACTTATCACAGCTGTTAATTTCAACTTTCTTAGTTTCTGAGTTTTGGAAAATTTGCTTGAGCTTGCTTAAGCGAGTTGTTCAAGGACAGTTGTCGGCATAGTTAATCCGTACAGGGATTATGATAGCTAGACTAATGCCCTGACCAGAGAATGAGATATAACCCTGCCTAAATTGACTTAAGTGTAAGATCGTTCTTTCAAATGTGAACAATTGTATTTTTAATAAGCGTAGGAGAAGAATTCACAAAATCATTTTGTTTATCAGCCTGTATCAGTCTAATATTTGCAAGTATGTCAAACATCTAATTTTCAAAGATGAGATGCACCCATGGTAGAGTCATCTACAGGAACTCAGGATCTTGCAGATTTAATCTCATTTAAAATCTCGATATTTGCAGTGGAGATTTAATATAATTAAAAACATACAAGAAGTTCATTTATTCCTGGAATTCATAATGAAAAAACAATAACAGACACTGGATATATCTTTCAACATTGGTTGTGACCTGGATGATGCCTATGGTGAAATTACAGAGCAGAAGGCAACATCTCGTCTGTTACGGCCCTTAGACAAATGTGCAAACTCTCATTAAGGTCAACGGGAAAGAGCCATACGTGTATCTGGTCCATAGAGGGTTTTTTAGTGGCAGAAAATTAGAAAGACAAAGCCATAAAGAAAGAAAATATGGCTCTTGTTTAAACTCTTGTAATTTCTGTTATAGAGCAAGACCTTCTACCAGTTATTTTCAGACTGAAGTGCCTTTCATTCTGGAGCTGTAGAAACAGTAATCAGTGGCCCTGGTTTTGGAGAAGTATGAGGATTGTTTCATCTGGAAAAGCATCTTTTCTCTGCAATAGAGAGTGCAAAGAATGGAGCCATGTAATTAAATAGATAATTACTACCCAGCAGCAAGAAGACCAGGCAGACTTTCATTTGAATGTCTTTTTGGGAAAAGTACTCTATTTTTGCAGTCTGTGAATCACTTGAAATGCAGAGGCTAGAAGAGGCAGCATGTTATTATATGGTAGCTGACAAGAACCGATTTGAAGTACATTTTCACATTAATCATCTAGTTACAGGAAGTAAATATAACTAGATTCCCTATTGACGTATCTTGGTGTGCATATAGGATAGTTGCATATGTGTTTACAAGTCTTATTTGGGCTTGGGTACTTCACTTTGGTGCTAAGTAATATATTCTAAACATAACATGGACAGAGGCTAAAACAGACTCGGTTTCTGTCTCTGACACAGTTTCCTTTGTGAAGGTCATAATCAACAACTTTTCTTGGCTTTTTTTTTTTTTTTTTTTTTAGTGCTGTGGGCAGAGCTGGTCCCCAGTATTGTGGCTGGGCGGACATGGCCCCTTCCCCACAGCCTGTGGGGACACAGGTTGCCGGTGGGCCACAACCCGCCAGCAACACCCTGACCCCGCACCAGGAGGCGGAAGCTAAATTAGCAGCACGTATATTACCTCACCGCAAAAGTCGAGCAGGCCCCTGTGTTTCCTTGTGGGGAGTGACGCCATCATGTGCCTGTGAAGGCTTTGTGTGGAGCGGAGCGGAAAGGGTGCGGGCATGCCAGGAAGGCAGCTGGGTTTGGGAGTTCAGTGTCTGTTACTCCTCCTGTGCCAGGCAGTTGACCAAAAAGGGATGAAATAGTTTCTCTTCTCTAAAGCCTTTCTTAGTGCTGATGGCTTCATCTGGAGTGCCTCCCGCGCCATCACCCCCTTCTCACCAGTTTCTCTGTTCACAGCCCACTGTCTCCTAGCTCAAACAGGGCTTGACTAAACAGGTTCTGACAAAACGCATGAAAAAAAAAAAAGGCATGTAAAAATTGAGTTTCATCAGTCAGGAGACCAGCTGCATCCTAGCTGCACACTGAGGGGTGTCTCGTTTGGTCAGGTGAACGCATGGCTGCATTTTGCTGTCTTGTGGCTTAGCAGGCTGGGCTTGTAATGCCTGTAGCAGATACACATCCAGTTAGACGAAGCAGAGGTTTGTGGTCTCAGAGGCTGCTGCAGGTGGGCCGGGAGCCTTAGCTTCCCCCGGACACTTTGTCAGAGTCTGTCTTCTTGGTCCCAGATGTCTGCAGTAGATTTGGGCTTCCCTCCCTTACCCCAGCAGTTTCTCCTACAGCATTGCTGGGGATGACTCGGCTTCTTTCTTTCCAGGGTCCTACGTTAGTATTCTCCTCTCATCACCCAAGGCTGAGGTTTCCTTAACATTTCACCCTACTTTATTCCTGCCCAGCATTTCCTCTTGTACCCCTGCTTTGTTCTGGGAGGCTGTTTTTTTACCTGGCGCTAGTTCTGCCTAGGCCCAAGCAGTGAAGTCTCTTCCACAGTACTTTCTCTATTTGGGTATCTCACAAGCTCTCCCGTGTTCATTCTTCTGTCCATGATTTCTTATTTTTTCCCTTTTATGTCTTCTTCTGTTCCCTGCTGTGGTACCTGGGGGGTTCCTCCATCAGAAACTACTGCAGTACCTGGGCAATAGCTCAGTTCCAGGAGTGCAGCTTTACCCTCAAATGCAAGGAAGCTTCTCCACAATTTTCTAACATGAAGAAGTGAAACCAAGTTTGAAGGCAGTTGCGTCTGTAACAGTCCGTCTCTGCTGCTGGAAGAGTTTGTTTTCTCTTGCACTAAAAAAGAGTTCAGCGTGTTATACTTACTGGTCATCACTTCCATTGGGAAAGCCAGGTGATTAGGAAGATGGCCTGAGCAGAGCATGATGGGGACCATCTGAAGGGGAAGAGGCTGTGGAGCTGCTTGTGGGGGTGTACACAGTAGGATCCGGCCGTGCGGGGTGGGCTCGGGGTGCATGGGGCCGTGCGGCTGCATGCTCCTGGCTGCTGGAAGGTAGGGAGGCCGTTGGGAGTTGCGGAGGAGGAAGCTGAGGAGGAAGCGGGAGGTTGGCCAGGACTTTGCTCGGAGAGGGGAGAAAAAGCAGAGGGAGCAGCAAGCTGATGTGGAGAGGGCATGACGCTGCTATAGAGCTCTCTGATGTTCAGAGCATGACGTGAAAGGTTATGATAGTTGCAGAGTAGTTTAGGATATTCGGTTGTAGGCAGGAGCATGCTGTAAAGAAGCATTATTTTGTCTGAGAAAGGGCCAAGCTGGCAAGCAAGGAAGAGAGCACCTTGCGAGCTCACGTTGCTGCCTGCGGGCGACGGAAGCTGCTGCTCGGCCGGGGAGCCTAGGCAGCAGGAGAGCAGAGCGAGAGTGGTTTTGCCCTCGAAGGCAAGGAAGCTTCTTCTTTGTCTTTCTAAAATGCAGAGCATGCATTTTTCAAAAAGTATATTTCCTCTTGGATTCAGCTCAGAGTTTTTCTTTTCTGATGCCAGAATTCTGAATTCTTGGGGTGGGAAGAAAGAAAAAAGGGGGGGGAAGGGGGGAGGGATTTATAATGGAAATCCTGACAGTCTGAACTGCTTTTGCTGTCTGCGGTATAGTGCTTCCTGTAACCTATATGGCCAAATGCCAGCACGACATCTAATACACACTTGGCTGCTGAAAGTTCAAGTGAAGGGGACTGCTGTGTTGGAATATGCCAGGGAAGGAAAATTGAGTTCAAGTGCTAAATTGCTGTTGAGCCTGAGGGAAAGT
The DNA here is from genome assembly GCA_013396915.1 of Stercorarius parasiticus. NCBI lineage: Eukaryota > Metazoa > Chordata > Aves > Charadriiformes > Stercorariidae > Stercorarius > Stercorarius parasiticus. The sequence continues at coordinate 670,027 of VWZL01000159.1, forward strand.
ACTAGTAACTTCAAAGAAATAAAGTGAAGATTTCAGTGGTCGGTTGGATTTGGTGGTCGGCTCATCTCCTGCGCTACCAAGGTGGGCATGTGGGAACCAGACGACACCCAGCAGACTGTAAATAGAATAGAAAAATAAACAAAAAATACAGGTTTTCAGTGATCAAGTTTGGCAGCTGATTTTCTCAGGAAGCATAAATCTTTTCCATCAAACAGTGCTCAGTGTGAGACTCTCATGCTATCCACTGAGAAGTGTTTTACTGTGGCACATGTGCACACCAAGGTCCCTTACCTCTACTGGCGTAGGTGGGCTGCCGAGAACTTCTTTACACCCCTTCCCTGGCGATGTGGGCTAAGGGAGTGCTGGCTGTCCCCCGAGAGGCCACGGGGAAGTGGGAGGCTAGCAGGGCTCCCTTTCCCTCAGATTTTTGCTTCCCGGCCTCAGAGCCAAGACTGATGCTGGTGTTTATATATAGGATGCAAACACTAGGAGAATATTTAAACTCAGCAAGTGCTGTGTTTTCACCCAGACACAAGAAAAAAGATGAAAGTGGCTCTATGAAGACAGGGGGGCTAATTTATCATTAGTTCCTGTCTTCAGTGTGCCAGGTGTGATGGTAAAGGAAATTAGTGGGTTTGAGTTTTGCTTCCTTCCCCGACACACATGACCTGCACTCTGCTGCTGTACAACCCTTGAAGACACCCCAAATTCTCCCCATCCTGCATCCCCCTTCCCCTTTTTCTTCTCGCTGAGCGGAGTTCCTCTGCAGCTCCTTCCCCCTGCAACCCCCAAGGTCTTGTTTGTGCTGCAGGATCAGTATTGAGGAAATGTAATGCCATGAAAAAGATGGCCTGCAGCCCTTTTTTCTCTTTGACTTAAGCCAAGGCAGGTTGTTGCTTTGGCCTCCCCCATAGAGTTGTGGTCAGGAAGTGGTGGTTTTCATTACCTTGGAGGGCATGGCGCTCACTGGTCAAATGGCAGGGGAAAAGGTTAAGGAGAGTGGTGTGAAACGTACTATGTCTTCTCCTCTGCTTCCTTCATGGACAGAATAATTGGCACGGTCTGATATTTCCTTCCTTGACTCAGGAACCTCCTGAATTTACCATCCACAACTGAGTTTCTCATTTCACAGCTTCAAGCCTTTTGTTGGGCTATCCTAGATTAAAAACAGTCAATGCTTCATTGGCTTTTAAAGTAGAATGTGAGAGGTCACCAGCCCTTGCAGTGGTGCCTGAGCAGTGGCCCTACGAGTGGAGAGGCCTTCACTTACCTCTGCATTGCTGAAAACTTGTAAACATCTGGCTTTTTCCCTATAAGGTGCTTTATCTCGACTTAATTGCAGGGTTAGCATCCGCCGCACAGGAGCTCCCGTAGTGTGGTGACATGACTGCACATGGCTGATGGCCAGTGAAGAGGCAGCGGTGTCATTTCAGGGCTTGGGACTGATCTTACTTTGAGTCTCTGCATTTCCTTCCCCCCAAACTAATGGGGACCCTCACCACAAGTATAAAAATTATTAAAAGCTAATGGCAAATTTGCTCTTCACTCTCCTAAAAACAAGAGTCTGCAGGGTCACGTTTCATTACAGAGAAATCCAAGCAGATCACACCAATATCAAATAAACCAAATCCTGAATCCCCCGAATGATGTTATTCTGCCAAAGCAATCCATGTCAAGCTGATAAACTGACTTATTTTTGGCTTTTTCTGTGGGTAGCAAAATAACTTAACAGTTGTCTCCCACCAGTAGCCCCCTGCACTGTAGTCCTGTCCCTGTTTCCACACCCCAGCATCAGTAGTTTACGTATGTTTGCATAGGTTTGGTTATGAATGAGGATCTTTGATTTGCTTAATAAATGGAAAAAGATGCATGAACAAATGGTATAGTTAATTTACTGTTGAAAAGAGTGGGGATCTTATCCTTTCCTCAGCTTGGGGAAAGCAGTGGTTAGGGAACTGCTTTTTCTTCTGGTAACTGCTTACACTTGTATCACCCTGAGTTATAAACAATATAAACAATATCACCTGGTTATAAACAATTAATTCTCTTGCCTCAGCTTAGGGTATCACAGGTTCACTGGGATCTGTATACAGCTGCGGTCCTCTGCAATGACTGTAGGTGTGGAAGTATGGACCTTACTTCGGTGCATTGTCCGCCAGCAACCCTCCCCACCCTTAACAGCTGTGCTTCCAAACTTACTCCTAATTCCCTGTGCTTTTGCAAACCTGCATTGAGTGTGATGCCCATGTAGGCTTTTTTTAAGCATTGATCTTCTCAATGTTATGAATTTTTCTTTTGTTTGTTGTGCAGCATTTCCAAGTGGGCCAGAGGCCATCTCCAGGGCTCTAGGGCTTGCAGAGTCTCCCCTTTCTTCCTGGAAAAAGACCTTTCTTGCCTCTGGTCAGCTCCGTGTGTTTGGTGGGTCTGGCCATCATCCAGGGGGATGGAGAGCAGCTGCAGAGGCAGGTCTGGGTCTGCGTGCTCCTCCCTTCAGCATCTCAGCACTACCCTCACCGACTTCCCGTATCCAGTGTGGAGTGCTGAGACCACCATGTCAGCTGGCCTGTGTCCACCTCATTAGCTCTCATCTGATTAAAATGGGATTACTGAATCATTTCACAGGGTTGAAGGTATCTGTTATACAGCTGCTGAGTAGGAGGCCAGTGATTTGGTTGAGTGTCAGTGTCTGAAGTGGTCAAAAGCACGCAAATGGCGACCTGGTAGTGTTCCTCCTGGGTAGGGGTTTGTCAGGGAAAGTTTGCATATGTGAAAGCCTCCTTGGGTTAAGCCAGTGTAGTACATTTGTACAAATATTTTACGCGTGAAATTGTTCAGGTATTCAGGTAGCTTACTGGCAGATCTGGAAATAAGAGCAATAAAGGCAGGGTTATTTTGCCTGGCTGGTGCAATGCGCTTGGGCTGAGCGTTAATCTCCTGTGGTTGCGCAGAAGATGAGAATGATCAGGATCACTGCCACTGAGGAAGCGACCCGCCTGCTTTGCCTGTGTGGTGTTGTGCAAGGCTAATCCCTCCCCACCTTTACCCTTCTTCTCTTCGTCTCCTAAAATGTTGTTGCTCGGTTGTGCTGCTCTATGGGAGCCTGTTGCAATACCACCTCATTGATCACAGCTGCTTAATTTCCTGTTTCTTCAGCAGCATTTAAAAGCTTTTTTTGCTATTTTGCTAGGAAATGAGAAGATAGTTTCAGGCTTTGCAATGGAAATTGGCTTTGTAAGTATATGCTGTTGTTTAATATGGCAATATGGCACAACAGCAGCTGCACAGGAGACTGTCAAAACTAAATAGAATGCCTTCACTTAACTAAACAAGCATCTGCCTAAACCCTGTCTCAAAGGTTGCTTACAAGGATGCAATGAAAAAGCTTTTACTCAGATCTGACCCCAGCACGTAGTGTGACATACAAATGCCCGTAACAACAGATGGGTCTGTTGGTTTTCCACGATAGCCTGGCAGCTCACAGTGTATAAAACCAGGAGGAGCAATTGCTGCAGTTCCAGGCCCTTAAAAGGGGAAAAGTTTTTGGTGCACAAATACAAAAAGACTTCTCCTATAGAAAAAGCATTTTTGAACTATCTTTGGAAACGTTGTTGCACAGCAGTGCAACCTGCTATGTTTATATTGATATTTCACAGTATGCTGTAATGGTTTGCTTTGGTGTTTTAGGAGAAAGGAGTTGCTTTTACATCCTTTGAATATGGAAAGGCTGATGTTCAATAGGTTGTCTGTGTTGTAATCAGGAAATATATTTTAGTCTAATAATCCCAATAAAATCTAAATCTCATCTAAATTCTGTATTTCTCAAGGCTTCTTTTTGAAAGCAGATAGTAAAATGTTATGTGGGAAACTTGCCTTCAGTGAATGATGGGAAGATGTTCTCTGCTGACATACTTACACCAAGGAGTTTTAGATGAGGTCTCTGGATAAAAAAGTAATTTAAATAGTTTTCTCTTGTCATTCCTGGGCATCTGGCAGCATTGTGCATCATTCCTTCAGACCTCTATTTTAAGGACGCCTAAGAGCAAAGGTAACTGAGAGCCTGCAACAACTAATAAAAAGGAAAATGTAATTATGAAAAATTATCATGCTGATTTAAAGAAGTGGTATGGAACTAATTAAGAAGTAGTAAGAAGAGTATGTGTACAGCAGAAGCTACACTCCCAGCAGGACAGCTGTGCTCAGGGAGGGGGTGAAGTCTGTACGAGCAAGCCTGAGCTCTGCCAGCCTTTGGAGGAGCACAGTGGAAAACAGCTTGCAATGTTCTCAAAATGAATTTGTGTCTCCCAGCAGGGGGAACAAACAGCAATAATTCCACAGGTAGATTGGCTGTGAATTAAAACTCATTAAAATGTAAGCATGAAGAACTGAAATGATCTGTTGCAGACAACTTTTCTTCAGACAAAGCACTTGATTTTTGTTCTCTGTTCTTTCTCTTGAAGATTGCCCTCTCTTCAAAGACACTGGGACAAGAGCAAAAACTGATTTATTAAGAAAAAGAAATCTCTATCATTAATATTTACGGTTGTCCTGCCATACAGGTGTCAAGGCAAACTGTTGACAGGAGATAACTATTGCTTTATCACATTATGCTGACATAAAATTATGCAACACAAAACTGAGCTTTGTACTTCTATGGCTAACAAAAGCTTACGTGCTTAAATCTTAATTTGCAGCATTAAATGGCTTAGAAAGCCGGACAATACATATTAAATACAGAAGTAATATTTGAATGAATAAAGTGTAAGAACAGCTGAATCAAATTCAAGAAACCCGGTAATTATAACAGTCAGTCAATCCAGAAGGCAACTTTATACACAAATCTGTAGACTGTACTAGGAGCTGGTCTTGTGTTCCTGTGTGCTGTGAGTATCAATGAGTGCCAGGGATAAGGCGCTTGGCTCCCCTTTCCAGCCCCCTGTAAGCTCCAGGCCACGCTCTCCACTGTGGTTCATTCATTGGCAAGGTACTTTGCTCCCAGCTTGGTGCAGCCCCCGGGGACTCTTCACAAAACAAAACTACGCGCACCTGTGTGGCTTAGTGCTGTCCACAAGCAACTGAAAGCCCATTTCTCTTCCTTCGACATTTTTCTTAAGACTGTCATGTTGCAGAGACTGTAAAAGAAAACCTTGGTAACCGGCAGGCTATGGATTTGATGAAGCTATTGCCAATATGCCGGTCGAGGTTATATCTCACTTGTGTGCATTGTCTGAAAAGCAGACTGTCAGCTATTGCAGGCAGAAACTGTGAGCAGAGCTGGCAGGATCTGTGGTAATGCAAATAAATAACCAAAATGAGAGAGCTGCAGGCAGGCGAGCCCCAGGGACTAAGCAGCAGCCCCAGAAAGGCAGGCATGTAGGCAATTCAGCTTAAACTTCTGTCAAAGCAGCAGAGATGTAAGGGGCCTGGCCAGGCTCTGCCCTATAGATGCTGGTATGGGAAATCAGGGCTGAGAATTTACCATGTTTTTTCCCCTTGTGGATTTTCTGGCCACAGACTGGCCTGTAAGTGGTCTTTGCTCAACTGCAGCTGCTTGCACGTGTGTTAGATGTAGACCAAAGCTATGCTGTTAGCTGTAGAAACAGCCCTCTGGCTTTTTCGTGTTGCATGAAATGGTTGTGCAGTGCTCCTTAGGTGAAAGGTGGAAGAGCACAGAGACTGCCGAGCTATTCGTATCACATTTAACTGTTTTGCATGTTTAAAAGCAGACCATGACCTTCCAAGCAGTACCAGAACCTCTCCTGCCCTTGCTACCCCTACTGTATCTTACCTTGGTCTTTCCACATGGGCATTTTTCCTTCCCTTCCATCTGCATCCATGTTCCCAGGAGCAGAGAGGCGTTTCTGGGAAGTCTCTGGAAGCTGCTGCTCTGGTTACAGGTAGTTGTACAGTTAAGTGCTTTGGATTGCTGGCTTCTGCTTTAGCCCATGATTTGCTCTGTTGGTGGGTGGCAAAGCGTCTTCTGTCTATTTCATTTAAGCTGCAGGAGTCATTGACATGAGCTCTGTAGCCTGTGACTCTTTATTTTGTAGTTACTTGGAAGCAAGAGGCAAAGCTCCTCTTGATCTTTTCACTTGAGCACCCCTTTTTGGGCAGGTGGGGAGATTCAGGAGGGGGTCTCTGCACCCTGCACAGCTCAGACATTGCTCTGGGTGTTGGAGCTTTGTGTTGAACACGTGATGGGGAAGTCTGTGCTTCTAAACTTGCTCGTAGTGAGCGGGCAATCCAAGGAGTGCCGGTTTTGTTGTGGGTGTGTTGAATTGTCTTGATTGAATCATCTTTATTCACTTTTCCTAGCAAGTATGAGCCAGGTATTAATGAAATGAGAAATGAGAAGCTTTCTGTCTGCCCTGAAATGGAGTAGTAGAAGGTAGGTTTGCTAGTGGAAACATTACTTTCTTTTTTTTTTTTCTTTTATTATGCTGGGCCAGTACAGGATTCACAAAGTTAGCTATATGAAGGAAAAATCAGGTGAGACTCTGACGATATTCCAGTCCGTACTTAAGACTTCTATCCAAATTTTGTTTTTGTCTGTGAGAAAACAGATGTAGTTTATCATATTATGGGGTGTAGTCAATATTTCTCCATGGGTTTTCTGTACTCGTAACAAAAAAATTTGTAATTCGGTAAAGTCCTGTTGACTACACTTGACAGCAGCGCTGCAGCCTTTTGGGGGCCTGAGTTTTGGGTAACAGCTTTTCAGCTTGGGGCATGCATACCGTGAACCAGTAGCTTTTCAGGAGTTGTTCAGAGTTCTGGTTTTGGTAAAAACAGACAGATGTAGCTTCTTAGTCTTGCTTGTGACTCAGTCATAAGCCAGGTTTGCTGTTAAACATGGGCTCTCTGGATTTGTGAGTGATGGAGTGGTAAATTTTAAAAACTTCCTTGTTGGCAGCAGCTATGTTGGCATTTCAGATCCGGGTTTTAATTCAGTGATGGTGATTTTTTAACTACGAAAGGGCTTGTGATCATTAGAGAAAATGGCAACTAGCCCATACCAACATACAGTCAGAAAAATAGATAGTGTGATCATGCCGGTGACACAGAACAGGAAGCTAGTGATGAGTAGAGAAGAAGGAACTGCTGGTGTTTAGTCTGAAATGGCTGCGGGGCTCAGCAGGATGAAAGCACAGCTTATCCAGGTCTGTCCAAGATAAAGCAATACTTTATACTTAATGTAGTTTGGCCAATCAGCCAGGAAACGCTGCATAAAATCTGTCATTGGTTCTTAAATGTAAGCAGTGATGAAATCCCTTCACAGAGAACGGATATCACTCGCTAATGGATTTTGCTGCCCCAAAGAATAATGACATTTAGTTCATTCATGCCCATGGTGTTGTGTCATCATTAGAAAAACGCTGGAGGAAGGACTTTCTTTTGTGAAATGTCTGGCATTCGTAGAAATTAATTTTAGACAGTTGGACGATGGTTTTTTCATTTTGTGTATATTAACTGCTTACTAGCTAGGACCCAGCTTTTCTTTCTCAGTGAGGAAGTTTTCTTGCATCTGGATGAATTTCTTTAAACAAACAATTAAGGAAACGTAACATACTGCAGAATAGGGTAGTGTAACGGAATTGAAGATGCAAACAGGTCTTTACAGCTGTTCTTAGCATAAGGAAGAAAAAGGACTGTTTTTTTATTTTATTACGTGGTAGAAATTTTGGGATTAGATGAAATCTCGTGGATGAACCAGCATCATACATAAAAAGCGCAACTTTCAGCCCACTTCTAGAAAGTGACAGCACGTTTACCGGCTCTTTTTGTCAAGGTGCCAGGTTGAACAAAGGGCTTTACAGTGCAGGACAAATAAATAATATTTATGGGATCTGGAAGGCTGTATTTATTTTCTGGTTAAACTGTTTGTGTTTAAGCAAAAATTATTTTTCATAATTCTTCCTGTTCTCCTGAGTAAAATTTTAAAGAAAACAAGAAAGTGAATTTTGATACCTGTGAGCTGTCCTGATGTTTAGCTCCTTCGTACATACCTTGTAGGAGGGAGATCTGTGATTTTTTCAGCCGGGCCCATAAGAGAGCACTGTAGCCACTAGCATATTAGGCATTTTGATTAAATCTCTCATCTTTGTGCAAAGACCCCATCATGTGTGCAGGGGCTCTAGTGTGATGTTTAATTTCCTTAATGAAGCCCTTCACTGCTTAGATAATGACTGGTCCTCATAGGAGGGAAAACTATGAATATGAGAGATGATCAGACGGGCAAAACATCTAGTCTGAGCTTTTTACTTCCAGCCTGAGGCACAGTGGGGTGTTTGGGGAGTTGAGGGTTTTGCTCCTGCATCACTTAAACGTGCTTTCCTTCTGCATCAGTCAATCGCCAGTTTAGAGGATGCCGGTGTTACCCATGCACTGGCCCTGGGTACTTAGATCCGTCTGTTTGGAGCTGATTCCAGAGTCCCTTCATTATGAAAGCAGCTTACGGAACTGGCAGTATTATTTTTCTACCATGTCATAATGTGGCCAAATAAGCAGATGCAGCGTGAAATTATTTATTCTTTTTCCAGGCCAGAAGATCAATGTAGGAAAAATCCAGATGAAAAAAGGCAAAGTGTTTATGATGAACAACTAAATAAAGCTGAATGAGGACTAGCTGAACACAAACTCAAAAGTGGATGCAAATATTCCTAAGTATTTGAAAAGTGAAAATACAAACAGTAGGTAGAGATGCTCAAAGGTTTTGCAAACTCTGTGTGGAAACAAAGGATGTAGAAGGAATATGGAGATTAAAATGAGGAACTAGGCCATTGTCATATGAAATAAGCCTTTCACAAGAAAACACAACAGGATATCTCCAAGTTTAAATGAAGCACTGCACGGTATATACTAGGGAACAACCAGTAAAGGAAAGCTGGATGGATAACATTGCGTCTTTTCCTCCAAATCCTGGTACTTAGGAGTAAGGAATGACCATGATGACCATTACTGCGTGTCTTGTGTTTGCTGTTAAGCTGATCATTTGTTAAACTTGTGTCTTTCTGTTTTTATTTCTAGGCCTCTTCCTTATTTTAGGCTTGATACTTTACCCTGCAGGTTGGGGATGCCAGAAAGCAATAAGCTATTGTGGACCTTACGCTTCTGCTTACAAACTAGGAGACTGCTCCTTGGGCTGGGCCTTCTACACAGCTATTGGTGGCACTATTCTGACATTCATCTGTGCGGTCTTCTCGGCGCAAGCTGAAATAGCCACATCCAGTGACAAAGTGCAAGAAGAAATAGAAGAAGGAAAAAACCTTATCTGCCTCCTTTAACTCCAGTGGGGAAAAACACCAGTGCCTGGATCTTAATCTGCTTTCCATTGACTGGACAGGCAGATCCGCTTACCTGTTGCTACCATTTGTGTGACTGAGCCCCATGCATTCCAGCCCCGAACTACTGAAATGGTCTTTCTTCCTTGCTGGGCAATGAGGATCAGAGGAAGGATCCCAAGAAAGCAGAATGTAAATACCTGGGGATATTTTTAGTTTCATTCTATGATCAGGACATAGTCGAATATATTAATCTGAGGAGGTGAGGAATCATGTGTATATAGCAAGAATGTTGTTGTTCCAACTGACAGATTCTGATTGATCAGATTGCCTTACCCACCTTGGTCACTTTGAAGAATTTGGATTTAAAATTTAAAAAGCCAGAACATTTCTTTTTTTTTCTTATACAAAAGAGAAGCCTATTTTAATTAGGCTTTGTTTCCAAGGGCTCCCCTCACGTGTGAATATTCCACCACCACCTGGTTTGGTACCATACTTTTCATTGAGGTGCTTTTTGATACTGAACTAACTTAAAAGTACAGTGCCTTCTCAGATAGTAAGTGTATCTTGGAGAAAGCAAAGTTGACATGACACAGTTTACACCAATCTTTAAGCATGTAAAAAGTCGAGTCCCTGCCAGGTTCTTTTGTCTCAAAACTTAAAGTGCAAGGTGTGTGCCACTTGTTACTTAGCAGGTAAATCATTTTGTTTCCATTGACTCGACAGAGGAGCTGTTCTTACATTGGCTTTCACCTGATTCTGAAAAAATTGTTTGAAATAACCATTCTCAGAAATATTTCTACAGCCTTTATTAAAACACGTGAAAGCGCAAGCAGCTGACGGCTCCCCACAGCACAGCTGGGCATTATCCTGTGAATGCCAACAGTGTGGCCTGGGCTGTAGCCTCTCCTGAAAATGTAGATTGCACATTGGACTTCCAACAGTATTATTCTTTCTCTTGCCAGTGAAACCTCATTCCTAGTCTACAGATCAGTCTGTCTCATGACCCAGAGCCACATGAGTCCTTAAGAAATTTACATTTTTCAGGAAGTCTTGCCAAATTCTACATGGCTGGGAAGATCTCTTCCCTTTTTTTAAAACCACACGTAGTATGGACCCTTTTCCAACTAAATCAACAGAAATAAAACAGACCTTGCCACAAATGACGTTCCTTTCTCAAAAGCAGTTGGTTGTATTACTTGTGGTGTTGCATCACTTACTAGAACTACTGCTGAGAACAAAATTTAAAAGGTATTTTAAAAAACAAAGGAATGATGCAACTGTGCCATACAGGCATTGGGGATAATTGATCAGAGAAGTAGTTCTAATGCAATGCTAAGTGAATTTTAGACTCCTCTTTCTTACTTCTTGGTAGCTTAACATCTTCCAGTGACAATGTTACTCTCCATCACTTCACTGTATAATGTGGAGCAGAGATTCTTGTTTGTGCCTGGTCACTCCCTTAAAGTGTGCCATTAGTTCTTTATAGGTATTAAAAAATCGTTGTTACTGTACAGGTAGATAGCTAATTTCAATACACTGCTTAAGTAACTGGCAATACAAGAGCTGTTCAGCTGTCGTGGCCAGCTGTGAGCACGGGTGAGCGCTGGCAGTGGTGGTGTTGGAGCATCCCTCCAGTGCCTGCTGGGCAAGTCCTCGGCACAGCACGTCTGCGGAGCAAACCAGGCCCAGCTCTCAGCCTGCCCGGGTGTGTGCCCAGGGCACCTTCCAGCCACATGCCAGCTGGATACGGAGGCGATCTGTGAGCTGCAGTGCAACAAACAAGGTCAGCGTCTGCTGATATTAAAAAGGAATTGTTTTAATCTAGCCTCTCCCTGCATTCACCTGCTCCTGTAAGCCGTGCCCACCATGTTCTAGTTAAACAGGGTAATTCACTTTTCTTTTGAATATTTAATTTAAAAAACACCAGAAGTTATGGTCTGGAACCATTCCTGCCAGTTGCCTGCACAAAGCAAGATTTTATCAAAGTTACTATCACAAAGTGGTGTCTGAGGACGAAAAATCACAGCCGGCACGTCCTGTGCGCACCTGTGGTGGTCTCCTTGTTTTTCTCCCGTACCCACAACCATCCCGTCGGGTCGGAAGGGCACGCACTTGGCTGGTACGGCGGGTCCAGCGCGGCTGATGCACAGCATCCTTGTGGCGTTCCTCCTGAGCCCTCTGCTGGAGCCAGCGCCGCAGAGGCTGGGCCACCAGCGTGGCTGTGCTCCTGGGGGCTCTACAGTTGGAAAAGGGGGGCTGGGAAGTATAAGAGTAGCATGTAGAGCAGATATAAGAATTAATTATGACATAGATTTAGAGGTTTAGCTTTTTTTTTTTTTCAGTGGGTAGCAATCCAATGTCCATGTCACCACTGCCAGCAACTCTCGACACTATATTATGGTGACAAACGCTGCTTTGGCTTGAGCACTTGATCAGTCAGAATAAGGTCAGTTCTTCCAAAAGGTTTAGAGGGGATATACTGCTTTAGCTTAGAAGTAAACAATGATCAACCTTCATTTACGTTACTAGCTGACCTCTGCTGTGATCTACAGAACGCTTGAAAAAAATTTTTATAGTGTAGTTTTTAAGTACAAAGGAGATATTTTCAATGGCATGTTTCGCTTTTGTTTGCATTTGTAACCAAGAAGAACCAGCTCTTCTGCTTGTTGCTGGTATACTATCAACTTGCTCTGCAACAACATAACCAACTAACTTGCAAAAAATATCCATGTTCATAACATAGCACAGATAGAAGACAGGCTGGGAAGAAATACAGAAAAAAAAAAAAATCAGAATTTCTTTTCTCAGGGTTCTGTTTTTCTAGCAAGTGATAAGATGGTATATATTGCAGATATTTTTTTTTTTCCGGAGGTTGTTATCAGGTGTAGGATGTACTCATTAAACTTGACAGCTGTTTAAAGTTGTTCCTGAAGTTCACCTCAGCAGTAGCTTTCAAAGATATTTGGAAAAAAAAAAAAGGAAAAAGAAAAAAAAAAAGGAAAAAAGAAGATAAATCAGCTTAAAGCTAATTTAATTAATTTCCTAAGGTGGCTGCGGAGTGTAACTGCTTCTCAATGTAGGCACTGCGTACGCTCTACAAAAATTTGCTGTGGATTCTTTAAAACCTGTGTGCCAATTAGTTCAGTTTAACTTTGGTTTTGTGGTATTGAAGAATTCTTCAAACATCTGTGGTTTGATCAACTTCGTAAACTTGTAAAGTGCCATAGACTTTTTTTTTTTAATTGTAGCATATTTAAAAATATATATATATATATNCAGGAATGGGTTTTGTTGTGGTTTTTATTTTTTTCCTTAGTTTTTGCTTTTAAACAAGAGATTTGAAAAGGGACTTCCCAGGGAAGAAGCAGCTGAAGTTCTGGTGGTGTGGATAAACTAAAGCATAGAGTAATGCAACAGAATCACTGACTTTGAAGATTAATACAACAATAGTATTCAAAGATTAATACAGCAGTAGTAACAGCAGCTTAAAGATTTAACAAAAATCTTTTCTAGATCAATTTGAAATACTCAGATTTATATAATACAGGCAATTCAAATGTGAAGCTGTGACTATCTCTGGCAATATACAATCTAAAAGCTGAAAAGGCTCAGCAAGGTTTCTTAATGTGCTTTATTTATAACGTGGCACTGCAAAAAACATTGCTGCTGAGCTGTTTCTGGGTTGCCTGTATCACCTTTGTATCAATTTTACTCAATAAAGTTCTCTGGCTTCTGAGAATTTTTTTCAGCCATATCATTTCCATTGTGCATTGTTATCCCACATCAGAGTATCTATCTATCTCCCGTCCTAGTGGTAAAGGGAGAGGAGGAGTTCAAGTCTTCCTTGAAAGCAGTGGGCACCGGTGCCTACCTCAAGGAAAGGTCAGAGCCCAACAAAACCAGAGTGTGGCAGCAACGTACACACCGCCGCCGCTTGGTCTAGGAAGAGGGGCCGTGGCCATCCAGCTAGAGTAGGTTTTGAGCCATGGTTTATTTGTGGTACTGTTTTTCTGTTCTTGAGTCACCACTATGTACATTTGTTAGCATGAATGATGTACCTAATGTGTTATTTTTAATCTAAATTTCAATTAAAATGTGAGTTTTCAAACTTTTAATGGGAGTCTGACTACCTTAATTCAAACATATTGGACAAGTTGAGCCACAGCAAGGTAGCTTTAACTGTAGCTTTAATAGCATTTAAAATCCCAGCCCACTGATGTTGTTAGTGTTTCAGATGTCCACCTGACTTTAACAATTATTACCACTTACTGATCAAAAAATATGCAAATCTGAAATTGTAGCTATGTATTATACAATACAGTTGCATTAAACAGACTTTTTAATTGAATATATGTCTGACAAATGTTTTTCATTTCACAACTAAAGCACTGCAGTTCCTTTCTTATTAAAAGGGGTAGCAAAGGCTCAGAACAGATACTGCTTAATCACAGACTTTTAAAATGGCGTTTGCCATGATGTGCCTTACCTTTCACCTCTGGCTAGTGTTTGTCCAGTCACAGCAAATTTATGGCAGAAGTAAGAGTAAGGCTTTCGGCAGTTGAAAGAACTTTAAAGTCAAGATGTCACCTTTGTCTCATAGTTGCTATGGTCCATTTCTATTAAATTTACATATAATTAATGTCATTTAGTTTAATTACACTTCCAACGGTTTCTAAACTTCTAAGAAGTAGCTCTTGGTTAAAAGTTGGAACATTTAGAAACCTACCGTCCAGAAGACGTAAGGGACAGGTGTCACTCGATACACCACCACATTAGTCATCTTTATGTATTTCAAAGCAGGTATAGATACAGCAGTTATTAGTCTACAAATACAAATTACTGCTGAAAGAAACGACAAAGTACTGATTAGTATAGCTAAAAATACTGGCTCACTTTTTCAGTAAGGTTAACTGAGTTGGCAATACAGAGCAGAGAGTCCAATTCTCTAATTGTGTGAATTATTACGGATTTCTGTGTTCCACTAATCCACTAACTTCTCCCCCAAACTTCAGTTAGGTTTAGAATGGTGATGCAATGGGAAAGTGAATGTGTATTATTAGTACCAGAGGGACAGCAATATAAAAATGTTGTCTCGCTCCTGTGCTTCAAATAGATGCCTTTTATTTGATTTGTGGCATCTTCATCTCAGTGAACTTCTGAGAGTGCAGGAATCTGTGTCCCTAACCAGCTTTAGGCATCACTCGGGTGCAGTGGGATCAGTAATTCGGTCTAGCGGAGAAAGGTAAAGAAAAAATAATTCCAAATTTAATCACATTACTCTGGGCACAGAGTCTAGTTGGAGGTCAGTGACAAGTGGTGTTCCCCAGGGGTCAGTACTGGGCCCAGTCCTGTTCAATATATCCATCAATGACCTGGATGAGGGGATAGAGTGCACCCTCAGCAAGTTTGCCGATGACACAAAGCTGGGAGGTGTGGCTGACACACCAGAAGGCTGTGCCGCCATACAGAGAGACCTGGACAGGCTGGAGAGTTGGGCAGAGAGGAACCTTATGAAATTCAACAAGGGCGAGTGTGTGGCCAGCAGGTCGAGGGAGGTCATCCTCCCCCTCTACTCTGCCTTGGTGAGGCTGCACCTGGAGTACTGTGTCCAGTTCTGGGCTCCCCGGTTCAAGAAGGACAGGGAACTGCTGGAGAGGGTGCAGCAAAGGGCTAACAAGATGATCAGGGGACTGGAACACCTCTCTTATGAGGAAAGGCTGAGGGATTTGGGTCTCTTCAATCTGGAAAAGAGACGACTGAGGGGGGATCTTATCAACGCTTATAAATACTTAAAGGGTGGGTGTCAGGGGGATGGGGCCAGGCTTTTTTCAGTGGTGCCCAGCGACAGGACAAGAGGTAATGGGCACAAACTTGAGCACAGGAAGTTCCACCTAAACATGAGGAGGCACTTCTTTACTTTGAGGGTGGCAGAGCACTGGAACAGGCTGCCCAGAGCAGTGGTGGAGTCTCCATCTCTGGAGACATTCAAAACCCGCCTGGATGTATTCCCGTGCAACCTGCTGTAGGTGACCCTGCTCTGGCAGAAGGGTTGGACTAGTTGATCTCCAGAGGTCCCTTCCAACCCTACCATTCTGTGATTCTTACCTTGGACAAAAAGTATCACCTCCCAAAAAAGTATCACATGCCCAATGCAGCATATCCACTTTTTTCTCTAAAACACCAAAAACACATGTACAGCAAAGACAACAGCCCTGCACTGCAAAAGGGCAACATGTGCTTTGGCACCCGTGCAATGACAACAGCTCAGATGATGTGCAATTGTTTAATTAGGCTATAAACATTGTAAAATCTACTTGCAGCACCGTCAGCTGGAACAGCAGCACCATCAGTGGTCAGGGCAGCTGGTTTTTCCAGGGGCCTGGCCCCAGCTCTGGTGGTACGTGCTGGCAGAGCAGAAAAGCTGAGAGCCTGGTCACAAGTAACTGGGCTCCAAAGCAGGCCATGTTTTCCTGTTCCCAGCACGCTGCCACTTGTTTACACAACCTCCAACTTCATCACCAAGAAGCAGCCTGGAAATTCCCATCTCACCAGCTGAAAGTTTCCCCTCCTGAACTGTGGGTACAAAGCAGCAGAACCTGGTCTTCTCAACGCTTTGTACACCAACTCCTCTGCGCTGGCGTGTTCTCCTTCACCTCTGACTGACCTAACAGCAACGTGGAGGAACACACACTGAAGCGGTCAGTATGTTTTTTTTATATATATAAGTCACATCATCACATTGCAGCACCAAGCATACATATTGAGAGGCAAGGAAAACAAACAAAATCAGTGTTGTTTGGTGTAACCACTATCCATTCATCCAAGAAAAAGCGCATTTTAGACAAGCTGTATCTGCTTCCATTAAACAGCTGGACAATTAATTTATTTTTTTCCAGAACAAAATGTATGGCAGTGTGATCCACAAGTCATAGTTCCCATCAACACTTTTCTGCCCCCCACCCTTGGCAATGTGTGACATGGTATCTAGTTTAATCTTAGCATAAAGTTAAACTAGTATGCTGCTGCTGAGGTAAGAAATCTGCACCACTTCTTCTGTAAGGCTTCCTGATTTTTCTATTGAAGAGAATAAAAGCTACTTGCAGGCATAAAATTAATTTGTAGGATAAATAAAATGCAAACTAATTCTTATACATTTTAATGTAACTGAGTGAAACCTAACACACATTTGTTTTAATTATCTGATCCACTGTGCCTTACTACTGACTCATAACCAGAACGTTCTAGGTGCATGCCGTTTCCTTGGCAGAAATATCTTCCCAGAAGTACATCATTGAGTATCTTTAATCACAGTTCTCTTCCTTGTGCTGTTTTCTCTCTGTGCGCATGCCTTCCCAACTTCGTGCTTACAAATTCTTAAGGAAAACTAGCCTCAGCAAACCAGGGGAATTATCTCCCCACAACAGCACTTAAATTGTGTAGTAATTCTAACCATAAAACGTGACTGGTCCAATGCTGCACAAAAGCTGTTCCTGTAGTCTGCTGCCACTGCCATCCTAGATCTGTAGATTACAAAGCAGTAGATCAAGCTGATGAAGAATTTCACTACTAAATGATGCATGCATGTGCACGTGTCTTCAAAAACTCATGTCTGCCATCCCCCAAAATAATCCTGACTGTACCTCAGAGCACTGCTCTCTGTATTGTGCATTGGCAAATATAACCATGTTACAGCGGTCTAGAGGAAGTCGTTTTGCCCTGCAAAGAAAACCCAGCAATGAACTTAGTACTGGAGAGCAGGTGTTACAGTTGATATTATTTTTAAAAAAATATCAGACTGTGAAAAAAGAAAAAGCAAGACAGAGGAGCGATACAGAAATGTCAATTCATAGGCAGAAATTAGGAAAATAAACACTACCAAAACAATGCTGTTTTCAGCAACTTCATTTTACTTTCAATAGTGTTTTAGGATTCACTTAATACCTGTAGAATTTCATTCAGTAATGACAGAACATGTTTAGATTTCAACCCTCGTGAGTTTACAGAACAAGACAGTGGTCTGCAAGTGTGTAAGAATTTTCTTTTTAACAGTTGAGTAGACTAATTCTCAGTACCCTAATGCATTATTTTGATAGTGGACATTTTGCTTCCCCATTTCAACAGAATTACAGCATTTCTATACAGAATTACAAAAACCAAGTGAGACTTTTACATAGATGATACGCCCTGCACGTTATCCTGACTGTTAGAAGAAAAATCCCCATATTGTTCAAAACTATACAAAGCAAACAGCCAGGAAAAATGTTTTTTTTTTATTCTATTACACTGTGTTAATACAATAAATATACAAAACTTCTGAACTACTCAGACATGCAACAGAGGGGCAGAAGAAGTGCATTTGTACAGAGCCGTGACATTCACCAGGATGGTAGAGCATTGTTAGTAATTTACAAAATATACAAACATCCCTCAGATAAATAAAACTGACTCCTAAATTACAGATCAATGACTACTGACATTCCAGTGTTTAAACTTTGTACTCAATTTGCCACAATACTACAAAATGACAACTTACGTGGGTGCCATACTCTGATATTAATTAAGAGAGACCGTAAAATCTAGTTTTCATTAGGTACAAAATATTTTAACAAGTATCAGCCTTCTGTTGTCAAAGCTAAACTCAAATTTCTCTCTCCCCTTTGGGCTGCAAAGTGTCAAGAGATTTCTGGTTTAAACCATTCACATGAAACAACCTTGAATTTCACTTAGGAGGTTTAAATCTGTTCATTCAACCCATGACATTAGAAATACACACTCCCTATACATAGAACATTAAATTGTTTTCCCAAAAAGCCTGTAAACACCTGGGGAAAAAAAATATCTACCTGCCAAATTCAGGTTTTATTCCTACTGTTTTTTTCCATAATATATTCTGGTAATGTATGTTATTATGCAATCTTCAACTTAAATTGCAAGGATGATGTCCCTGGGACTCCTATCCAAGAGATACCAAGAGAATTGCTTAAATTTAGACTTAAAAGTAGATTTTTCTAGATACAACTCTCAAGTTCGATTTAAAAGATTATGAAAAGAACAATCTTGGTATACAGCTGCTAGAAAGGGTGATGCCTGATCTCAACAGAAAATGGTGGCTTTTATCTGGAAAGCTTTTAATAACATTCCACACAAATTCAAGTTCAATGCTTGCATGTCCACTAGTATGAAATTTTAGAGCCCCTATTACACAGAATATTTAAATTGTTTTAACTTCTATGATGCAGAGAACATTTAGAAGCGAGTATATTCGTTAATATGAACTTCAGCATAGGTGAAACTACGACATTTATCCAAATTCAAGTTGGATTTAAAGAAATCATTGAAAGAAAGGAGACTAATAGGGACCTCATGCTAACAGTACAATACTGATGCAGGGATTAAGCTAGGGGGTTTATTTTTTGTAACGCTCTTCTCTTATTATGAATACAGTCTAGTGAACAAGAACCTATGAAAGTCGTTCCACATTCAGAACATGGAGGTGCCTCAGAATTTTATGCTGTCTTACTAAAAGGGATTTAACTCAAGAGCTGATTAATTTCGGCCACAGAATATACTTACACAGGTTGTGGGATGTGGTCCTTCCTGTTCCCATTTTCTAAAACAGAGTTTGAAAAAAAAGCCCAAGTATTGTGCATAAGACTCATGAGGCAATCCAAGAACATAAATAGTCTTTCAAAGGAGAGAAACACGACGTTATACTAAGACCTGATTATGTTCTAGAGTATTATGATGGTATGTACCATTATGGATTGTTCAGTTCCACAGCACCAATTTAACCTCTTAGGCCTCCAGTTCAATGAGTTAAAATTTAACTTTGTTTAAAATGAAGATTTCTCATTTTTCCAACTCAAAATAGTTTAAAAGCTGCCCCCCCAGCTTAAATCACATCACAGAGATGGCTGAGTTAATGTTAAAATGAATTCATGTATCTGTTAAATGCCGTTGCTTAAAAAGCTTGGTTTTAGACAATATTTCTGTTAGAAAATTAAATACTGTATATTTAGGGGTTTGGACAAGCACTAAACAGAGTGACTGACTAGGCTAGAGATAGATTTAGTATCACTGTTAAACACAAATCTACACTTCAAAAAAAAAAAAACCAAACGCCCCCAAAAATCCCAAACACAACAAAAATACCACTGCATGTAGAAGAGGGAAGGGGGGCAAGAAACTAGTGTTCTAAAAGTCAATACTGGTTTCTTTTCCAGCAAAATTATTATCCCAAGACATGAATACTGAAATTAAAAATAGCAAATATATAATCATTTAGCTCTGTGATTGAAACCATCAGTTAACTTCCTTAAACTGTACACTGCATTACACATTCTATTACAGAGAATGTTTGTGCACCATAGTCATTTCTCACAGGTAGAGAATACTCCATGAAAATAGATACAGACGCACGCTATAATTATAAAGTGGGGCAGGTAAATTCTGGACCAAAACACTATTTAAACAAGATCAGATAACTCAACAGTATTCATGCAAACTTACAGATTTATATCAAAAGACTTATCCTAAAAAAAACCCCAAGAAAAGAATTTATAGTATCTACCCTACTTGTATTTGTCTTCCAGCAGGTGCCGAAATTGCAAAAGCAGTAGCCAAACCTAACTTTCTACATCTCTCAGTCTACCCCACTTCTTATAGTACAAATAGGGAAAAAAGTTATTATGAAGAAAAAGAATTGATCCAAAGTGCTTTCCTGAAGTTAAAAAAAATACCGGAGTGAACCACTAAAAAACCTTCCAAATACTTAATACATTTATTTGATCATTATATGCCACAATTCATTCTCAGGCCAATTGTTGAAATAATTTATCCCCTGTAAAATATGGAAGGCTTTATAGTTTAGAATCGCAACATCTCACAGAAGGGCAATGAATGGCTATCTTTTTAAAATAAATAAATTTATAATAAAATAAACCAAACGTTTCCCATTTTACCCGTGCACAGCTGCAGAAGAGACAAACATGCTGTGTGAATTTTGATCTAGGCTTTTAGGGAATATAGTAAGTGACTGCAAAATAAAGTACAGTTGGAGAGAACTGTGATGACTTCTTATGTTTCCCTACATTCGGTTACCCTTGAACGCGTTTTGAGCTGCACTGGTTGCTGCTGTTGATGCAGCGTTCGCTGCAGCCGTTTGTACGGTTTTGTTGGACATCACTCCTGTTGCGAACTCCTGCTGCGCCTTCTCAAAACTAGCACCAGTCGTGCGGTAGAGACCATGCACCTGGGGAGGTGGAAAAGCAGTGAAAAAACAGTGCTGAACATTCCATTTTGGGGTAGACTAATAGCAAGGTCTCAAATACAAAGCAGAGCTGTCTGGTGGGGAAACTGGTTTGCTCATGTGTTTGGGAGGATCCAGAAATGACTAAACGGACTTTATTCCCACAAATCCTACAACTTTTGATTGCCCTGCTGCACGAACAGTTTGACTGTAGGAACACCTGTAACCTTCTGCAAGTTCAGAGGGGTCTCATAGGTGTTTACCAAAATGTGTGTGGTATCTATCTACTGAAATAACATATTTAAATACACAAACAGGCTGCATCCTTAGCATAATGCAGGGCTCATAGATTGCAAAAATGTCTTCTGTCTCAATTTGTATACAACTTGTTGTACTCATTAAAAGAGTTCATAAGGGTGCATTACGTTAAAAAAAGCAGCAGGAAACAAAATCAAAAAGTAGTTTTGAATTCAGTGTCAGTAACATTTTGGTGAACTTCTTCTACATCAATTTTTAGAAAAATTTTAATTTCTCTGATTACTATGGTTACAAGAACAAGCAAAGCTATGATTGAATATTAAAAAATACAAAATATCCTAATAATGCATATATGTATCTGCTAAACTAGTGTGATGACCAATAGCTCTGCACAGTAAGCAGAGGTATTAAACAATATGACTTAAAAACACTCTAAACAATATGGCGTATAATCTCTACTACAACAGAAAACTGAATCCTGAGTAAATTCCAGCTACCTCAGTATTAAAATTAAAATGCTATTTCTGACTCATGTTTGATCAAGTCACAATAAAGGTGTCAAATAACATTGCAAAGACATTTTCATTCAAGTGTAGATTGAAAATTAATTAACATTTTTCTTTGTTATAAATGTCAGAATTTCTCATCCATGAAGATACAACAGGTCACATCTGAGTATGCAGGTTTTTGAAAAGGATCCAGATGTATACGGTAGGAAAACTGTAAAAAAAAAAAAGCTCCACCATACATTTTTCTTGCTCGTTTCTTTCTCCTGTACCTGAGTATTTATGCAGAAAACAAATAAGGAGAAGGGCCATCTCCAGGCAACGCTTACAATTCTAGCTTACTGTAAGTAGGCCAGAAGAGTTTGGGTATGTGAAAATCTTTAAGTGTAATTGTAACTGAGGCTGAACTATTAGAATTGCCAGCACATCATCAGCAGAATTCTCAGTTACATTTAATCTAAACAACAATAAAAACTTACTAGCATGTTAGAATCTAAACTTAGGTCTTAACAGATGGAAATTCACAAAAAGGAACCAAGGGGAAAAAACATCTTTCTTTGAGCTTTCATGCTATGCAATCATTAAGTGACAATAAAATGTTAAAATAATATATGCAGAGAAATGAAAATCCCTTTTTAAGGTGCCAGGCATCTCCCTCTTCTATTGATTTTAATGGAAGTGCTTTTGCTAAGAGCTGAAACCTACCAATCATTTGAATCACACCTCACTCAGCCTGATGAATCACCACAGATTTGAAAATTACTGCCTGGCATCTACAGGTACAATCATCGTGTCCAGTGCATTCACCTACCCTTTCATTGTGGGCTTACCTCCCAATTTCTCATATTCAGAGCTATCCTTCCCTCTTTTAGTATGCAGAAAATACATGCATTGTACAAGCAGCATTTTGTAACTCCACAACAGTATAAGCAAAAAAGTACAGTTGTTAATACGTAAGGCACACCCCCAAGAATATCATTTAATCCCCATTACTTTGTGAGAGAGCACCCCTCTCATGCAGTAAAGCAAAATCCAGGTCAAACATAGGAAACAGAAGGAGAGAACAGTATGTAACTTACCTTTTTAAACATAACTAAGGAGATAACAGCAGATGCTGTGAAAAGTGCAGCTATGATTATCATCATAATGCCAACAGGAATACTCTTATTAAGACCAGTAAGAGATGAAATCCACCCACTGAAAGTAAAAGAAAGGACAAACTTTACTAGCACAGCACATGAACCATTCAACCACGGGTATCCATACCAAGGAAAGCTTTATAACCTCCTGGTTCTGATCCACTGTGAATATTTTTGAAGTCATGGGAATTTTACATAAGCATATTTTGGTTCTATACTAAGCTTTTAGAGTTTTCCGTTCTTCCCAGCGCATGCAGTGAAACTATACAAAAAATTGTACTAAGGATGATTATCCTTGAGCAGAACTGTGAAGACATTAAGAGAGTTGCTCATCAACTTTTGGGGATTTTTTTTGTCATACTGTCATTTCAGACTGATTTAAGAATACATGATTTTGTGGAAGAGAAAATGCCTCTAAAAAGATAGCTCCTAACTTCTTTAAATACAAACCAAAAACACGCCCCATGCACACAGCTTCTATGGGGGAAGACTCATTTAATTGTATCCACACAGTGATGCTTTCTCAATTATGTTAATACGATAGTTTTTTGAAGTAGATAGCATCAGATTAACTAATAGAAAAGACTCCTCTATCACTATGTACCTCAAACATTTCACCATTCTTCAAAATTGAAACACCAACAGAAAAATACAGTATCACACTTGCAACCACAAAAAGTAGGCTGCCTTAAGGAAAATAGAGCATTAAGATGGAAAAGATTCTTCCACAGGAAGAAAAAGCAAAAAATTTCTGTAAACCCGAACAACCTTTTTTAAAACTTTCCTCTACCTTTTTCAAATTGTTTTGATATCCCTTATGTCCAACTGGATGCTATCACAAAACTCAAAAATCCAAACTGTAATTAGCATTTTCTGATAATTATTTATTGTAATTTTCTGATAGTTAGCATTTTCTGATGTTATGAACATTTCTGATATTCTTTTCATACCCTTTCCCCAGGTATCCTTAAAAGCACACTCCACATATGTGGAGAGCTGGCCCTCTAAAATACTTTTTTATTTTGTTAAAGTTGATTGATGTATCTATGAAAAAGCAAAATAGCAGATTTGAGAGCAAAAAATAATAAAACAGGATCCTTCCTTACACTACAGTTCTAAAGCAATGCTGTTTTGTCTGCCTTACGTATGTTTGGAGGTTAGCAGGAAAAAGCGCTGATACAGAGAAGTGTCACTACCCAACTACAGTGCTGCCAGTCACAGCTCTCTGTGCTACCACCTGGCTACTACAGCCATGCTTTTAGTTAATTCAAGTTTGCTGGTTTCTTTTCTGAGGACGGTGACTGATTCCCAATAGTTTTTCCTTGTAAAAATCTAAATATTAGATCTCGAAAACTCAAATAAAAGATAATATAAATGAAAGCTTCATTTAAAAGCTTATATCCTTAAAAGCAGCAACAAGAAAAATCAACTATTACAGAATAAGGAGCTCACTCAGACAAATGAGCTTTTCAAAGATATATCACTATATTCACCCAAATACATTGTTAACTCATTCTTCAAATTTTAGCTATAATTTTCCTTAATAACTAGTAAGTATACTGATATAATAAGAAACAACTAATGATACAAAATAATATGCAAACAGTATATTATTACTGTCTAAATTATTTTCTTTTTCTCTAAGTTTTGCTTATGTCTTTATCTTAAATATAGAGCAAATAACATCTCCACACGCCACCAAAATAGAGGAGGTAATGTATAAAAGAATAGTTCGAAGTGGTTTACACTGAAGGATAAAATTTTGACCAGCCTAATAACAAAAGTACCTGACAATCTTGGGCTGCATTTCACCACTTTTCCAGTTAAGAGCACTCCAAAAATGCTTTTTTTGAGTGCTAAATTTAACAACTGTCAGTAAGCACAAGATTTTTTTTAAAAAAACACTCAGACTGCATTGCAGTTGCTCTGTCAAATATGAGTGTTTGTCTCACAGGCAGTAGAATGCTACAACAAACAGAATACTCACCAGTTTCCCCATCTTTGAAATCCTGCAGCTTGAAGTACGTGTACAGCAAACTGACAGATATATACAAAGAAGAACACAAAGAACCTGAATGAACTGTCACTCCTGAAATAAGGGGGGAAAAAAAGATTAAAGCAACCAGGAAATTAATGACTTTTTGCAAATACTGTAGTACCAATATGATTTTTTTTCTGTAATAAATAGAGGAAAAAAGTGATTTATTTATTTATTCATTCATTCATTTCATTTATTGACAGTGACCTGAAGTATCAGTAATTCTGTGGGTTTGTAGAGTGTTTGTTTAGAAGAGCTGTTCCTTCTTTAATATAGTATTTTTGTCACCTGCACCTCTAACAGAGGTGAGAATAGCAGCACAATACTATTCCTTAGTGTTCTGTTCAGGCCTCTTAGGGCCTCTTAGACTAAATGTAGAAGTTTTGCTACAATGCATGAAGAACAGAATTCTGCTCCACTTTCAGACTGAAGTTCACAGTGCTGACAGGATGGGAAGAAAATATTTTACTTGTAAAAGAAAATAAAATCTATTATGGGATTACTGAAACATAGTGCAGACCAGAATACTGAAGCAGCTGTTGCTTGAAAGCAAAGTATACAAAATAAGTTTGCTGAAAATGCCAGCCTGACAAAGACTGAAAGTTAAGAAAAAAAAAAAAAACCAAACAAAAAAAACCCAACCACACACCAAAGAAACCCAAACCAAATATGGTATTGGTATGCCTTTTGTACAGGCAAAATCTCCAAGACGATCTCCAATTATTACTATCAAAACTAATGATCATATCATATGCTTGCCACCAGAGTTGTAAAGAAAGTAGAAATCACTTTGTTAAGTCACAAAAACAGATTTTGCCATTAATAGCTCTTCCTGCAGAAGCAAGTTTGTTTATTTCTATTTATTCAACCAGTTCAGCTCAGTAACTACTTCATTTTCAGATGAGCAACTGACAGAAAGTTGAATATGCAAGTAGTAGTCTTCCTTTTCCAAACAGTCAATAGACAGACTATGGATTTACTAGACAGCAAATGCAAGTTAAACTATATGATTGCTGAAAGATGTGTGGGTGCAGCAGTATCTCTTCGGTTAGCAAAAAGAAACATCTCCTTCAGTCTAAAGGTTACGCTTAACTGCAGTTTCTGGCCATCAGTCTTTCTCTGACTAAAGGAATTAGTGCATTTTAACTGAGAATATCCTGAATCACTTCAATGTAAAACAAAAAAATCCCAAGCCTGTACTGAAAGAATACAGGATTTAGAATATCTACATGCTGATTTTCACAAAAAAACTATTTTTTTCCCACATTTTGGGGTGAAGGGATAGAGACCTAATGAGAATTTTCCTTAAAGTTGTTATCAGCCCAATACAAAGTTAAATATTTCCTACAAATATTTCATCAATGGTAGAAGCTATAAATACTTCAAAGGATATTCCATGATATTCCTAACTATTGCCATCTATGTTTCAAATACAACAACTGAATTAATGGCAAGAAACTACTTGTTTCTAATGAAAGCATATTAAAGGATTATCACACTGATAATCAAGCAAATTCTGGAACGTTAACACATTTCAAGAAGTTTTTAAATATCCTAAGTCACGCTGAGGTTGTTACCTGAAAGCTCCATAAAGTGGTCTGTACCAGCAGATGAAAGAACAAGGGGTAAAAAGCAAGAACCAGAGAATACTCAATCCAAAATCAACCCCTCGCGTAGCGTCAACGTAAAACCAGGCCAAACATCCAAAGATATTAAGAAAGAGTGTCACTGTATGGACTGTAGAAGCAAAAGCAAAATAGGCTTAATTAGATTATGTTTATACAATAAATTATTACAACTGTTGAAGTAATACCCAAAATGAGCATTTTTAAACAAAACATCAGCATGCTGACAATAAATCAATGCCCTCAGCAGTAAGATTATTTTCATAGTTTTCCTAACTTTCAGGTAAACCCTGTAATTCACAAGTAAAGTACTGAACATGAAAATTCAAACACTGTCAGACATATGGTGAAGGAAAAAGTCCTATCATAAAAAGAAAACATTTTCAAACTTAAAATAATAAAGAGTTTTTGACAGCTGCAATAATTGATACTTCTTCTACAGTAATAACTGGATACAGATATTTAAGACTACTGAATATTTTTTGAGAAAGCTTATAAATAATATAAAACGCATCACAAATTTAGCACTGTACCCATTCTAATTTGAAAATAAAGATTTCAAAAACAATCTTTCAATGAAAAGCTCTTTGTCTTCCATGTAATAAAGTGTAAAAAACCAAAGCCACTTTGTAAAAATATTTCTTCCTTCTCCAAGTGATAGAGGAGCCACTCTATCTAGCCACCACTGAGGAGAGGTGCCATGCTGGACCTTGTTCTCACCAACAAGAAGGGGCTGGTGGGGAATGTGAAGCTCAAGAGCAGCCTCGGCTGCAGTGACCATGAGACAGTGGAGTTCAAGATCATTAGGGCGGCAGGGAGGGTGCACAGCAAGCTCACTACTGTGGAGAGCAAACTTTGGCCTCTTCTGGATCTACTTGCTAGAGTACCACAGGATAAAACCCTGGAGGGAAGAGGGGCCCAAGAAAGCTGGTTTATATTCAAGGATCACTTCCTCCAAGTTCAGGGCGATGTATCGCAATGAAGAGGAAGTCGGGCAAAAAAGTCAGGAGGCCTGCATGGATGAACAAGGAGCTCTTGGACAAACTCAAACAGAAAAAGGAAAACTGAAGAAGGTGGAGGCAAGGAGAGGCAGCCTGGGAGGAAAACACAGAAATTGTCCAAGCAGCCAGGGATCAGGTCAGGAACACTGAAGCCCAGATACAGTTAAATCTGGCCAGGGACATCAAGGGCAACAAGAAAAGATTCTATAGGTATGTCAGTGACAAAAGGAAGACTAGGGAAAATGTGTGCCCTGTCTAGAAGGAAACGGGAGAGCTAGTCACATGGGACATGGACAAGGCTGAGGTATTCAATGACTTTTTTGACTCCGTCTTCACCAGAAAATGCTCTAGCTACACCACCCAAGTGGCAGAAGGCAAAAGGCAGAGACTGGGAGAATGAAGAACTGACCACGGTAGGAGAAGTTCAGGTTTGAGACTGTCTGAGGAACCTGAGGGTGCACAAATCCATGGGACCTGATGAGGTGCATCCATGGGTCCTGTGGGAACTAGTGAATGAAGTTGCTAAGCCACTAGCCATCATATTTGAGAAGTTGTGGCAGACTGGCGAAGTTCCCACTGACTGGAAAGGGGGAAATATAACCCCCATTTTTAAAAAGGGAAAAAAGGAAGACATGAGGAGGTTCTGGAAGAGGAAATAAAACATAGGGTAGAGCAGCAAGCAGAAGCAGGCTGGCTTGCTATGGTAATAAGTGCCTCCACTGAAGAAGTATATGAATGCTTCTAATGAAAAATGAGCCAAACCATGTAGATACAATCCTGGGAAAGAACAGTCACAAGGACTGATTCAACAGCCAGCCCTAAGGCACAGAGTTCTGGACTCAATCTTTTTTTTTTTTTTCCTGAAATAGATTTTGTCTTTCTTTTCCTTTATTATGCCCTTCTCCGTCCTTCCTGAGCAATCCCTAAGTCAGAGAATACTTAGAGCTAAAGAAGTAAAAGAGAAATAGGACTCAGTTAAAACTCTCGATCTACCTAGAAGAAAATCTGTCATCTTAGTATAAAAGCACAACTCCTATGTATTTTGAAATACAATAATGTTGTTGCTTCATTTATTGCCATAAGAAGGAAAAAAGAAAAACAGCACTAACATTCCAATTCTCACTGCCCAACTTCACTTTGTGTTTGGAATACGCAGCACTTTCAGAACTCTTCAGAACAGTCCTGCAAATGGCCGTAATTAGTAACTATCCTAAAATTTTCGAGTACTTGATCTTAGATTACACATAAATCTTAAATATCTGTCAGAATTTATGAGAGTGACTAGTCACACATTCCACAGTGGATTTAGCTGCTTATTTGAAGATTAATGACCCAGCAATGAATATAGAAAACTGTGGATTATAATGAAGTGGAATTCACTTGATTCAATGCTGACTGCTCATTTTATGTGTTTCAATTACACGGTTCAATCACAGTAATAAGATTACCAGGTTAACAGGTAAAATTATGGAGATTTGCTAACTAAACATGAAGTCCTAAAAAAAATACCGAAAAGTTCTGAGATTCACATTCCCTTAGTATGCTAAAAATGTATTTAAGGCATCAAAGCACCTAAATCTTTGGAATTTCCTCAGTCACAGAATAATTATTAGGCTCTCATCACACTGCACAAAGCAGAAGAAACAAATGTTGTGGCATTTGTACATTTGGTTCATCCAGCATTTCTCCAGTCAAAACACAGCACCTGAATGAGGGCAAAACTAACCACACAAAGATGGTGTAGAGCATTCTTGGTATACAAAGGGTAGTTTTAACATGGACTGATTCTTCAGCTAATTTACTTTACACTATTTTTTTAAATAGACTACAATTATAGTAAGTCTCCACTAAGGACTAAAAACTATATTAAACTACATAAAACTATATATATTATAGCAAATGGATATTATACTTCTTAAATTCACAAATCTATTAACATTGATTGTGAATGACATTTCTTAATATATAAGCTGACATTAAATGTTCAAAGCTCATTTTACAACAAAAGAGATACTTAAACCAGAAAGCTGCAATATACTAGAACCAAACTACCTTAGGATTATCCTCCTCTTTTTCTGTGGAAGTTTCTATGAAATAATTCAGTACTTTTAAAGTTGAAACTAACAAAAAGATTTCACTTCAACATTTGACTTCTGGATTTAAAACAACTTCTCATTACAGAGGTTGCAAAAGCCAAAAGTAGCAAGTTTGAACACGCACTTTGGTTTTTTTATTTTAAAAAATACTTACACATCCACAAATAGTACATAATCTTTACTGTCTTCTGGAATTCTACAGGAATGTCTACAGAAAAGTCCTGGTAGAAACAAGGACCTACTGGAAAATTCTCAGGAAGAGGTGGCCAGTTATTTTTTCTACCTGCAAAACAGGAAAAAAGGAGCTTTATAATACAGTTTTAATCTCTGTATACTAGAAAGTGATATGCACTTGAGCTTGTTGAAATTGCGTTATGCACGAGTTTCACAAGCGTATGGATAACTTGGGCTACCAAAACCCAAGAGTTTTATCAGCAATCTTCACACAATACTGAATATAAACTTCAGAAATAAAATACAGTGAAGCGCAGACAGATCAAGGAAAGTACGATATTTTGTCTACGTAAAAGACTAAGCAGGCATCTGACGGTTCCTATGAAGTAATAAGAAATGAGAATTCTTCACAAAACAAGCAGATATGGGCAGAGTTCCTTGACTTTTAAATGTATGTTTCCCTAAAATCCCACCATACTCACATACTTTGTTGAACACAAAGACTGGGGACTGAAAAGCATTCTTCATCCTCAGAATTCTAATATTTTTAACACCAGGCTATCTCCAACACTTTGAACTCCTTCCCAATATAGTTTACAGTCAAAGCTTTACCTAAAAGCCCATAAGCCTCAGAAAGGCAGATACTGACATGGTCTAAACTACTTTTGTTACAAGAAGACACCCTACAGCACCACTGTATTTTGATACACTTGTGCGACAGAGTGAGGACACCACAAAGGACACAGTATCAGACACTGGATTTCCTGTACGCTGATCTGCTCACAGGCCAGAGTGTATGTTCTGCTGAACACAAGTCATACCAAGCACAGACTCAAGAGATTCAACTGAGATAAGAACTGCAACAAACCTTTAATATAGCATTTCAAATTCTGGATGCAACAGATACATTAATTGCCATGTTCCAAAAGTGGAACTGAACTAGAGATTAACCTAAAGGTACCTTTATTTGAAATTCTGACAAGGTTTTGCTTGCATTTTCTAACTTCAACCATATCTTTACTAGCAGTTCATCTCATAAGAAAACTTGCAAAACTTACATACTTGCATTATTTCTTATTTGTTTCCCCACTCAGACAAGATGAAGCTGTCAGTTCTGTTCAAACAGGTCCAAAGCACTGAGTATCTGTTAAGTTTTCTGCCTCTTACGCTGAATTTTTCACCAAGCCTTTCAGAGCAGGGGATTGGCAGAGGGAGCATACAGAAGGTAATCAAGTAAGATTTTCATCCATATTAAAAACTACTTAGGGATTTCTTACGTGGGAAATATCTGATAGTAATTCAAATCTCCGTTCCACAGTATATAGTTATTTCTCTCAGGACTGATAGTTTCAAGATAGAGTTCTGGAAAAATTCAGGTATCTTATAATAATTCAAGTTATTATTTAAGAATTGCATTTCATGTGCTTTCCCACTGCTGTGTTACAGGTTTCAGAATTTTCAACTAAGACTGAAAGACAGTTTGGTGAGATGGTTTCAGATCAAAACCAAAGTGGTGTTTTTCTAAATACACTTTGGATACTAATATTCCAAGACTGTATCTTGATAAGCAAAGAGCTAGCTCAGACCTATTTCATCCAACACAAGCTCCCACCTCAAGGTCTACTAACATAACTTCAGTGGCATGCCTACACTATGAATGCAGATTCAAACTAGCTTCATGCAACCACAGAAAGGGATTTTTGTGCATGCCCAAAAGAACTAGCTGAAATAGGAAGCAGCACAGTTCAATTAGCTCAAATGCAATGCTGCACAGGACCTGAGCAGAGAAGACCAAAGGTATCAAGCTGAGCTGACCTACCAGCTTGAAGATCATTCCACTGTAGTCAACTGCATATGACAGTGTCCTAAATGTGCAGCCAGCATCTTAAATTGAATGCAAATAGCTGGAGTATTGCAAAAGACCCTGTCCTCTGATCAAGACAACTCTATAGTGTTTGCAAAGGAGTTCAAATGACTGTGCAAAAGAAAAAAGAAAAACAAAGGGAAAAGAATATTTTTCTCCTCAGTCGCAGTCTACAAATCCTGATTTGCAGCACCTTTTACACAGTTTTTTGGTTAAAAACTAGTATCTTCTTCAAAGCTTTAAGAGCTCTCTCTTCTCCGTTCATCCTTGCTAAAGTATCCTTTAGATTCTTCATCGATTCTTCGAGCACTTTGATGTGGACAACTGCAACCTGATAACAAATACCCATTTTATAAATATCCTGAAACATGCATGGGTTTTCAGATTTATGTTTCCTAAGATACAGATGAACAAAACTGTCCCTAAAGCCTGGAAGAGAAAAGTAATCAATCCAGACCATCAATATAAGTTAGTGAAATTAGAAGGACAATACATGGAGAAGGAAATAAAAAAAAAACCAAACAAACAAACATAAAAATCATTATCTGGGAGAACAGGTACAGAGATTTAATAGAGAGATTGGAAAGAACAAATATTGAGACAATAAAAATGGTTTAATGAAGGGACAGTATCGCCATGATTCTTCTCCTTAGAAGAAGAACAGCAATTCCCAACCACAGATCTTAGCATATGACAGGCATGTGACTGCTCTCCACCTTCCCGAGGAGAATTGGAGAGGGTATCCGATGATAGGACGCAGGGGAATAGTTCAAAGCTGCACCAGGGGAGGTTTAGACTGGACATGAGGAAGCATCTCTACCGAGAGGGTGGTCAAACCCTGGTACAGGCTTCCTAGAGAGGTGGTCGATGCCCGAAGCCTGTCAGTGTTTAAGAGGCATTTGGACAATGCCCTTAGTAATAGGCTTTAACTTTTGGTCAGCCCTGAAGTGGTCAGGCAGTTGGACTAGATGTTCATCGTAGGTTCCCTTCCAACTGAAAATATTCCATTCCGTAGAATTCCCTGAGAATCTGAATTACTAAGCAATCTGGAATTGTACTACTGCATATTCAAAAAAAACCAGCATGTGCGGAAATAAAACAGTCAGAACACCAGATCCAAGTGAGAAGATGACACAAAGTCAACCTTGCACACAAGTGTTTTGTGTTTAGTTTTGGTTTTTTTCCTAGTTTCATTTTGAAGTTCTTCCTTTTGAAAAGGAGTATTCCCATAGACCTACTCCTAGCAGCAGAAGTAGTTAAGAGGATGTAGATCTTCTCATTTGTGAAAATGCTGTACAAAAACTAATGGTTTTGCACAGCATACTTATAGTTTGTGGCAAAATGAGATACTGATCTTGACTATGGGTTCCAAAGTATCATATGAAAAATGAATAAAAGATAAATAATAGAATAGATCTTTCTGCTATTTGCATAGAATATTACATCTGTAACATGGCAAAAGATAAGAAAATGTTTCAAAACAGTAAAGTTCTCCTACAGATATAAATACTAACAGAAGAGAAATCAAAGAGATGTTACTTATGAAGTTACTTTTACTACTTCTCAAAATGCTCCATTTCTACTCAATAGTATTACTTAGATACTAACCTATGATAAAGATAGCTCATAGCAAGACAGTAACATGTAACAGAGGCCACATTTAAAATTTTTACAGTTAAAATCTGCACAGGGCAGGCCAGTTTTTATTCACTGTATGCACTGTCTCAAGGGCGATAAACTTCCTTTTCCTGAAGAGTTTATAAAACCCCCTCTTTGATCCGTTTCACAATTTCACTGTAAAACTAAAATCATTTCTAAGAAAAAGTGAAATTTCTGCAATTTAAAGAAGTATTTTTTTCATGCATACCCCCCTGCTGATTGAGACTCTGCATCTCCCTTTCTCTGCGATCTAGTTCGGCTGCTTTTCTTTCCAGTTCTTCTTGACGCTTTAGCAGTTCTGCCTGGGCCAGGGCATGCTCCTGAACAAAACAAGCATTGTTAGATATTGATTAAAAAATATAAACACAAAATAAATATTTCAAGTCTGTTTTCTACAATTAAGCATCCCCAGTTATGGATGAAGACTGACATAATATTGCACGAATTCATGCATTAACCAATTACTTAAAGGCAGTTATAATTTTCATAAATCATTAGGAAAGCAATGCTTATTTATAAAAGACATTATTCCAGAAGCGTACTTAAAAAATTTTAATTAAAAGGAACCTAGTGCCTGAAAGTTACAGACAAACCTTTGCAATTTGTGTGTAAGCAGGTGGTTCTTCTGTTGGTTTCATTATTGCTGGCTGGGTACTGGGTACATTAGGCATTTTCACATTTCCTGGAGGAGGCTAAGAAAACAAGGGACAATTATAGGAAAAGAGTTTCCTGTTCTAATAAACATCTTTTCATTAACTCTGTAAGAACCAATCTAGTTGTTTTAAAGGAAGTGTTACTGGTAAACTGAAAATTTGATATGCTACCTGCAATATTTATAACCTTTAGAAAAAAGAAGTTAACTACATTCCGTGGTGCAGTGCTCTGCTTGTTTTTACACTGCACTACTTGCCTTAATCACACATGGAATTCTAGGGATCAGTAGAAAGTAAACAGAATTTGAATTTTGTTCAGACATGAATATGAGTAAGGACAGTTACTGTTTAAGAGAGGTGCAGGATTTAACAGTGATCTATTCATATACTGAAACATGATGCCATTTATGAGTAATGTCTTCCAGAGCTTTTTACATAACAAAGGCCTATATCACCTGACTAACTAGAGAAGCAATGTACCATGTTAAATTTTCCAATTCAAGATTCATAATCTACTGCTTTACTAGTCCACCAATATGCACCGTAGCATCTAGTTTCAAGTACCACTGGGAATTCATTCATTTGGTCACTACCTATAAGAATACAACTTAGAATAAGCTTTTCGTAGCTCAGGTTTTTTCTTTTTTTGTTCTTTCTATTTTTAAACCCTCTCTTCCTTACCCCTGTTTGTCATCTTCTCTGACTTTCTCCACATCTCTCTACCATATACAGTGTTAACCAATAGGTATCAAATGAAGGAAAAAAACTACTGCCTAGATTGAAGTTATCAACTGAACTTTACCAAAGCAGATCAGTATAGCAAAACTATAATGTTATTTTATTCCTAAATATGCTTGGGGGGAAACTACAATTCTTTGTGTAGAGCTTGCAACATGAAAGATTTCTCTGTTTTGTGATCTTGTAAGACAGAGAACCACTTGTTCCTAATAAGACTGAAATCAAGAACAAAAATATGGTGAGAAGCGTGATGCTTTCAATACAAAAGCACCTTTAAAAAAAAAGCAGGAATCAACAAAATACCAACCTGCATCTTTCCTAAACATCTTTTGAAATGCACAAGTGCAATACACTAAGGATCAAACACCATGCCTGAGTAAACTCCACCTCTGCATATGATACTGCAGCGTATCTCAGCAATATCAGCCGATTCCAGCATTTCAAAATTGTCTTTCCACCTTATACATCAGCTCCTAACAGAATACGAGGTATCAGAGAGGTCTCATTTATCAAAAATGCTCAGTGATTTAGGTTTTTCATCCTAAGAAAGGTTACTCAATGCTGTAAGATGAAGACCACCAAAGGCCCTGCACTTGGCTGGAAAGCTGCCCAGAGGAAAAGGACCTGGGGTGTTGGTCAACATCTGCTGAATATGACTCAGCAGTGTGCCCAGATAGCCAAGAAGGCCAATAGCATCCTGGCTTGTATGAGAAATAGTGCAGCCTGCAGGACTAGGGAAGTGATTGTCCCCCGGTACTCAGCACTGGTAAGGCCACACCTTGAATACTGTGTTCAGTTTTGGGCCCCTCACTACAAGAAAGACATTGAGGTGCTGGAGCGTGTCCAGAGAAGGGCAAAAAAGCTGGTGAGGGGTCTGGAGAAAAAGTCTTATGAGCAGTGTCTTGCTGGGGTTGTTTAGCCTGGAGAAAAGGAGGCTGAGGGGAGACCTTATCGGTCTCTACAGCTATACAAAGAAGATTGCAGAGAGGTGGGGGTCGGTCTCTTTTCCCAAGTAACAAGTGACAGGACAAGAGGAAATGGCCTCAAGTTGAGCCAGGGGAGGTTTAGATTGGATATTAGGAAAAACATCTTCACCGAAAGTGTTATCAAGCACTGGAACAGGCTGCCCAGGGAAGCGGTTGAGTCACCATCCCTGTCCCTGGTGTAAGACATGGTGCTTAGGGCCATGGTTTAGTAGTGGACTTGCAGTTTCAGGTTAACAGTTGGACTCAATGCTCTTAATGGTCTTTTCCAACCTACGCGATTCTATGAAGCTGGTTAAAGACAGTTAATACTGCTATTCCTTATGTTGGAGCATTCTGTGGTAAGGAAAAAGGCCTGTACAAGAACTCCTACAAAAACTAGACAACCATCAAGAGTCTTACCATCTTCTGCTTCAAACATAAGATAAAAAACCTGCAACAAAGTAACAAAAAGCTACTGAACAAAAACCCTTATGCATTATACACTGTAAGCTAGGGCAATGCTACAAAAGCCAAAAAAAAAGTCTGATTATTGTAGCTGTGTGGCTAACATAACAGTAGTTTTGAAAGCACAACTGACGAGCCTGCTAGACTAATAAGCAAGACTGTTCACAATCTCCAATAAGGACTCCAGTAGCCGTCCCATAAAACTATAAAAAGTAATAGTAATATTATCTGTAATAGTGTAAAAAGGTGGATTGTCAGACTAGAATATATTTGAACAATGGATTCAAAATATTTATCCTTCAAAGATGCTTTGTCCAATCAGCCTGCAATGCTACTAATGACTGGAGCATGCATACATGCTTATGAGTAAAGGAACCAAACATAAAGCTCACTAGAGCTACCTAATTGAAGATGTTAGCCAACAGTATTTATGATACAGAATATTAACATAAGGTACTACTTATGTACAAGATTCTTCCAATTCAGATTTCTACATCGTTTAGGTTCCACTACATGCTATTTGGCCATCTATATGGTGTTAGACTTGCTGTCTACTGCACACGTAATGACAATTGTGTAAAAGACCCAGTGCCTAGGTAAGAGCCTGTGCTCCCTGGAAGAAACAAGACTACACCAGTGATTTGTAGCAGGGGCTGTGCATCCTGGAAGCCTAAAAAAGTCAAAAGGGGCTGGGGGCCAAAAGCTGTTAAGGGATGTTACAAAGGCCACCACTTCCAGCAGACTCCGAGACCTGGGAACTACTCCTTTCTGACCACTGGAGCCCAGTCCAGTGCACCCTGACACCCTCTGAGGGCACTCCACTCCAGCTATTGTTTTCCTGTTTCCAGGTTCAGCTAGTAGCAAGTTGAGTGCATATCCCAGGGATGCACACAAATAGACCTACACACACCAAGGACACTAGGATGGCTAGCTACACAAATTGCCACAGATAGGACACTGCCTTTAACAAAACCCCCACATAACACTATAAGAACTACGTAGAAGATTGGGATGCAGAGTCACATCCCATTCCTCCTCTCCATCTGATCAGCACTGAAGTTCACAGTTGAAAGCCTCACTCTAGATTTACAAGTTCACCAAGCAGTTTCAGATCCCTCAGGTATGAGCAGTGAGCCCTCAGCCTGCCTGATATACCTTCCTGGATCTGGAGCTCTCTTACTTGGTATACAAGTTTCCTCCTGTTTGACAGCTTGTCCAGCTTGACGTTCACTAGAAGATTCATGCACTCATACATTCGTGTCAGAAGGAACCTCCACACTCGCAGTCCCTTCAAACACCAGCACAGGCTGTCAACTTGCCGTATATCCAAGCCCAGACCCCAGACCCCCTTACTCACTTTTGGTTCAAACTTTGAGTCTTCCCAGAGAGAGGTTTTTCTTTTATTTGTCAGCTAGTCCAGCTTGAAGTTTGGTAGTGAATTACACGCATAGACACAGAGGAAAACACACTGGTCCCTTCAGTTGCTAGCACCTCAATCACATGGTCCCTATGATCCATGGTGCCTCCAGGTGCTGACACCCAGCAGCTCAGTTGTTGACACCACAGATATATGGACCACTGCTACCTGGGGTCTGACCATGTTGCTGGCACCTAAGTCTCTCAAGTCTCTCCAGCTGCTGGCACCTAGACTTTGCAGCACTCACAGATGCGGTAGAGAGTGAAGGGCCACAGAAACATAGTTAAGAAAGGATTTAACAATAACTGCAATTAGGCACATGGCTGTCAGACAAGTGTATGAACTGGTAGCAACTTATATGCAACCAGCCCCTTTTAATCCATCCTCTTCTCTAATCTCCTCCTTGCTCCTCCTCAGTCTTCAATTGCTCCACATCTTTAACTATTCCCCTAAATATTCCTTTATAAATTTTTGTAGTCCCACAGGCTCCCCTCAACTATGCATAATATTCATGCTTATCTTCTGTCTTCCTTCTTATCAGTTAACAAGTCCAGGCTGACCCTCTCCAAAGCCCATTAATTAGTGGCTAAAGAGTTTTGGTCTTCTGTTTTGTCGCTGTTATCACTTATCTATCAGGTTTGTGTTTCTGCCTTTGTTTTTTGCTTTCCCTTTTACTAATTACTCCCTTTAAACTGAAAAAAGTTTATAACCTTAATGAAACAGATGGTCTCACATCCTATATATCCTTACAGTAACCTGTATGACTGACTTAATTATTTGGAGGTTTGCATCTGAATGGCTATCATGACTTTTAAAAGGATGGTACACGATTACGAAACACATATACCTTTGGATACTCTGTAATAATATGACTGGGATTATGATCTTCATTCAGGCATCAGCCCCTCAAAGACCATACACCCATATCACTGCAGTAACATGAAGCAGGACACTCCAGGCTCATTATTTCAAGCACTGCAGTGCAAGGAAACAGCAGGCCTGAGTCTCACGTTGTTAGATCTGTGCGCTACAGTCCATTATTTAATGCAGGAATGACCAAGCAGTCAAGGGAACTTCCATGTCTGTTCGAAGATTAAAGCCGCTATATAGAGGTCTGCTAGAAATCAACAAAATAAACGCTGAACAAAAAAAACATCCAACCAACAAAAAATAATTTATGATTAGTAGACTTTTCTGCGACCCACTCGCCACCCCACTTGCCCAGTAAAGAATTTATACATTCTGGCCTCTTAATTTCTTGAATACTTTTAAGAGCTTTTTCTATAGTGAGTGTGACAGCTGTCACTTTTCCTACCTCTGGTATGAAGCCAGCTGAGGTACATTCCAGTTCATGCTTTAGCAATTTTCCATCTTAGTTTTCTTAACACTCATCTGACTACCTATTGCTGGCAATTCATTGCTTCTCTAAAGCCTATTCTATTGAGAATTCAAGTTTAAGATACTTCCCCTGTACAGAAACAATGCAGTTAGCTTTTTCCTACATCATTGACGCCCCACCTCGAGTACTGTCTCCAGTTTTGGGCCCATCACCACAGAAAAAACATTGAGGTGCTGGAGCAGGTCCAGAGAAGGGCAACGAAGCTGGTGAGGGGTCTGGAGAATAAGTCTTATGAGGAGTGGCTGAGGGAGCTGGGGTTGTTTAGCCTGGAGAAAAGGAGGCTGAGGGGAGACCTTATCGCTCTCTACAACTACCTGAAAGGAGGTTGTAGAGGCGTGGGGGTTGCTCTCTTCCCCCAAGTAACAGGCGATACGACAAGAGGAAACCGCCTCAAGTTGCACCAGGGGAGGTTTAGACTGGATATTAGGAAAAAGGTTTACAAAGAAAGGGTCATTAAGCATTGGAACAGGCTGCCCTGGGAAGTGGTTGAGGCAGAATCCCTGAAGGTACTTAAAAGATGGGTAGACATAGTGCTTAGAGATACAGTTTAGTGATGGTTTTTGTCAGTGTTAGGTCAATGGCTGGACTACATGATCTGAAAAGTCCCTTCCAACCTAGGGCAATTCTATGATTCTATGTTTTTTTTAATTTCTCTTACAAACTTAGAAGATGGCAGAAGCTTCCTGCTTTCAGGAAAGAAAGTCTCCGAAGTTGTTCTACAAGTTTTTCCTCAAAGCTTTGAGCTTCCCTTACATTTTTACACTTAGCTTGGCAGAGTTTAAGCTCTTAAATTCTCTTTGAGAATTGTTTCCACTTTCATATGGGCTGTGTTATCCCAGTAGCACACTTGACAAAGCAGCAAATACCCAGCACAATTAGTCTCTTCTTATGGTGCATTTAAAGCAGATATTTTTGAGCTACAGTAAGTATGTCTACACCATTCATGAATGTTGTTGTGCCTTTAACATCACTTATGAGTTATTTAGTGTCACTTGACAGAATCCCTGCATGATGTTAGAAAAGGCAGAGAGAAGAGCTTGTAACAGAGTAGTACAGAAAGGTAAGAAAAATCATGTATCTGCTTCAACATCTGCTGTTAATTCTTGCTGGGTATCACTCCAGAATTTCTGCTAGGTTGATATGTGTATTAAGAACATAATCCCAGCAAAAGTTGCACTCCAACCACTGTATTCACAGGATACAGCCAGCTGCTGAAATACTGCTT
Source organism: Stercorarius parasiticus (assembly GCA_013396915.1). Taxonomy (NCBI): domain Eukaryota; kingdom Metazoa; phylum Chordata; class Aves; order Charadriiformes; family Stercorariidae; genus Stercorarius; species Stercorarius parasiticus. Next base: position 709,778 of record VWZL01000159.1, read on the forward strand.
TTCTTCATTAAGTCCAGAAAAAGTCATGCATGGTTTTGTATGCGACTGTGTTTTCATAATCACTTATCTTAGCTTCCTAATGCGTGCACAGGGGACCACAGTGTCAGTGCTCAAATCTACCTCAAATGGTGGAAGTTCAGTATTGCTTTAATGTGTTTATTTTTCTAGGTTATTAGTCAAAGATCACAATTCAATGCACAAGAGGCACAGGTATTATAAATCATTTTTTATAGATCAAGAACGTAATGAAGAAAGCATTGTAATCATAGCATATCTCAAGTTGGAAGGGGACCCACTTAAGGATCATCAAGTCCAACTCCCTGCTCCTCGCAGGACTACGGAAAACTAAACTGTATGACTAAGAGCGTCATCCAGATGCTCCTTGAACTCTGACAGGCTCAGTGCCCTAACCACTTCCCTGGGGAGCCTTTTCCAGGGACTAGCCACCATGACAGTGAACAACCTTTTCCTAAAGCCCAATCTGACCTTCCCCTGACATACCTTCATTCTTGTGTCCTGTCGCTGATCACCAGAAAGAGGACATCAGCATCTCCTCCTCCACTGCCCCCCTGAGGAAGGTGTAGGCTGCGATGAGGTCACCCTCGGCCTTCCCTTCTCCAAGCTCAGCAAACCAGATGACCTCAGCCGGTCCTCCTAAATCTTGCCCTGGAGACTTTTCATCATCTTGGTCGCCCTCCTCTGGACAAACTCTAATAGTCTGATGTCCTTCTTACATTGAGGCACCCAAAACTGCACACAGTACTTGAGGTGGGGCCACACCAATGCACTGTAGAGAGGGACAATCACCTCCCTTGACTGGCTGGCTATGCTGTGCTTGATGCACCCCAAGGACACAGTTGGCCCTCTTGGCTGCCAGGGCACATAGTTAACTCATGGTCAACTTGCCATCAACCCAAACTCCCCAGAATTCCTTCCACAGGGCTGCCCTGCAGCCTCTTGTCCCCCAGTTTGTATGTATAACCAGGATTACCCTGCCCCAGCTGCAGAATCTGGCACTTGCTCTTGTTAAATTTCACACAATTGGTGATTGCCCAGCTCTCTGGTCTATCGAGATGTTCCTGTAAAGCCTCTCAAGGGAGTCCAAGTTCCTCCAAATTTAGTATCATTGGCAAACTTACTTAATGTATATCCAATTCCTGCAGCCAGATCATTTATAAAAACACTAAAGAGCACTGATCCTAAAATTGAGCCCTGGCAAACCCCACTGGTGACTTGCCGCCAGCCTGATGTAACCCCATTTACTGTAACTCCTTGAGCCCAACTCATCAGCCAATTGCTCACCCAGCATATCATGGACGTGTCAAGCTGTGTGCTGGACATTCTGTTGACCACGATATTCTGAGAGACAGTATAAAAAGCTTTGCTAAAATCCAACCCCACCACATCTACTGGCTTCCCTTGGTTGACTAGGTGAGTGACCCTGTCATAAAAGGAAATTAAGTTAATTAAGCAAGACATTCCCCTCATGACCCTGTGCTGGCTATGACCAGCCAATGACTGCACTGTCTCTAAAGTGTTTCTCACTAACTTCCAGAATGAACTTCTCCACAATTTTACCAGGCATTGAAGTGAGCCTAACAGGCCTGTAATTACCAGGGTCTTCCTTCTTACCCTTCTTTAAAATTGGGACAACATTTGCCAGCTTCTAGTCAACTAGTACATTTCCAGACTCCTAAGACCATTGAAATAAACAAAAAATGGAGAAATGTCCCATAATAACATTGGCCAGCTCTTTCAGTACCCTGGGATGGATCCCACCAGGCCTCATAGACTTATGTGCATCCACCTGGAACAGCTAGTCTTGAAGAACTTCAGAGCTCGCTGGGAGTTTATCATCTCCCCAGTCACAGGACCCATCATCGTTGGTAAAGACAGAGGCAAAGAAGGCATTAAATGTCTCTGCTTCGTCTACATCCCTATTTGTGAGGTGACTGGCCTCATTAAGCATCCTGGCTCCAGCAGGGATAGGGTTAATTTTCACAAGACACTGTGGGGAGGCTGACGCAAAACAGCCAAACAGGTAGTGCCATACCCAGTATATAGTCAGTGAGCTGTCCGGGGGAGGTGGGGGGGGCGGGCAGAAACTGCTGGGCTTCGGTTTCCAGTTGATGAGCAGTTATTGTTGTTGTTTTCCTCTTTCCTTCGCTGTTCTGTTAAACTGCCTTTATCTCAACCGACGATTTTTGACTTTTTCTTCCAATTATCCCCCTGTCCTGACACTGCGGGAGGGGTGGGGGTGGACCGTGAGCAAAAAGACTTCATGGTTCTTTGTTCCCAGCTGAGGTAAAACTGCAACATCAGGTTGCCAATGTTATCTCTGATACTCCTTTTGCTGTTAACACATTTAAAAAAGCCCTTTTTGTTGTCCTTGACAGTGCTGGCCAGCTTGAACTCTAATCAAACTTTGGACATAAGAATTTCCTCCCTGAGTTGGGGAACAGCACCTCTGTAGTCCTCTCAGGTCGCCTGTGCTTGGGCTCCAATGTCCATACACTTTCCTTTTCCACCTAAGTTCTAGAAGATGACTGCTCTGCCGAGCCAGCCTTCCGCCCCACTTGCTGTATTTCTGATACTTTGGAATTGCCTGCTCCTGTTCTCTTAAGAGATGGCTCTTAAAAAGCAACCAACACATAATAATTTTAAACTCATTCTGCACTATGTCTTCCTATCAAACTGAAGTACTCATTTTTACACCCCTAAGCAAAGTTGAGCAACAACACACCCCACCCCTCCTCCAGCCACTTAACAAGAAACAAATAGAAGAATCCAGCTGCCCTGGAAAATCAGTCCACTACTCAAAAACACCACAGACAAAAAATCCATAAAACACAGCTCTACACTTTGGGATTTTCCTAGAAGCACAAAGTACTGAAGTTAAAGCACATATATCTTCAAGCTCTATCATTGTGGAGCAGATCTGGAGAACTGCATGGACTTAAATATTAAGTTCAGTTGACACACATTATCTATTATTGGACTGACATAAATAGTTAAGAAAAGGGTACAGGGTCCAGCAAAAAAAGAAGAAGAAAAAATTATTTGTGATAACATTTTCTCAGAAACCACTTAATGTCTTCTTTTCTCCTATAAATATATTTCACAGTAATCAGCAGTCACTGGAAAAACAGAAGTTCAATAAAAATGCATACAAGGCAAACAAACAAGAACAGGGGGGAACAGAGGTTATGCAGACTAAGCCTTAGTGAAAACAAGGTACTCAAAACAAGTGTTGCTTCATACATGCAATTAAAACATACTCAATAAAAAGAAATAATCATTTATTGGCTTGGTAGACCAAACAGTAAGGCAGACAGTTCTTCGTACAGTCATTAAAAAGGCAATACAAAGCAAAATTCCAGAAGTTAATGTCTCACATCAATTTCCAAATACAGAGCAAGCACAGATTTGCTCTAATTGCCATCTCTCAAGTTAGGTCAATTAAGAATTAAGCTAACTTCATAAAAGCAGCTGCAAAAAAAATCCAGTGAAAGTATTTACTGCAACATTAGCTAGCATACAGTAGGCTCCTTATATTCTGAAATGGAGATGTATTTGCAAGCATTGTATTAACAATCAAAAATAAGAGAAGCTTTGAAATTTGCTACGAAGCAAAAAAACAAAAGAGACTCCAATTTCTCAGGTTAGATGTCAAGGTGGTGACACCTCAGACCTAAAGTCCCCTATGTCCCTCATTATACCTTACATGTTATTTTCCTACCAAGTTTCCCACTGCAGATGTGAAGGATATAAATTGACTGAGAAAAGGTGAATGCACTGAAACACTTAAGAAATAAAGGAATACTGAGAAAAAGTAGATTTATTTTTCCTGTCCTATCTTGATAATCAAGAACGAACTGACAGGAAGCATCTCCCTTGGCAAAAGGAGAACACAACTGAGCTAAGGTAAGGAATGTCAGTATTCAGAGTTTGAAGTCACTTTCTCACAGAAGAAACATCCCTGTCTGGATTTGCAATGGAGAAATACTTTTGCAGTCCAGCATGCCTTATTAACTTTAATTTGGAGGGAAAGGGGAAAGAAGGTTAATGCTGTGTTAATGCTATAGACTGAAAGATACCATTCTCAGCTTCCTTAAAAACTAAAACTACGCATTTTTACTCAGAGTTAAAAAAACATTTTACGTCTTACAGACCAGCAATTGTCAAACTAAGCAGTACAGAAATCTCCAGGACATATTTTGCTACCACCAGGTTGTATCCTTTCTGCTCACTAGTGCCATTATGGTTTTCAAATGTTAGAAGTGGGATTATCTGCACAAAACTGTTAAAGGTGACTCAGCTTCCCAACAAAGGCAGGAAAAAAGAACAGCAGCAAATCAAAGCCCTCAGAAACTACTTGGATGTTTTTGCTCTGAGCAGCACACAACATGCAGAATAATTCCTATCCCTACCCTGACGGACACTGTAATACTCCAAATCTAAAATTCACAGACCCTGCTTCTACCTCTGTTCATCTGATCTTCAAAGGCATTCATTTCTACTGTCCCCTCCCTCACTCCTGTTGCATACATTTATTTGTACAAGCATAGTATGCCTGTCTGTTGCACACAAAGCTGGTTGGAAAAGAGACGTGAGCACATGGAATTGTGAGCATATCCTCAGGTACCTAAGCACATTTCTGCAAATGCATATTATTAAAGAATAAATAGTTACATATTCAGCATCCACACGATACAGAGAGAGGAAGGGGAGCATCATCTAAAGGTTGATTATTACTGCACTTGTAGCTGAATATATACTTTATTCTTTCAGTCTTGCTTTCTGCAAGAAAACCTGTGAAAGTTCTTTTCCTCTACAGAAAGAGAACTGCTCATTCAATTCAGGTTGAATTGAATGTACGGCTCATTCAATTCAGCAAATTCAGTTTTTATGAATTTTGTAACATGCTATGTATTATTAGTTCAATCACAGTGCATGAACACTGCACATATTCATAGATTGCACGATCAGATTTTTTTAAACATGTACCACTGACTGTTCAAGGCCAAATAACTTTAGCCATATACTTCAGTTTTCCTTTCCCCACAAAGCTGCATGTTAAAGTAAGTACATAAGTAACAAAAAAAGTCAGAGTAGCTCTTTATTATTTTTTCTAAACAAGACCAACTGTCTTTATAACTTACGGTTAATACAAAGCAATTTTGAAGCTCTTCAAGTTTCAGAAAGATAAATCAAACATAATTCATTATATTGTGAGTTAGGAGAAAAAAAAATTGGAGACTTATTTAATACTGTTGCTAATTGTAAATATTCTGCCTTTAACAGTTCATCCAAGACATACTCAAAAACAAGCTTCTTCCAGTCTAGCACTTTAACACTGTATGAAACCTTAGTGCTGCACTACAAAGACTCAAATACCAATATTTCCTACCAGGACTATCAGATTTGCCATAGGAAATAAGCCTACATTTGAAAAATAAAGTATTTGAATGTTTATAAATTATACTGACAGACAGTAATCATCCATGCATTTTGCTAATCTTGCACAAGATCTTCACTATCAAAAGTAACCACTGAAAAATGCTGTTAACAGTATGAATTTACTACCCCATTCCTTGTATTTGCAGTGCCATGTGTGAAAATAAGCACAAGGCAAATTAAAACTATACAAATTAGAGGCAGAAAGCAACTGCTTCTTTGACATAAAATATTCTTTTTACTACAGCACAACTACTCATAGCCTGTGTACTGTCACTGAGACAGAATGTTTTTCTTACTCTGAGCAGCACTTTCATTAAGTGAAATGGGAATCAAAAGCAAGACAATGGGGAAGCATGCCACACTCACAAGCTTTAAAGCAAGTAAAATTCAGAAAAGTATAAGAACAGACTAACAGAAATCTTATTGAACAGGGGGAAAACTCAGTTCTGTTTTGGCCCCCTTTCAGAGAGTCACTCTTCATTAACAGGTCAAAGCTCACTTAAGTCAACCTACCCACTGAATCCTCCAAATACATTATGAGACTATCCATCCTTACACATCTTCCATTACCTCTAGCTAGCCCATCACATGCTTTACAACATCAGTCCCAAACTCTGAAAACAATACCTCACAAACCTAAAAAGATTAAGAGCATGATAATGAAATAAATGTGCTTACTGTTCTTGAATCAGAGAAAGGATTGTACTCATCTAGCCCAGGAGGAACATTTCTCGTCACTTGTGTAACAGAAGGATCCTAGAAGAGAAAACAGTTCTGTAAATGTATGCACATGTATGTAAGCAACAAATGAACACTTTATCCTATCATATAAAACTCAGCTTTTGTTTCAATATAAAAGAGGTTTGTTTTCAATAAAAAAGTCTGTAAACATCTGCCTCTGTCTCCAAAATGACATAATTCCATTCTGAGCTTCTTATAAACCTAGATTAACACAGCCTAAAAGAAACTCCATCTGTCATATATTTGACTTATAAGGACAAAAGCTCTCAAGGGAAGAAAACTGTTATATCGACCACTGGACTCCACAACTATACACCCAAAAAGCACAACAGAAGACATGAACTTTCTGTAACTCTTGGTTTTTCCCCTACCCAGAAACACCTCCAACGCCTTCAGGAATAGGAAAAGCATTTCAGAAAAACAAAGCTGAGGAAACAGTCTCCTATAATGCCAAAAGTACCTCTGGTTCAGCTTCTACCTGAACTGGTAAAGTTAAGAAAGAAGTGTAATTTTTTTCCTCCAATGAACTATACAGTAAGAAAGATTGCTTGACGTTTAGCTTAAGAAAGCAATTTCAGGAATGAAACATTTCTCTGTCCTAGAGACAGGCAGGCCTGGTTCTGCAGAAGAGCAGAAGAACCCACTACCATAAACAACACTAACTTTGAGGGAAGGAAAAGTGTACTTATTCCATGTGATGTCTGGTTTCAATACATTGTTTCTGGGGCTTAATTTAAGGTTTTTGCAACTTCAGAACATAAGAATGGATCATAGAAAGGTTTTCTTGAAAAATTAATAGATCCACTTATTCAATATGGTTAGTAACATTTATATTTACATAAATGCAGAAAACAAGTGTACAGTATTTTATATGTACATCAAATATACGAAATAGCTGGGAATATACTATTTACTTATTTAAAACTGTTATGTCTAGATACACATATTTTCTTAACTTCAGTAGTCGAGTTCAAGAAAACAAACTGGAATTGATAAAGACTGGGAAGAAGGTAAGCATTTACATTTATATACATTTACATTCATATTTCCTTCAAAGTCAGCTACATTTAAAACCTCTACATGAAATATGTGTCTTTTTTTAAAATACAGTAAATGACTTAATCTACACTTAAGTAAACATACAAACTATTAAGCTACTGAAAAATAAAATCTAGATTCTTAGCATCAGCATCTATTACAGCATTAGTCTTGGCAGCAGTAATGCAGATGCAGGAACAGTATTTTCTTAATGGCTGTGGTCAACCTATTTACAGCTAGGAAAAAAAAACAAAACCAGGGCAGAATCTATCAACTCTAAAATCCTGAAGGATACAGCAAATGAGAACAAGCTTGTTTTCTCCATTAGCTATAGTCACCAATTTATTAATATGAGGCAATTAAAAAAATTTTACTATTAAAGAAGTTTGACAAGAAAACGATTGCTTCAAAAATAAAATTGTATGTTGCAAATTTTAACCAAATTCGTGTGCATAAGCATACATAAAAACTACCCTCCTGGTCACATAAAATGCTACTGCTTTTGGCTAAACCATACATTTAGCTGTAAAACAGTATTTTAATGGTGACTGAACAGGAATAACCCTTTCTATAAATGTATACAAAGCAACATTACATGCAATTAAAAGTCAGCTTTCCTACATTTGACTTACACCATAATTAGTGATTTCAGTAAAGCTACCCTGGTGACAGTCTCCCCAACATGTCTGCCGTATTTTCTCATTACCATCCTAGACCTGAATGCACTGTTACAACTGAAATCTCATCAGGTCTTGCATAAAATGATGGACTAATTCTCTGTAACATGTTCTTTCACTAAATGACTGCCAAAAAATATTGTGCAGATGAACAACAAAAACAAAGAGAAAGTGCGTGTGCCGGGAGAATGTTTGTTGTCAAAATTCAACTACGAATCATTTGAAACATTGAATAAAAAGATAATAAAAATTAGGGGAAGAATTAAATCTGACACTTGAATTAGGCATTAGTTTACTAGACTTGTCAATGCAAGATCAAAAAAATTAACTTAAAGCAAAGTTAATACAAATAAGACAATTTCATAATTCAGTATACAGAATGGCAGAAAGCTGTATACAGCTGAAAACTTTTAACTTACTGTGGTAGGTCCACCCTAGCCAGCAGTTAAATCTGCACCTAGTCACTTGCTCACTGCCCTCACCAGTAGGCTGGGGAAGAGAATCAGATGGACAAAAGCAAGTAAAACTTGTGGGTGTTCAGAAAGATATAGTCTAATAAGGGGGGAGGAAGCTTAGAGGAAAAAAAAAAAAGGAAAAAAAGAAAAAAAGCAACAAACCCCCACAACTGATGCAAAGGCAATCACTCACCACCTCCCAATAGCAGACTGATGCCCAGCCAGCCTCTGAGCAATGGTTATCTTGGAACATTCCCACCAGCACCACCAATGTTATTGCTAAGCATGATAGCAATAGTATGGAATATACCTTTGATCAGTTGGGGTCAGCTGTCCTGCCTGTGTCCTCTCCCAATCTCTTGCCCAACCCCAGCCTACACCCATGGGGAAGCAGAGTGTGAAACAGCTGGCCACGATGCTGTGCAAGCACTGATCAGTAAGAGCTGAAACACTGGTGCCTTACCATCACCATTTTGGTCACAAGTCTGAAAAAATTAACCCCATCCTAGCCAGACACAGTACACTTATTCTAGTCTTTACATGTTAGTGTGAATTAGCAGAGCATAAAATATCTTATTCTTTATTCACGCTTTCTGTATGGTACCCCTTCCACAAATGCTCTCATGTAATTCCCTCTTCCACCCATAAAAACATTAAGTATAGACATATACGAAACTAGTGACAGCTAACCTAGTGAAACCAGTATGTCTACATTATTAAAACTCAAATAGCACTTAGTACTTTAAGATAAATTAGCTGCTTAAAAAGTACATGTCAACACTAAACTTCTGTGTTTTAAGAGAGCACTACTAACCAAATAACTCAATCCAATTGTGCCCATGAAGGACAATAAATGCAATTGTTTGAATAACTAGAATATCACACTCGTGAGACAGCCACTGAACAGCAGCAGATTTCCAAAAAGCAGGAAAGAGTGGTCAAGTTAAATTCAGAAGAGCAATCTATATTTAGAAATAGAATAAGCAAACAATAATAAATATCTGATGAAAGCAAGCCTTTTTTCTCTTGAGTGTTTTAGAGAAGACCTGGGGAAAAAAGTTTCTCAGATCACACAGCTATTGTGACATTCTAATGCTAACAAGCAACAGGAAACATATGCTGATCCAAATAACCTTACTACATCAAAAGTCTAGAATACGCTTAAATATACACAGCGGGTAGAGCAAGAAGCCCTCCCTCAGAAGTCCATTCTCATTTTGAATTAACAATTGCTATACTTTCACCAAGTAACTGTTATTGTTTGCAAAAGTAGCAGCAGCTCAGAAAAAACCTGCATGACATTCAGTATCAGCTCTATATAAGAAAAGTTTCATTACCTAGTAAAAGAAATAACTGTAGTTGTATTGAAATACACAAACCCCACCATGGCAAGCAGCATTCAAATTCTGCTCTCAGAAAACCCCAGTTACACAGTCTGGACTTCAACAGAAGTTCATGGCCTGATTTCTTCCACAAGCAGAAAGACTCAAGAAGTAAACTAGAGATCATAGGAAAAGAAGAATAACCTTGTAGTTGGAGAAGGTAACACTAGTCTGGAGATGCGTTATCTCTCCTATACTCACTGCGATCTTCTCTAGTGCTAGAACTATCCTCAACATGGAAAGAAATAAGCTCTTCATAGTCTAGGTGCTGAGGTGTAGGCTGCTAGACTTCAAATTGTTCTGAATATGCACAGTGCACTGAACAACTGGCGCCAACTGGAGCTGCACTTCGTATTTCAAAACACTTAACAGATTTCTGAAGAGATTAGACCTGATATCCCAAGGAATACAAATAACTACTTTGAATCATTTACCTTACACTCATTGCATCTCATTTTAAAAATGGATGTTGGAAAGTGGGGTTTGAATAATGAACATGAGCAGTAACTGTTATGCAGGACAACATACTCAAAGAAAAACTGTCATTTAAATTAATGCTATCAAATTTCTATATTCCATGACACATGTTCTAGAGGTTAAAAACAGGGGAAACTTTAATATTCTACAGGAATAAGTGAAACTGGTCTGGCATAACTAATTTTTCCATATTTGATATTCTACCCAGATAATAAAGTTAAAACAAATTATTTTTTAGTTATTTTTGGTTTTTAATATTAAGAAACAGAAAAAAGCCAGAAAGACAAGTTCCAATAGGTGATAATATATGGACACGAACACAGAGCAGCAGCATGGCTGGAACCATCAAATACTGAGAGACCTCAACCTGCTGCATGATTTAAGTGATCAAAAATTGGGTTACTTTCTGCAGATACAGAACACAGGAATTTCTGGGACAGATTTTAAATATCTGATGCCAGCCACTGAGTGCAGCAACTGTAAAATGCCTGGCCCAATCTCAGACTGAGACAGCTATGTCGTGGTGGACCAGTACTTCTGCCTGATTGCCATGACCTGATTTTCCTCAGCCACCCAGCCACTCCCAGACCCTCCTCCTTTGAGTGCTGATCCCCCTAATTCTCATCTAGTCCAACTCTCTATTCCTTCTTTCCAATTCATACTTCCTTCTCCAGTCTTATCTCACCCAAAATCCTGACAGTTCAGACCCTTTATTTTCCCATCTTGTTATTTAACTATTAGTAACACCAACCACAGAACAGAATCAAAGAACAGGCGGTTTCACACCCTGCTCCTGTAGCTATTGGTGCACTAAACTCATAGTCATTTCAGATGACACTTTCAAGATCAGAATTAGCTCAGGAGCCCGGAGTTTTAAAAAACCAGCAGAACCTAATTAACTGTTTCCCATCAAATTTTTCATGTTACCTGCTTCTTGTGGTTTATCTCCTATAATGTCAATCTCAAAAGCAAAGACTAGCATCACACTTTGAATCACTAAGAGTCAGGTACAAGAAGCACGCCAGTATTTTATGGAAAAGTCAGTCAGAAAAAAAACCCCACAAAACAAAGCACAAACCAGCAAAACAAAACCCAGAAAACACAACACATTTATATCCCACATTGACAAGAACACCTATAGAACTATTAAAAACATCTCCTGTGCCAGGTTAACAAATTACACTCACACTACTCAGATACAGATAAAAAAAACCTCAGTAGCCAGTTAACACAGAGGGAGAATGTTTAAAATGGAGCAGAATAATCCATTCTACACAAGTTTTTACAGCTTTTTAAAAATCAAATTAAAGGGAACAGAGACCACTGTTGTCTAGGAGACCAAAACTAGTCATCAGCTACCAGGTTTCACTAATACAAAAGAGATTGGCAAATTAAAGACTGAAGAAATAGACAGATCTGTAATGATTGTATTACTGTTCAGTGGGAATGGGTCCAGCATTGTTCTACCATGATAAAGATGCTCTGATAGCACACATAACCCAATAATATCCTGGAAAATACCCTCAGCTAAGTTTACACTGCTAGTTGTGATTCTGAATTCTTTTAAGTAAACAGAAAGTAGCAAACTAGAAATCCTCCCCTACAAATTGTCGTTCAGGCTGTTAAAAGTTTTTGCTTTTGAGGTACACCCATTCTTCTACCAAAAAGGCCAAAGCATTTACCTTAAGTGCAAATAATTTAACATTGAATAAAGAAGGGGAAAAAAAAAAGCAGGCTTAAAATGTAACAATGATAATATGCGCTTGTGTTGCCTTTTTTTCCTAAATGGGAGTAAATGAGTGACATCAGTGCTCTGCACAGAACATTTAATTTCTTTCAGTATGGTTTGCTTCCAAGGACTAGCAAGGAACACCTTATTGCAGAGGTCAAGAAACAGCATTTATAAACACTCATTCTAACACTGATTTGGATAGTGATTATAATGGTTTTAAAACATCAGGAACTGAAAACAAGAATTTCAAGTAAAAATCACATAACTTAAGTAGAACAAAAAAAAATACAGGAAAGAAAAACAGAAAAACACCTAAAATACTTTAAAAGGAAAAGAACAGGGGTAACAAATTAATATCCCATTAATAAGGAAATGGGATAAAGTCAATTTTTAACACTGTCTGACAAGGGCAATTAAACAAGACAATGAAGTATCTTCCAAGACTTGGATACCAGCAGTACCGTACATCAAAAGAATATAATAGTCATGTTGTTTGGAAAAAGCATAAAACTGAAAAGCTGTACTTAGAAGTGACAGAATTCCCCCCCCCCCCTTTCTATTTTAAATTTACATGGGATAGCACCAAATATAATCTATGAGTAAACTGTGAGAATTACATCTGGTTCATCCTCGGAAAAAAAGACTAAGGAGAAACAACACACTGTGAACACGAAAATGGATTATAAAAGAAAAGGATCAATTATTTTTAGTGAATGACGTCAGAAAAAGAAAACATGTATAACATCTTATCAGTTATGTAGCTCCATAGTTGAGGGAAGAATGAGGTACTGAAGGCGACTCCAGAATCTTCGTTTCGGACCTTAGTTTTATGTTAAGCTCAAAGGCTAAGAATGATCTCTTAATGACTGGAGTAGTTTCAAACCAAGCCGAGAAAACAGTTCTCCTCATCACAAATGTCTTAGAAGATGAAGTCCCTTTAATATATCAATAATTCATTGTATCAATCCTATCACCTTCCTCGTCAGTAACTGGACATCACTCACTGGCTACCCTTCAGCTCTGCCACCACACAATTTTTCTCTTTTACTTCAAGATCCCTGCAAATAACCTTATCCAACCTAACTGCTTTACCACCCACTGACATCAACCATCCTTAAGCCTGCCAACTTCTTCGGCATTTACTCTTCTATAACCACCTTCACCTAGCTATGCATTTTCCCTCTGGCTTTTTGTGCTTGGAAAATAGCTCCCAGAAAGCAAAAGAGGCACAGTCCCAATCTTATCCTCAGAACTAACCAACACGGTATGTTATACCTTCATAGAATCCTGACTGCACGTAGAATAGAAGCAGAAGCCAGAGGTCTACAAGGACTGAAGTCAGACTGGTAAATCCACCCTGGGGAAATCATGCGATTAGATCCACAAATCTAGCAAAGTCAGTCTTGACCAACTAGGATTTGTTGTCCCTACCACTTCTACTGAAAGGCTTTGTTTTGCTACATGACAAGAGTAAGATCTTTTCATTTCACAATAAGCTCTCCAGTAATTATCACCAATACCCACTTCATACTAGCCTTTTCTAAATATGAATACTACTACTTGTACACTTTCCAGTAAGAATTTATCCTGAGTGTTGGTTTTGGTTTTTTTTAATAGTAACTTCCTGCTTTCAGTTGAGTACTTCCTAACATCACATGACTGGCTCAGAAAATTAAGCAAAAACACAACGAAAAATGCCTGAAACCATGCTTGTTGGCCTGAGTTGTTTGATTTCTCAATCAAAAAGAAAACTATCCATCCCACTTTTCATAAATGAGTTCTGGAGAGCAATCAAAGCTACTGCTGTTTCAACTGAAACTCTCCATATGATATACTTTGCTTTCAGTATGTCCTCATGAGCAGTTTTTGGGAGAGATTTCTGACAAAGCTTAGCTTTTGAGAACAAAATTGAAAGAAAAAGATATATTTGGCCAGCAATGGATATCAAAGCTTTTTACCTCCTGTGTTAACTGTTAGGTCTCAGCTTTTAAATTAGGACGTGACACTTGGAAAAGACAGCCTGCACATGAAGGATGTGTTTTTCAATCCTGTAACACTTTATATTCAGCCAGATTAAGCCTCTGAAATTGCAATTTGCACATGTTTAGTAAACATTTGGCATAAATCAGACAGCTAAACTCCCCAAAGACTACCTCCCTGCTCATGCTACCACAAGCTGCACATGGAAAAGTTTCAAGAAGTTACTGATGTTTTGATGCAGCATCAAACATTGCTGTTCCTTCATACTCTACTTGTTCCTTCATCATCGCATGCCCAAGAATGAGTAAAGTCACAGAAGCTTCACAAACAGAAACTTAAAATTGAGATTTCATGTTTCGCTATCCTAATAATACATTAGTAGTATAAAAAGTTTACATTTAACAGTATAAAGGAAGCCTTAATGCCTTGCATCTACAATAGTGTATTTTAACCTACGATTAAAAACCACTTATTACAAGAATGAACTGTCCTCAAAGGTTACACATGTAACATCTGGCAGAATTAATGACTTGGAGGCAAAATAAAGACTATTTCTGTACTTATAATTAAAACAAAATAACCCAAAGAAAAAAAAAACAAACTGAGTAACCACTACAATTCTTTCACAATTTCAAGTTTAACATCTCATTCATTTATCAGCCATTTCCCACCCACCTCTCAGAATTATAGTCAAAAGATTGTCACTCTAGCACTGCCAGAACATAATCATTACGTAGGCTAGTGCAAAAGTAGCCAACAGGGGTTTTTTATACTTGGCTCTCAAGCAGTGTCCATTATACGCCACATTATCTGATGGAAGCAGAGCTATGAAGGGTTCTGAGCTACTGAGCAAGACAAATTCCCTATCTCTGAAACGAAAAAGAACTTCATAGGCTCACAAGGCCTAATTTGTCCTAAAGTCCGTGCTGGTCCCATCTTGCAATGGAGTATTGGATGCCTAACAAAGCATCTTCTCCATCTCATAGTTATTTTCAAATCTCTCTCCCTCCTCAGCACTGAAAGGCGAGTTATGTTCCCCTTTGTAACATTAAATCTCAATATATACTGCAATAATAATACTAATGCAGTAGGTGCTAACACTTTACTGAAAATCTGGAGAAAAAAAAAATGCAGCTATAACCAATATTGAATATCTATTAAAACACTTCATAGTTTTAATAAATTACAGTGTAGTTACAGCACCGATGAAGTGTACTCTTGAAAGTTAACTACCATGTACAACAGCTAAAGGACACTTCCAATACCTTGATGTTCAGCATTAAATCATGCAAGATTTAGGGGAATTTATAAATGTTGAAGTCATGAAGGGAAATTAGATAATAAAGTCAGAAAAATATTTGTATTTTATGTCCTTTACTAATTTAAAGACAGACAACTTAATTGGATTTATTTTATAGTCATACAAAAGAATTAACTCATATATAAATACAGGCACACAACAAAACTCTTGAATTCTAAAGCAGAAATACTGCAGAAACACTTCAACTAATTAGGATCCTGATCCTTCAAAAGCAACTAAGACTTCCCTTTCTTCCTGTAAATTTCTATCACTTTAGCTTCACTTGAGCAATCAAGGTGCAAACTGTATAGATTCTGCTGCCACACAAGGTAACAGTCATGCATACTATTAGCTTCAGCATCAAACCTCCAGCTTGTACTTCCTGCCAAACCAGATAGAAGATTCATTTGTGCTCATGTGAGTCAGATTAAGGGTAATATCCAAATTATAACTGGAATTGCCTCTGTAGTAAATTTAAGCTCTAACATATACTTAGCTCTAGTGACTCAAGTAATCCTGTGACCTCAGTGAGAGCAATTCAGGTGCCTAATGCCATTTTTAGACATCTTAGAGCATCTCAGACATGCACACAAAAATGGCAATCATGACAGAACTACAAAAGACCCATGTCTTTTTGGAGCAGCAACTCACAGCTAACCACAGTTTGGATACCTAATCCCACACAAAGAAACTACTCATAATTAACATTACATACATTTTGGGGTTTCCATTCCTGTGTCCTTCCACACTATAAGCAAACAAGACATGAGGCAATTTGTTCGTATCACTTAGTGGTTGTGATCACTTGATTTTTACCTGAAGGTCACCATTCACATTTAAACCAGAAATGTATCTTAGTTTTCAGTCCTACCATAATTTCTATAGTATCAAATACCTGCACCTGCTCAGATCTTTAAAAACCTTAGATGAACTGACCTAACAGAATTCATCACAGAAACAAGTTTTGGAAGTCCCGATTCCACAGTCACTCAGAAGTAACTGTTTCATATATTTAGATGACTGTAAAAGCCAGCTCTCAAATCTTTCAGCCTTTCAGTCAAGCCACAAAGGCCTGCAAAATCCACAGCCCTATTTAAAAAATAATTTATTCTTAGTAATAGTATCATTCACTTGTAAAAGAAAACAAAACCAGAACAACACAACACATGTTTATTGTGGATGAACTGCTGAATTGTTTCGGAGTAAATTAAACTTACACTGGATTTCAACAGACTGCAGTTTCAGAACCTCTGTATCTGTATCATCTCCCAAGACAGAAGACTACAACTATCCCATACCGTACGACACTAAAAAAAAAAAAAACCAAAAACGCATGCACACCAAGGAGACAGCTACATTAGAAATTTGCCTTTGTTTTGTCATACCAAATTTACTTCTGCTGTTTTAATTTATTCAAGAATAAACTGCCAGGGCCTTCAGGATGCTCAAACCCGTCCTAGGTGGTCAGACCTGCCTCATTCACTAAGGACTTGCCTGGTCAACACCAGGCTTGGCCAACCCTGGTTACTTTTGCTGGACCTGATACCAACCCCAACTTGACTTTCCAACTTGGGCTCAGATCTGCCATCTCTATACGGACTCTAGACTCTTGGCTGAAGGCAGCTACAAACACCAGACCTGCTCTGCTCACCCTGTTTGGGTGCTGCGGGACTGGCAGTCATAACTCTACCATGTGTGAATTCATGCTCACGAGCTATGACAAGGATTACTCAGTGAAAGAAATGAAACAGTTTTCACTATTAGTCCACTTTCATTTATGATACTTGACGTTACACCAAATGTGTATTTCTTCACAATGCTGCTACATCAAATTATGCAGGATTACCAATTCTTCATTTGTATGGTACATGGACACTACTTCTTCTGCGCAACTTCAATGGATCAAAAGCTTTTTAACATTAGACTATTACTTATCTGTTCCATTTCCTCTTGTCTTGCAAACCAAAACATCTCTTGCTTTTGATGGTACAGCATCCAGAGGACTACTATTTGCAGAGGAATACTATTACTTCAAAAGCATATCAGCCTTTGGGTTTTTCTTTTTAAAAGAATACCAAGAAAAAGAGAGGTTAAGCAGCCACTGTCTCAAAATCAACAATGTTTTATCATCAATCCAAGCAAGCTAATATTTCAACAAGAAAATTTATTTTACAAACTAAATTTCATTACTTCCAATAGAAGCCAAACCAGAACCATAATTTAATTCTAGGTTTCCAAAAGAATTAACAACCCAAAATACTGAGCAAACTAGATGTTTCTGCCTTACCTTTATCATCCCATAGAACATACGTAATTAATTCAACACGAAGCAAGAATCTCTGCTGTAAACTTTTTATTAAAAGGCATAAGAATAGTCACAGGAAACCTCACAAGCAGATCACAGATAATTAGTAAAACCAAAATATTCAAGAAAAAAAAGGATCTATCTTTAGACCTTGGCAAAAACTCTTCCACATGATGCTCCCCCCCATTCTTTGCCATACTACTTTGTGATTTTACACAAGCACAGGAATTGGCTTCCAAAGTAGGAAAAACAATTAATCTCATTATACATAAAATTACTAAGCACAGTCAAATAAAAATATGACTACATTTGAATAAGGTGCTCAGGTGACTCAGGTTGTTAGGGTCCATCTGGAAATACTGGTTCTAGGGGGAAAGTATTCTAAAACACATAGTCAGACAAAACTTAAATGCAGACACGCATTAGTACCCACTAACTC
This sequence comes from Stercorarius parasiticus, assembly GCA_013396915.1. NCBI lineage: Eukaryota > Metazoa > Chordata > Aves > Charadriiformes > Stercorariidae > Stercorarius > Stercorarius parasiticus. The sequence goes on from VWZL01000159.1 coordinate 727,764, forward strand.
CAAAGTTGTTATGCCAACAAGATGACAATTAAAGTTTGGTTTATACATGAGGCCTTCTGCTCCTTCAAGTAAATGTGTGGATGAGCAAAGGTATGCAAGATTATTTTTTGTAGGCAGAAGCCAGCAAAGATTGAAAGAACTGAAAAAAGCCCCCAAAAGAGGAAAAGTATATAGATTTCCTAAAACAACTTCTGCAAGTAAAAGAAATCCATAAGCATATTTAACAGTGAGCTTCAAGTACCAGAGAAGTTGTTATAACATCCTTTTATCATGACACAGATGAGAAGTAGAGCATGGATTCTGCCTGACAGCTACACTAGAAGTCTTTCCCTGAAAAGAAACTGGAATAAACTACTGCACTTTAAGCAATGCCTTCAAACTGTAAGTTTGGATGAGATAGGTCTTAGCTTAGGTCTCAGAAACACTACATAGGACAAGTTACCTGGGCTAATGAGCTATTCAGGGGCAACTACACTGCTTCTGATGCCCCTAAGCTCTCTGAGTATCCATACACAATAAACTTTCCTAATGTTATTTTCACAACTATTACAAAAACCAAGAAAAAGTATCACATATTTTTGTTGCTGAAGACGTATTCTAGAACAATGACACCTTTTCAATGCTTGGTGCCAAAAGGTATTTAGAAGAACAGTGTTCATTGCCATTGGTGCCAGTCCAAACTACTGTTGGCAGCAACCTCAATGCCAGGGCTGCTGTTCATCTGGAAGGTCACTGCACTGTATAACACATTAAGTAAAAACACAGTGTCTAGCCTAGGGAATACTATCAAGTAAATTTTGTGACCATAAAAACTGAACTAATGATTCAGATAGACTCCAGTGAATAAATGTCAGTAACACCATGCTTCCAGCAGCTACCTGCACAAAAGTATGCTTGAAATGTGACTGCTCATTTTTTAAAAGGTTTCATTATTCCAGCTGAAATCCTAAACTCACTGCCATATACTAAGTATGTGCTTTAAAGTGTCAGCATGAAATAAAAGTGAAGCAAAAAAGTTCGGTAAGATGATTAAATTAAGAAGCTCAAGAAATTAGTTGAACTAGATTGTAATGAAAAAGAAAAGATAAGGAAGGGACACATCCAAGGAGGTCAGCTCATCTTGACAGCTGAAGTCACAACAGCAGGTAAAAAACAATTCTCAGTTGTATAGCACGTCAACAGTGCAAAAGCTAAAAGCTTTAGAATACATTACAACACAGCATTTTGAGATGCAGGGCAGAACTTATGCCTAGCCATCAGTACCCTGAGCACCGCAGAAATAAGGTAAAGAAGCAGGTAGGTAGATGAGGGGCTGGGAGGAGGCTAGAGAGGAAAAAGGGGGTAAATTCACTAAGCTTAAGTATCTGGGTCAGTCAAATGGAAGAATAAAAAATATAGTAGTATTATACACACACATAAAGTTACCGCCAAAATCATGAAACCTTTTTTTTTTTTCCCTTCTTCCTTCAAGATAACGCACCTGAAATGCGATTTGTCTTATTTTAGCAAACAGAAGGAAACACGGAAACCTGAACTAGTGAAACGGCCCTTTTCTAAGGGCTTCCAAAACCGCTGCTTACCCTCTGCCCCCGCCCCGAGCCGCTATGCCCGGAGCCCCGCGGCGGGCAAAGGTCCCCCCTCCCCGCTGCCGCCCAGCGCCCCCCGCCCGAAGCCGGCCCGCAGCGCCAGNCTGTCGAAGTCCGACATGGCCGGGCGCTGCGATCACCGGGTGGCAGCTCTTCCCCTGCGGCGGCCCCGACAGTCGCCGGCTGTCCCCCCCGCCC